>BPLQ01011448.1:0-359308 GCA_021605075.1 Caerostris darwini
TACAGCATATATACAGCATTAAATGAGTTGAATATCAGTTGCTTTATTATTATTATTATTCCAATAAAAATAAAAAAAATTGAGGAAGAAATATATCTAACAAATATTATCATTTCTTTTCGAATTATTTTCAAAAAGAATATCATGTGTTAAAGTAACGAAACAAAAGAATCACCTAAATACCTGAAAGCTTTTTGACGTCATTCTTCATAACATTCTTTTGCTTGCTGGGATCTTCTATTTCGTTCTTTCTTTCTTTTTTGAATGCATTATATCAGATGCAATTCAAACGGTGAAAATGGCTTCTTACCAACCATTGTATCATAAACCTTTCCTTTAGTTTAAAAGAACAAATGTCTTTAGTTCTGAACATAAATAGGACAGCCATCCTTTTTCTTTAAGGTATTAATGATACATCTGTCGAAGTTACTTTTTCAAACCGAATTCTAGAATCATCAAAAATATGACCAAATGCATATCCCAAATAAAGAAAATATGTCTTGGATTCTTAAAGAACAATTGTCTTTATTTCTGAACATAAAGTGGAATGGCCGCCATTTTCTCTAAGGTATTAATGACATCTGTCAAAGTTACTTTTCAGACCGAAATCTAGAATCATCAAAAAATATGACCAAATGCATATCCCAAATAAAGAAAAAATGTACATACAGCATATATACAGCATTAAATGAGTTGAATATCAGTTGCTTTATTATTATTATTATTCCAATAAAAATTTGAAAAAATTGTGGAAGAAATATATCTAACAAATATTATCATTTCTTTTCGAATTATTTTCAAAAAGAATATCATGTGTTAAAGTAACGAAACAAAAGAATCACCTAAATACCTGAAAAGTTTTTTGACGTCATTCTTCATAACATTCTTTTGCTTGCTGGGATCTTCTATTTCGTTCTTTCTTTCTTTTTTGACTGCATTATATCAGACGCAGTTCAACGGTGAAATTGCTTCTTACAAACCATTGCATCATAAAACATTCCTTTTTTAAAAGAACAAATGTCTTTATTTCTGAACATAAGTAGGACGGTCGTCATTTTTCTCTAAGGTATTAATGATACATCTGTCAAAGTTACTTTTTCAAACCGAAATCTAGAATCATCAAAAATATGACCAAATGCATATCCCAAATAAAGAAAAAATGTACATACAGCATATATACAGCATTAAATGAGTTGAATATCAGTTGCTTTATTATTATTATTATTCCAATAAAAATTTAAAAAAATTGAGGAAGAAATATATCTAACAAATATTATCATTTCTTTTCGAATTATTTTCAAAAAGAATATCATGTGTTAAAGTAACGAAACAAAAGAATCACCTAAATACCTGAAAAGCTTTTTGACGTGATTCTTCATAACATTCTTTTGCTTGCTGGGATCTTCTATTTCGTTCTTTCTTTCTTTTTTGACTGCATTATATCAGACGCAGTTCAACGGTGAAATTGGCTTCTTACAAACCATTGCATCATAAAACATTCCTTTACTTTAAAAGAACAAATGTCTTTATTTCTGAACATAAGTAGGACGGTCGTCATTTTTCTCTAAGGTATTAATGATACATCTGTCAAAGTTACTTTTTCAAACCGAAATCTAGAATCATCAAAAATATGACCAAATGCATATCCCAAATAAAGAAAAAATGTACATACAGCATATATACAGCATTAAATGAGTTGAATATCAGTTGCTTTATTATTATTATTATTCCAATAAAAATAAAAAAAATTGAGGAAGAAATATATCTAACAAATATTATCATTTCTTTTCGAATTATTTTCAAAAAGAATATCATGTGTTAAAGTAACGAAACAAAAGAATCACCTAAATACCTGGAAAGCTTTTTGACGTCATTCTTCATAACATTCTTTTGCTTGCTGGGATCTTCTATTTCGTTCTTTCTTTCTTTTTTGAATGCATTATATCAGATGCAATTCAAACGGTGAAAATGGCTTCTTACCAACCATTGTATCATAAACCTTTCCTTTAGTTTAAAAGAACAAATGTCTTTAGTTCTGAACATAAATAGGACAGCCATCCTTTTTCTTTAAGGTATTAATGATACATCTGTCGAAGTTACTTTTTCAAACCGAATTCTAGAATCATCAAAAATATGACCAAATGCATATCCCAAATAAAGAAAATATGTCTTGGATTCTTAAAGAACAATTGTCTTTATTTCTGAACATAAGTGGAATGGCCGCCATTTTTCTCTAAGGTATTAATGACACATCTGTCAAAGTTACTTTTTCAGACCGAAATCTAGAATCATCAAAAATATGACCAAATGCATATCCCAAATAAAGAAAAAATGTACATACAGCATATATACAGCATTAAATGAGTTGAATATCAGTTGCTTTATTATTATTATTATTCCAATAAAAATTTAAAAAAATTGTGGAAGAAATATATCTAACAAATATTATCATTTCTTTTCGAATTATTTTCAAAAAGAATATCATGTGTTAAAGTAACGAAACAAAAGAATCACCTAAATACCTGAAAAGTTTTTTGACGTCATTCTTCATAACATTCTTTTGCTTGCTGGGATCTTCTATTTCGTTCTTTCTTTCTTTTTTGACTGCATTATATCAGACGCAGTTCAACGGTGAAATTGGCTTCTTACAAACCATTGCATCATAAAACATTCCTTTACTTTAAAAGAACAAATGTCTTTATTTCTGAACATAAGTAGGACGGTCGTCATTTTTCTCTAAGGTATTAATGATACATCTGTCAAAGTTACTTTTTCAAACCGAATTATAGAATCATCAAAAATATGACCAAATGCATATCCCAAATAAAGAAAAAATTTCTTGAATTTTGTTTCTCTAATCTTTAAGAAGACATTATCAGTATCCATTTCTTAAATGTTACAATCTCATATTTGATGAATTATGTATAATATTCAGTGTTTCCTACTTGACAAGCAACATGAACTTCTAGTCATATTATTATGAACACAAAAAATTTAAACAAATTTGAATAACTCAAACGATTTGATATTTTTTTTAGAGTAATGTTTCTGCTTAAATTTATTTAGAACATACGTTGTTTTTCTCTGGCTTTATAGAGAGTTTATACGTACCGTATTTTGGACGTCCGTGAGCTTTTTCTCCCTAGCGCGCATGCTCATAGGAAACATTGTACTATTGCGCATGTATATCTGTTATATTGCACTACTGCGCATGCGATTTGAAAGTAGTTGAAAGCATTTCTAATAAACAAACATGGCTACCAACTGATGAATAGATGAGGAGTTTACTAACTGTGAAACACGGAAAGCAGAAATTAAACGCTATAGACTTCATTTAAATAAATTAAAATATTTTTTAGATTAGTCTAGGATCTTGTACAAAGAAAAAATGTGAAATGTGCGAGCAATTAATCTTAAATAAAAATACCTTTTTTTTACTAATCAGCTGATTCATCACATGTAGCATAAATTGTGACCACAAAAAAATTTATACAAATTTGGATAATGCAAACGATTTGACATTTTTTTCAGAGTAATGTTTCTGTTTAAATTTATTTAGAACATGATGTTGAACTATTTGAAATATTTTTTAACTGGTAACACCTAAAACATTTCCTTTTAAATAACGTTTAAATTACTTATGGTAGTAGCAGCATTAAAATTATTTATTTTAGTTCGAAAGATTTAAATTGTCAATCAATTTGAACACTGAGTAAAATTATTTTATTAAAAATTTGTTGCTTATTTACATGAAGTTGAATATCACATTTCCATTATGATTAATGTATAAAAAACATTTTAAGGTTCTTTTTTTTTTGCATATAAATTAATATAAATATATTTCTGCAACAAATTGGTACAGTTAGGAATCTTTCATTTAAAA
Source organism: Caerostris darwini (assembly GCA_021605075.1). Lineage (NCBI taxonomy): Eukaryota > Metazoa > Arthropoda > Arachnida > Araneae > Araneidae > Caerostris > Caerostris darwini. The sequence goes on from BPLQ01011448.1 coordinate 3,884, forward strand.
TACAATATAATATTTGTTATTTCTTAAATAAAATATGAAATTTAATTAATGCAAATTAAATTATAAAGTTTAAGTAGTGTGTTAACAAGCTGCAGATATTACTTTGGAAGTCTTCTGAAGAAAACGTGACTAAAGAAAAACTCTCGAATATATTTTTTTTGTCTTTTGTTTCATGAACTGAATAGCCTTCTATTTTCTTCCACTAGCACACTGTTCAGTGTCGGCTGAACAGTGTGCTCCGATACTATTATACTTGGCCCTGCATTGTATTGGGCTGTCAGCTGAGCCACTGTCTGGCTCCGGTTTTGCTTCACCATGCGAGACAGTCTCCGACGACCTTTTTCTTTGATAGCGTGTGGACGTCCAACACCATGCCGTCTACTGCTGGTTTCACCGTCATTCATCCACTTTGCATAAGTACTAACAACTGTAGATCGCGAACAACCCACGAGTCGTGCAGTTTCGGAAATACTTGTTCCGAGCCTTCGAGTCATTACAATCTGCCCTCTATCAAAGTCGCTTAGAACCGCAGCCTTTCCCATCCCACACAGAAGTAAGTGAAAGAATGATTCTTCATTCTCTCCAGCAGCAGTTAAATACCACTTCCACCTGTTCACGCGCCTTCCACGTCATCCAGGTGAGTTCATTGGAAAATGTAGGAGTGGTCATAATGTTTTGGCTCTTGAGTGTATATCAAAATAAATAATATAATAATTTTATTATTACTGCAAACTTCAAATATTACATTATTTTTCTTTCATTTTTATAAAACCAGCACAGGAAGTTATGCGTTTCATTTATTAAAAGTTGCTTTCAATTTTTAAGCGAATGCAGATGTTTGAAATAATACGGATAAAGCAAGAGCTGAAAATAAAAGCTTCAATAAAAGATAATGAATTAAGCAAATATAAGTCGCAATAACAACAGACGGAAAAGATTCTAGTCACATGAATTGAAAATTCTTAATTTATCAAGTCTGCGAAATCTTAAACAACCTGCAGAAAATAAATTACAGCAAAGACAGACTGCTTAGTTAAATAATAATCTAGAAGAAAGAAGACCGCTTTCTGGAGCTTCTAAATCAGTATTTCAAACTAACTTGTTGATTTGCAGCCTTTCGAAGATTTATTTTAGGAAATGCTTTTACAAAACTATTTGGGCCAAGGAGATTCATCCAATTAAATATCGAAAGCACTTAGTTCTCGAGTTTCTAATTTTATGGTTGTTTCCCTTTATTTACTAAATAAAGGATTATCTAAACTAATGGTACTGCGTTTTAATCATACTTTTATAATTATAATTCTTTTCTTCAGATTATTGTTTATGGTTAAATTTAAAAAGATTTGAGTAAATAGTTACATATATATTTTTTTTTAATTTTATGAAGTTAATTATATTTATATATAGTACTTCGGAACAATTTTTTCTTTAAACTTTGATCGCTGATTTGGTATAAAACTGCACGTGCCTTAAATAATTAAAATGTTACATGTTACCTTTGTTGATGTATATTTCATCTTTTAATTTATGTAAAGATTTTTGAAGTAGGTTTAGTTCGAACATAAATATACACTTAAGAGCCAAAACATTATGACCACCCCTACATTTTGCAATGAACTCGCCTGGATGATGTGGAAGGCACGTGATCAGGTGGAAGTAGTATTTAACTGGTATTAATTGGTGGTATTAATCCCTGCCAAGGCGGGTTGAAGCTGTGTTGCGCGCCAAAGGTGGGCCAACTCGTTATTGACAGGTGGTCATAAGGTTTTGGCTCTTGAGTGTATATTTTTATATTACTTCAGTGTTTTTTTACATCGTTTCTCAAACGTTTATTTGTTGTTATTGATAAAAAATATATAATTATTAAATTTAAAACAAGAAAAAAAAATGTATTTTTACCTACTATGTGTTATAGCGTAATCTTTTCTGATGAAGCAATGTCTGATTATGAAGGTAAACAAAAAGCAGAAAATTATTGTAAAGAATCTTATGATATATATATATATATTTAAAATTAATTAAATATAAATATTGCTTCAGAACAAAAGGTTACTTCAGAAAAAAAAATATACTTGAGAACATTTTTTTTTTTTTCACTTTGAATGACCATTTGTTATAAAACTGCACGAGATTTGGATAATTAAAATGTTAACTTTTCTTTTGCTTTTTTTTTTCCATCTTTTAATTTTTGTAAAGGTTTTTGAAGTAGGTTTCTTTTAAACATTAATAACTTTTTTATAAATTTTAATTAGTCTATGAAATATAAATTATAAATATTTATTATTTAATATGCATGATTTATATAATTAGATTCCTGTCTTTCAAAGTTTTACTTGTGTATTTTATTTATGTATTTTTACTTGTTTATTTCATATATATACACTGAAGTTACAAAAGTCATGGGATATCTCTTAATATCGTGTCGGCCCTCCTTTCGCACGGCGAAGTGCAGCAACTCGACGTGGCATGGACTCAACAAGTCGTTGGAAGTCTTCTGCAGGAATATTGAGCCATGCTGTCTCGATAGACGTCCATAATTGTGAAAGCGTTGATGCTGCAGGATTTTGGGCACGAACAGATCTCTCGATGATGTCCCATAAATGCTCGATGGGATTCATGTCGGGCGACCTAGGTGGCCAGATCATTCGTTGGAATTGTCCAGAATGTTCTTCAAACCAATCGCGAACAGTTGTGGCCCGGTGACATGGCGCATTGTCATCCATAAAAATCCCATCGTTGTTTGGGTACATGAAGTCCATGAATGGCTGCAAGTGATCTCCAAGTAGCTGAACATCAGCATTTCCAGTCAATGTTCGGTCCAGTCGCACCAGAGGACCAAGTCCATGCCATGAAAAAACAGCCCACACCATTACGGAGCCACCACCAGCTTGCACAGTGCCTTGCTGACAGTTTGGGTCCATGGCTTCGTGGGTCTGCGCCACACTCGAACCCTACCATCAGCTCTTACCAACTGAAATCGTGACTCATCGGACCAGGCCACGGTTTTCCATTCATCTAGGGACCAACCGATATGCTCACATGCCCACGAGAGTCGCTGCAAGAGATGTCGTTCTGTCAGTAAAGGCACTCGAGTCGGTCTTCTGCTGGAATAGCCCAAGAAAGCCAAATTTCTCCGCACAGTTCTAACAGACAAGTCACATTGATTTCTGCGGTTATTTGACGCAGTGTTGCTTGTCTGTTAGAATTTACGACTCTTTGCAGACGTTGCCGGTCTCGGTCGTTAAGTGCAGGCGGTCGACCACTGCGCTGTCCATGGTGGGATGTTATTCCTGAAATTTCATACTCTCGGCACACTCTTGACACAGTGGATCTGGGAATATTAAATTCCCTAACGATTTCCGAAATGGCATGACCCATGCGTCTAGCTCCAACTAACATTCCGCGTTCAAAGTCTGTTAATTCCCATCGTGCGGTCATCATCACGTCAAAACCTCTTCACATGAATAACTTGAACAGAAATGAAAGCTCTGCCAAAGCACTGCTCATTTATACCTGTTCTACGCGATGCTACTGCCATCTGAAAATTTGCATATTGCTATCCCATGACTTTTGTCACTTCAGTGTATATATATATGCGTGTGTGTGTGAAATGTAATTGTTATTATTTAAAAAAGTAGCTATATGAAATAATGTAACAAAATATCTCAAAAAAGTCTAAATAAAATATTACGATTAATAAAATTCACCATATTCTTATCTATGTTAATATTTTAAGAAAATTTTAAAATTTAATCATTAAAACTCTTTAAATCAATAAGAAATTACTTATTTGGATGATATTAAATCTCTTCTTATGCTCGTTTAAGTCAATCACTTTTATTGACTGCCATGCCACTACCAATACTTCACTTCCAATTACTGCCAGAAATTATATAAACTAACTATAATTTATGCCATTAATTTCATTTCAAATTAATAAGTAAATTTAGATAAGTTTTTAAACTAAATTATTTTATTTTTCCAAAAGCTTTAACTGAAAACTTTTAGCTTTGAAATAGTTAATGTGCTTTTCTATTCAATTTCTTTTCATATAATTAAAATATAGTCTGCCATTTGATAAAAAATCTTCGTTTTTTTTATTGACTATCTTCACAAAAAAACTCTTTAATTAATTCAGTTTTTTAAGTAACTGTCGTTAGCAAGAAAAATAAATAGTTTTTTAAAAATAAATAAGGCAAAACTTTTTTTCAATGATGGAAGAAGTTAAGAATATTTATAACCTCGAGGCTTATTAAAAGAAAACAAATCTTCCTGTAAATTAGACATTTAATTGTTGTTCATTGGCTATGAAGCTACTGCAATTAAAATACCAACTTGCAAATACCACTTTGCAATTAAAATACCAATTTAATGAACTAATAGATTGTTAGCTGTCTAAAGCCTTTGATTTAGAAAATTTAAATTAAATTCTTTCAAAAAAAAAAAAAAAAAAAAAAAACGCCTGATGACCAATTAGCTAGCCCTCTGACCTTTGGTACTACAGTCTTCAGGTTCAAATCATGGCAGTGGCATGGATGTTTGTTAGAGGTTCGGAATCCACGTTAAATTGTAAGTCCTGGTCTAATTAGGCCAGAGTGTGCATACAATGACCAAACTAAATCCAAACCAAACCTCGAAAAAAAAAAAAAGGCTTGTCTTAAGCGGTTTTTACTTTTTTGGCATTTGAAACAATCATTGCTCACTTATTCATAATAAATTGCCATGAAAGATTGTATTGACTCTAATTGGTAAAATAGTGGTAAATTATTAAAAATGTGTAATTATTAAAATATAAATTTAAAAATTTTACATAAATGAAGAATTTGAGTAATTTTTATTGTTTACAAACTTTTTTCAATCAAATCAAGCACATTTTTCATATCCTTTTTTCATATTGTTTTTTAACATGAAAATGGTATGAAGTATTTTTCAATTCATAAATGAAATTATTGTAATTTTATATATGCCGCCTTTTCTGTAACTTTAAAAGTTACGGAAATTTTGACATAAAACTTTTTGTGTCTACAATTCATGACACTCTGAATCGATTGTGCAAAAATTTCGTATTAGTAATGGAAAACACTTTGAGTAAGCGGTTTAGTAATCATATTAATTAATTTGCAAATGCATTGCACCATACGTTAGTACTTATCAAATAATTTCTAATGATACCACCCTTGCGGGGATCTAATTATAATTACTAAAATTATTATGGATTTACCCAAATTTTTGTTTGGTGACCGGACATATTGGTTGTATTTTACTACTATTGCCAACTCTTGAAATGAAATGCATATCGGCCTTTATTTTATAAGTAAACTGCTCCATACTCATATTTATGTAGGATTTGTTTGTGTGGTGAACAGCAGGCGGCGACACATAATGTTGCTTGTCTTTGACTGAGCCTGTTTACAATATGGGGGAGTATTCAACTTTGAACTCTGACCCCGGGAGAAGGTGAGAGGGCCCCGTAGATGAAGAAGGAAAGTGAACGCTAGCTGACACGAGAGAGGAGGGAGACTGAGAAAGGCTGCAAGCAGCGATAGAAAATGGTTGTGAATGTTTAACAATTAATGTAAATATCATTGTAAAATATAATATTAGGTGGCTTCATTTAAAGTAACGTCCCGTTACTGCGTTTGATCTGTCAAATACCCTAGACACCCACTGCAAACGTCAAGCTATTGTTAGACTGGTAGAGAAGTCTAACAAAACTAAAGGTTCGACCGGAATGCATCTTTTGCAAGCGGCTAAACCTACATTTATAACAATTACAACTAACGGTTAGACATTAGAAGAGACCCTCAAGCTGATTTAGCGGCTTTTATACATCATTATAGAATTTTGTGACTTTTCTTTTCTACACAAATGACATTTACGTAAGGATTTTTCTTCTTCATTTGAAATAAGAGTTATACATATGGTTTCTTTCTGCAACGAATCATTTCTCAATTGTCACAATAGGAATTGTAATCAGCATTAGCCTTCTCAAACTGCTTGAACATTTGTGCTACATTTTTATACTGAATTATGTGCTGAAAATTGTTTATTTTGGTATGTTTTACCATTACTTATGGTTTGCCTTATACACTCAAGAGCCAAAACATTATGACCACCCCTACATTTTGCAATGAACTCGCCTGGATGACGTGGAAGGCACGTGATCAGGTCGAAGTGGTATTTAACTGGCATTAAGTGGTGGTATTAATCCATGCCAAGGCGGGTTGAAGCTGGTTGAAGCCGCGCCAAAGGTGGGCCAACTCGTTATTGACAGGTGGTCATAATGTTTTAGCTCTTGAGTGTATTTCTTGAAATAACTTGTATATAGAAAGTCACAGTTATTTAATGTGTGAATGCATGATATAATAAGTGATGGAATTAATTATAATTAATTGATTAACGTTAACGGTATGATACGTTTTTACTTTTCGTCATGCTACTTTTTAATTCTAATTAAAACATTATCAGCGGCAACTTTGATGGTGACTTAGCCACCATTTCTTTAGCCATAGACACATTAGAGCAGTGTGAAAAAGAAAATATCGTCTATTTTGTTGGTCCTAAACCGCCAATTATGACCTTGATAACTCCCAACCACTGTGAATATAAGATTTCTAGAAGCTGCATAGTAAATATAGATACACTGTTGAACACCAAGAAATCCATTGATCTGCAGTGAATTCAAAGTCATTATATACGAAAGCCGCGATGTATGGAAATATGCAAGCTGGCATGCTGATCAATAAGGGATCACAAATGATTCAATCTGAACATTCTTCGCCTTTGCGGCATACAAAGTGATAAATAAATTTTTCAATTAAATCAAACAGTTAGAGAGAAGGCTTCTGAGAAAAAGGGGAATTGTGTATTGAATAAGTCAACAAGATGTTCCAATTCCTTGCCTTGCTTCTATGACTTGTCACTGGCCATGACTACTTACAGAGTCAGCTGCATAGTATAGGATTGACTAATACAGATATCTGTCATTTTATCGACTATGACATGCCCATGGCTAGAGAGCGCCTCAATATATGGCGAACTGTTTTTAACTGTTTCCCTTTATGTGTTGCTATCAATGCATTTAGTGATTGTTTTTGTCACTATTTACTGTATTGGGCTGCTCGTCGACAGATCGGACACAAGCATAAGATTGTAAAAAAAAAATTATAATTGAAATAAAAATTAATAAATGTGTCATGAAGGTACTAAAAAATCCGTTAAGCTATTAAAAACTTTTTTTATGTGATATCATTGTAATACATCAGCTGTAGCTCTCAGGTTTAGAAGATATTTTCGGCAGCATTTATTGAATGAACTGACAAAAGGTCGCATTCCACAAAAGGTGGAAAAAGGAAAAGCGGTAAACGTCATAAAGAGGAAGGAGAAATATGACCTCGTTTGCCAATTGTTGTTGGTGTCCATGTTGGAGATATTTATTTGGAATGAATAATTCAACTCAAGTGACGAAAGAGCAGTGAGCATACTTTTCAACACACATTAATCATTCATTTATCGCAATCATTTTAAGTCATGACGGATCTCCCAGATGAAAAATTACATTTTTGGGAATAGTCAGTGAATTTATGTCTTTTTTGTGAATTTTTTTATTCCTTTTAAAAAGTTTAAATTACCTTTAAAGAGAAAATCCATTTAAAAAAAATATGAAAAAAAATAAAGTTAATTTTATGTATTATCTCATAAATGTTTGGTGTTTCTTATCCCACTTGGCTGGCCAAGCCCACGAGCCCATACGTACTCATGATTGAAGGGAAACAGTTTCTGTTGTGATGGAGCACCCGTAGGTAGAAGTCTGACTTTGGCTCCGTGACGCTCTTACAGTCGTAAGAGACCGGGACCTACGGCTTAAAGTGGATTCCGAACCACTACAAACATCCATGGCATCGCTGGGATTCGAACCAGAAACCTGTGGCACCGAGCGCTAGACACTCGGTTATTCAGGTCCCAAATTTGTGAATGCCAACGGCACGCGGTGTTCCCAGGTGGTCACCCACCCAAGTACTGACCGCGCCCAATGATGCTTGACTTCGGTGATCTAACGAGAACCGGTATATTTAGCATGGTATTGGCCGTTGGCATACCATAATTTCATAAATACAAGATATAAACGAAAAAAATTTTTTTCACTTTTTTTTTTTTATGTAGTTAAATGTCTAAATAGTGATAAAAAAAATATAAATTGGAAAAAAAAATTACAATAAATAATTATCATGCAATTATTGAAATAATTAATTAATCAAGAATACAATTAAATTAAGAAATATCCCTGAATTTATGATTAAAATGTATGAAGCTCTTCGCGTACTTTCTAAAGAAGAAACCATGCATAGTTTAAACAGCAATGAATTATTCAAATCAGAAGAGGTTAAGTATGGCATAAAATAATTCGATTGAACGCAATTTGCTGAAAATATTAATTTAATTGAGGCTAACATAGAGTTAAGCAGTATTTTGAAATATAAAGCAAATTTTCAATAACTTTGGTTTAAAAGGTTATTTATTATTACTTCTTCTTTATTAGTAAAAAATTAAAATAAATGCATAAAATATTGCGTATTAGAAATTGTAATATTATATAATATTCTTCCTATGAAGGCTGATCATGGGTTTATTAAAAACTGGTTAATATATAACCGTTTTTGAGAAAGAAAAAGTTCATATTGGTCTATTATTTTACGTGAGGCTCAAGCAAATACTACAACAATTTGTATTAGTTCGATTCTGTCAACACATTGAAAATTGCAAGTTATTTTAAATCGTGAATTAATTTTAAAAATACTAAATTATTATTATTATATTAACAAAATTATATTTATTATTGCCTCAGAGTAATATTCAAGATATTAATTTCCATTTAAAAATTAATACAAATAATTCATTAACTAATTTATGTTTCAATTTACAAAAGTAATCATGTTAATTTCAAACAGCAATTTAAATAACATACACTCAAGAACCAAAACAGTATGACCACCTGTCAACAACGAGTTGGCCCACCTTTGGCGCGCAACACAGCTTCAACCCGCCTTCGCATGGATTAATACCACCACTTAATACCAGTTAAATACCACTTCCACCTGATCACGTGCTTTCCACGTCATCCACGCGAGTTCATTGCAAAATGTAGGGGTGGCCATAATGTTTTGGCGCTTTAGTGTATATATATATAGATAGAAAGAGAGAAATAGTAGATAGATATACATGTATCTTGACGTTTTATATTTATGAATATATAATATTTTTATTTTACTTTAAATAACTATGTATAAAATACAATAGATGAAAACATATCATACAAAATCCCTTGCAATATTATATTCATAATGCTATAGGGCAAAGTAAAAAAAACTAAAAAAAAACAGAAGTATAATCCAATAATATTTTTCAAAATAAAATGCAAAAGCTTAGATAGACTTCACTGATAAAAAAATAAAATGAAAGATTTGAAATAAATTTATCCAATCCTAAATTTTGAAATATATATTAACATATTAAGCAAATCATGCTTTCAAAATCAAACAGCCACAGGCAGTATTGTATACACTCAAGGGCCAAAACATTATGACCCCTACATTTTGCAATGAACTCGCCTGGATGACGTGGAAGGCACGTGATCAGGTGGAAGTGGTATTTAACTGGTATTAAGTGGTGGTATTAATCCATGACAAGGCGGGTTGAAGCTGTGCTGCGCGCCAAAGGTGGGCCAACTCGTTATTGACAGGTGGTCATAATGTTTTGGCTCTTGAGTATATAACCAAATTTATTATCATATATCACTTCTTGCTTATTAGTAAGAAATTAAAAGAATTAATTATATCATTTTGTGTAGCCAACATATAAACTAGTACAAAATATTAAGTAATAAATATAGAAATTTACCAGAGGTCTATTCCCTGTAAAATGTTAGTACAAACAAATACAAACGTAGAAATTTAAAAAATATTGATTTGATTTTGAGTTATCATGTTTTGTAACAGAATCAATTTTTGGCCATTTTTACTCTTATTTTAGCTTATAAAAATTAAAAAAAATAATAATGAAATTTTTTTATGTGAAAACATTAATTTTAGATGCATTCAATCCAAAAATGTGTACAAAGATAAAAAATTTCAACAATTTCAAAAAAATTCCTTGGAGGGTGTTCGTGTACCTTAAATAGTTGACCGATACGAACTTCAAAATGTAGAATGTAAAGAAAATGTAGACATCTGTCTGCATTTTCTTATTCTTTAACAAAGGTAAATGATATTTTTAGAAGCTATATTTCGATAAAAATGGGCGCAATCGAACTGATTACTATAACCTCGAAATAAAATACTTCTATCCTTGCCAAAATTGAAAACCCATTTGTGCTGCTAATTTCTTTATAAAGCCCCATTACGACAAAAGATGACTTTTTTTCCTCTTTATTTCGATTCCCTTTTTGCTCTAAGTCGGATAAAAGCTGTCTTGAGTGGTAGAACTGAGTACTTCTGATCTACAGTTGTGTTTGCTTGACAAATATATTTCTGAACAGCAGATGCTTTTAGACCTTCGGTTGTTGAATTCATAAAAATTCACGCACTTCAAATATTTCGTGTAGGAGTTTTTTTTTAATGTTTTGATTGAAGTTTAAATTGGATACTTTTCAATTTTATTTTTATTTTAAAATTACTTATTAAATACGTCAAGGGTTATAAATATTGGAGTGGTGCACTTAGGTCCTTCTGTTTATAATGTCTACATTTTTGATTTACCTGAATACAGCTATAATTTGTCAAGATACAAATTCACATTATACATTTAACGGCACGTTTTACATTAGTGTTGTGTTAACAACTTATACGTCTTCAAGAAGAGGGCAACTTTCAGGTTCATGGGGATACTTCAATTTTTACTGACAAGAATTATTACACGTATATTAGATTCTTCCTATAAAGGTTGATTGATTAAAAATTTATTAATATCTAAGGTTTTTTGAGGAAGAAAAAGTCCGTATCGGTCAACTATTTAACGTGAAGCTCAAGCCACTATTACTAAATTATGAATTAGTTCAAAACTATCAATGCATTGGAAATTACAGGTTCTATCATAAATTATTATGATATTAACAAAATTACATTTAGCATTGCCTTATAGTACTATTCAAGCTATTAATTTCCGTTAACAAGAGTAATACAAATAATTCATCGACAAATTGTTAAAGTTTACACAAGTAATTATGTCAATTTAGAACACAAATTTAAAGATATATATATATATAACTAAACGTTTTATATTTAATTTTTTTTCTAATGCAGATGGCAAACACTTAGACAGCTTTGTCTTGGATGCCTTAAGGCAAGCGCTGCACAGACGTTACTCACATTCCTTTACCCAGGAAGCGCGTGCAACTTGAAGATAAGCCACGGAAGCGGAGTAACAAAGACCCCGCAACGCCCCGCCCCAGGACCTACGGTTTAAAGTAGATTCCGAACCGCTACAAACATCCATGGCACCGCCGGAACTCGAACCCGAAACCTGTGGTACCGAGCGCCAGAGCGCTAGCCACTTGGCCATTCAGGCCCCGAAAGCTGGCAAACACTTAGACATGGATGTTTCCGTTGCCTTAAGGCAAGCTCTGCACAGACGTTACTCACTTTGTATTACCCAGGGGGCGCGTGTAACTTGAAGACAAGCCGTGGACGCGGAGTAACAATGCCCCCGCAACGCTCTACGATCCTATTAGGACCGGGACCAACGGTTTAAAGTGGATTCCGAACCACTGCAACACCCATGGGCAAAGCCGGGATTTGAACCCGATACCTGTGGTACCGAACGCCACAGCGCCAGCCATTCGGCCATCAGGCCTCATATTTAAAATAATATAATATATTTTATTTATAATAATTTTGTGTAAATAGAATAAAGAAATATTTAAAATGATATAATATATTTTATTTATAATAATTTTGTATAAATAGAATAGAGGAAAATATATCATACAAAATAAATATTTATTTATAACTGCAATAATATTTTCACAATGTTACAGAGCATTGAAAAATATAAAGTTATAATCCAAAAATATAATTTAACATAAAATATAAAAGCTGAGAGAGACATCGTGTATAGCAAAATAAAACGAAAGATATGAAATAAATTTATCCAATCTGAAATTTTGAAATATATATTAATATAGTAAGCAAATCCCGCTTTCAAAATCAAACAGCCACAGGCGGTATTCTATATAACTATATTTATTGCTACATATCTGTCTACATTTTCTCATTTTTTAGCAAAGGTAAAATATATTTTTAGAAGCTACATCTTGATAAAAATGGGCACAATTGAATTGGTTACTAAAATCTAAATAAACCTCTTCTATTCTTAGCCCATTTGTGATGCCAATTTCTTTATAAAGCCCCATTACGGCAAAAGTTGACTTTTTCCTCTTTGTTTGACTTTCTTTTTGCTCTAAGTCGGATAAAAGCTGTCTTGAGTGGTAGAAGTGACTGCTTCCGATCCACAGCTGTGTTTGCTAGACAAATATTTTTTCTGAACCTCAGATGCTTTTAGACATCGGGTTGTTGAATTCATAAAAATTCACTCACTTCAAATATTTAGTATATGATATTTTAAAAATCTTTTTATTGAAGTTAAAATCGGATACTTTTCAAATGTTTCAATATTTTTTATTTTAAAATTACTTATAAATTGCTTCAAGGATTATGAATACTGGTCTTTTTTCTATATTATGCCTTCATTAGTGATTTAACTCAATGCAGATATGATAACTTTAGTCTTTATACCGAAAATACAGCTATAATTTATCAAGCTAAAAACTCACATTTTATTTTTAACGTCTTGGCTTATACTATATTTGCATTAACAATTTATATGTCTTCAAGAAAAGGGTCAGTTTCAGGTTCAAGGGAACACTTTAATTTTTATTTACAAGCATTATTATATCTATACAGAAATCTGGGTTAATACAATTTATTATTTACAAAAAAAAAAATTAAAATTAAGGATTTAAGTTTGATTCACAAGTACAGTTCACTCCAAGGACGTGAAGTTCTCGAGTCTACGACGAATTTTAAACGCATGGTCTGCGGCAGAACTTAATTATCACGTGACGTGATACACGAAATCTCAAAGGACTCACTTGGAAACAGGTGGAAACTCCTGCCTATTCAGTCAATTCATAATAAAACAGAAAATCCACACTTTTTTTTATTGATACCAGAACACGCTTCCTCTGCTTCTCCCAAAACATCCATTTAAGAGAATCTGTCAAGAGAGTGGGAGTCAGGTTACTTCACTTCTCAATGGAATAGACATTTTCTCAGATCATGGTCTATCACCAATCACGATGGCAACACTCATGACGTAAACCATATCCAAACTGTAATTGTTCGACCTGTGAACGTTGCCCAGACAATCGCTAATTATTGTAACATTATCCATGGCTCTGATTATCTGTTGTCAGATGTGAGTTACAGGATGTTCTCATTAGAACAAGACACTAATTGAATGTACACTCAAGAGCCAAAACATTATGGCCACCCCTACATTTTGCAATGAACTCGCCTGAATGACGTGGAAGGCACGTGATCAGGTGGAAGTGGTATTTAGCTGGTATTAAGTGGTGGTATTAATCCATGCCAAGGCGAGTTGAAGCTGTGTTGCGCGCCAAAGGTGGACCAACTCGTTATTGACAGGTGGTCATAATGTTTTGGCTCTTGAGTGTAGTATAAATATCCACGACACTGCTTATTTGCTATCAGATTTGAGTGATAGGTTGTTATTATGCAGTAGTTAAAGAATATACATTCTTTTTCCCTGGAAATGAAAAAGCAATATCTCTTCTCATGGGAAAATATAATGCAGGGCATAGATAAATGCTAAACAATCATCATTTTCTGTTTAATATTGTCCTAATTCTACAAAGTCAAAATATTCATCAACTGCTGTATATTCCTGATAATAGCTGGTTAAGGCAGTTAAAGACTTTGATTAGACACGATTCGTCGTTTCCTACAATAAATCACAGCAACTATTGATAGAAAACGTTCCATCCTTCCATGCCAGAAGTAATCTGCGAAAAATAAATATTCTTTCCGTGACGTTCGAATATCATAAGGTCGCTTTACAATCCGATTTCCCGCATTGCATTCTATCCCACGCTTACTTGTATAAGAACGTATCTGATTTTCAATAAGACTTCTGATCCACGCCTTTTCTATTGATGATAAAAAAAATCCTTTTCAAAAAGTAAAAAAGAATGATTTCAAAGAGATACGAATCACTAGAATTGTCATGACATTTTTTTTAACTCTCCAGAAATCCCAAATTATTTTTCTTTAAATCCCCGTAATTATTTATTTTCATCGGAGCATAAATAAACCAACGAGACAGTTGCCCAGGGAATTGTCCTTTAATATTTGAATCATGGGAACCAAAATGAAAGAAATTTTAAAACTTAGGAATCCCTGCACTGAATAGATTCAATTTGTAGCTAAGAACTATAAGTAGTTGTAAATATGATTTTCCGCTAAAGAACTTAAATTAAACATCATTTAACATTTTACTAAATAAATGTTTAAATACGAAATATAATGATATACAGATATTATGATTATTAAAGCGATGATGATTATGATAATATGTAGATATTATTATTAAAGCGATTATGATTATGATAATATGTAGATATGATTATTAAAGCGATGATGATTATGATAATATGTAGATATTATGATTATTAAAGCGATGATGATTATGATAATATGTAGATATTATGATTATTAAAGCGATGATGATTATGATAATATGTAGATATTATGATTATTAAAGCGATTATGATTAGGATAATATGTAGATATTATGATTATTAAAGCGATTATGATGATATTATGATTATTAAAGCGATTATGATATATGATATTATGATTATTAAAACGATTATGATTATGATTATTATGATTATGATAATGATTATGATTATTTATATTCATGATTATAATGATTATGGTTATTTATTACTCCCACTAAATATACTACTTTTATATATGATTTATTTCGGGTTATAAAAAATTTTTTTTCTGTCCTTATTATTACTATAAAGATACATTTATTACGATTTTCATTTTTTGTATCTTTTATTGTGATTTTTTTAGTTTTTATTGCATCTCAAGGTATGTCGTCGAACGAATGGAAATGACACCAAAAGTATCGATTTACGACATTTGGAGATATTTTTAATAACTTAACACATTCCGACCTGAAACATTAATACTTAATGAGTTATTTCGTAACGGAATTGTTTTAAATGAAAATACCAATCACGGTTTCTAAATTTCACTAATCACTAATTTAGTATAAGTATTTCATTTTAATGAAAATGTAGTAATTTGTAAAGTAAAAATATAAAAAAAAAACTAATAATAGATACAAAAAAGAAATTAAAAAAAAATTGAAGGTAATCAAGGACTTCCAAAAACCACATCTCCAAAACAATGTACATATATTTTATGATTAATAAACATTTTGACATATTTAGCAGTTATTTAATAAGTGCAAAGTAAATGTTTTTGCCAATTTGTCAAGACAGTATTTAAATTCATTTCATTCTTTATTATAGTTATCATTTATTTACAATGCATATTTATTCAGCCGGGAATATCTATTTTCCTCACACAGTAAGTGAATTAAATGCAATAAGGAATAAGATCATTTTCACATGCATCGTTAATTATAATGAGATAAAAAATTATTCGTTATAATATATCGTAACAATATGTTAAGTAAATTAATAGACTATTAATATGTAGTCTATGTTAAATTCATTTAAATATTGGAAAGGCAAATATAAACTATTAAATAATAATAGTGTTTAAAGTTGGTGTCATCTGGAGCTTATTATGATGTTAATAAAAAATAAAAGTTTTTAATTAATTAAAAATCATTATTATTTTTTTTTGCACTTTTGGCTATTGTTTTTTACTGTGGGAAAACATTTAATCTTTGTTATAATTTTTAACTTATTACAAAATATACTCAAATCAATTTACATATATATTTCCAAGATTTTCGCGGTTACTGAAGCAGCTTTTTATTTCTCTTTATTTATTTATTCTCTATTCCTTTAAATTAAGATTAATGTTCTAGAGGTTATAGTGATTTATTTACATTCACAAATATTAAATTAAATTAGTGATAAAATTTAATCATGCAGGCTACACTGTATACAATATGTTCATTACTATGAAATAACAACATAAGAATATAATTAAATTTCCACTTTTATCACAAAATAATTTAGCTATTCCGGAAGCATTAAGGGGGAATATGTGACGAATTATTTTTTTATTTTCTTCCTCACAACTCTTCATAAACTAATTTCGCAGCTCCCCATGATGAGAACTGGTAAGCGGAAAAGGAAATTATTTTTCCCAGCTGGAGATTTTTAATAAATATTTCCTGTTGCTCAGTGCAGCTTCTAACTATGTCACAAGTTTCTACTATTTCAGGCTATAAAATGCTTAGCAAGATTAGCCCATACGGCTGAGAGACCAAAGATAGGAAAATGCTAATCCGGAATCACTGATGGTGATGCTTTGTAAATCAGATAACTGATTTACAGCAGTATTTTTAAATAAATTAAACACACGTTTAATGTCATTCTATTTTACATTTATTTTTTAATATGGACTATCTGAAATCTTCGTATAAATAATTCTAACATATTAAAAGACCTTAAACCTGAAGTTTTTTTTTTCAGATTAATGATTATTATTATTTTTTTCCAATGCAGCTGGCAAACAGACATGGACGTCTTAGATGCCTTAAGGCAAACACTGCACAGACGTTACTCACATTACCCAGGGGGCGCGTGTAACTTGAAGATAAGCCACGGACGCCGAGTAACAATGCCCCCGCAACGCTCTACGATCATATTAGACCAGGTCCTACGGTTTAAAGTGGAATCCGAACCTCTACACACATCCATGGCACCGCCGGGACTCGAAGCCGAAACCTATGGTAACGAGCGCCAGAGCGCTAGCCACTCGGCCATTCAGGCCCCTAATTATTATTATAGCTTGTAACAATTTTTGTTTATTCCTTAGCCTGCATAATTTTTTTTGTTTATGTAAATACTCTTATAAACTGCATATCTCCTGTCTTTGACTGCTAAATGGAATAGGTGCTGTAGTGTGTTGTCTATTAATGTATCAAAAGTTTTATAGTTTTTAATAACCATAATTGTTTGATAAATAGGATACCAGCTAATTTGAATTATTTATTTAATTACATTTTACTGTTAATGTAAATTTTATTTAGAACACAAATTTAGTAATGATGAAATAAAATGTATAGTTCAAAATTTTTTATATGATGTCAAATATTAAAACCTGAACTATAAATTTTATTTTACTTGTCCTTTTTCTCACAATATCGATTTGATTACAGTTAAAGAATTAATTTATATTTAAAAAATCTCATCAGCAGAGATTAAATGAAAAATATATTGTTGTTCTAGTGCAGCAGGCAATACCGAGGCAGTTAATCTTTATGCCTTAAGGCAAGCGCTGCACAGACGTTACTTATTTAGCACTACCCAGGAGGTACATGTAGCTTGAAGATAAGCTACGTACGTGCAGTAACAATACCCCCGCAACGCTCTACGATCACGTTACAGACCGGGACCTACGGTTTAAAGTGTATTCCGAACCACTACATACATCCATGGCACTGCTGGGACTGGAACCCGAATTCTTTGGTACCGAACGCCAGAGCGCTAGCCACTCGGCCATTCAGGCCTTTAATGATTATTATAGTTTGTAGCATTTTTTTTATCTAACGGCCATACCATGCTGAATATACCGGTTCTCGCAGAGCATCATTGGGCGCGGTCAGTACTTGGGTGGGTGATCACCTGGGAACACCGCGTGCCGTTGGCATTCACAAATTTGGGACCTGAATAGCCGAGTGTCTTGTGCTCGGTGCCACAGGTTTCGGGTTCGAATCCCAGCAATGCCATGGATCTTTGTAGTGGTTCGGAATCCACTTTAAGCCGTAGGTCCCGGTCTCCTATGACTGCAAGAGCGTCACGGAGCCAAAGTCAGACTTCTACCTACGGGTGCTCCATCACAACAGAAGCTGCTTCCGTCCCCTTCAATCATGAGTACGTATGGGCTCGTGTGATTGGCCAGCCAAGTGGGATAAGAAACAACAAACAACAACAACAATTTTTTTTACTTATTAAAGAGGAGCCTGGATAGATCAGGGCGTTAGGGTTTAAACTAACAATCAAGTATTGGAGTCACCGTTTCGGCGGAATTAGTGCTCATTTAGAGATAGAAAATATTTTGGGGGCCTGATGGCTGATTGAATACTGGCCCTCGGTGCCGCATATTTCGGATTCGACTAATGGGGTGCCATGGATATTTCTAGTGTGCCACCTTTTTCACCATTTAATACCATAAGGTTCAATCTAATATGAACTACCACTACTACTACCACACCACATCACTGTGCCTAGAACAGAGTAGTGAAATATAGTGAAAAAAAAAAAGGTAGGAATTGACTTTTTTTTTTTTTTTTTTTTTATATTACTTCTTTTAATAAAATTTTATCTAATCATCTTATACCATAAGGTTCGATCTAATATGAACTACCACTACTACTACCACACCACATCACTGTGCCTAGAACTGAGTAGTGAAATATAGTGAAAAAAAAATAGGAATTGACTTTAATTTTTTTAAATTTTTTATATTACTTCTTTTAATAAAATTTTATCTAATCATCTTATACCATAAGGTTCGATCTAATATGAACTACCACTACTACTACCACACCACATCACTGTGCCTAGAGCTGAGTAGTGAAATATAGTGAAAAAAAAAATAGGAATTGACTTTATTTTTTTAAAATTTTTTATATTACTTCTTTTAATAAAATTTTATCTAATCATCTTATACCATAAGGTTCGATCTAATATGAACTACCACTACTACTACCACACCACATCACTGTGCCTAGAGCTGAGTAGTGAAATATAGTGAAAAAAAGTAGGAATTGACTTTATTTTTTATTTTTATTTTTTATATTACTTCTTTTAATAAAATTTTATCTAATCATCTTATACCATAAGGTTCGATCTAATATGAACTACCACTACTACTACACCACATCACTGTGCCTAGAGCTGAGTAGTGAAATATAGTGAAAAAAGAGTAGGAATTGACTTTATTTTTTTTTTTTTTTTTTATATTACTTCTTTTAATAAAATTTTATCTAATCATCTTATACCATAAGGTTCGATCTAATATGAACTACCACTACTACTACCACACCACATCACTGTGCCTAGAGCTGAGTAGTGAAATATAGTGAAAAAAAAGTAGGAATTGACTTTATTTATTTATTTTTTTTTTTTTTATATTACTTCTTTTTAATAAAATTTTATCTAATCATCTTATACCATAAGGTTCCATCTAATATGAACTACCACTACTACTACCACACCACATCACTGTGCCTAGAGCTGAGTAGTGAAATATAGTGAAAAAAAAGTAGGAATTGACTTTATTTTTATTTTTTATTTTTTATATTACTTCTTTTGATAAAATTTTATCTAATCATCTTATACCATAAGGTTCGATCTAATATGAACTACCACTACTACTACCACACCACATCACTGTGCCTAGAGCTGAGTAGTGAAATATAGTGAAAAAAAAGTAGGAATTGACTTCAATTTTTTTTTATTTATTTATTTTTTTTTTTTATATTACTTCTTTTAATTAAATTTCACTGTTAAAGTGAATTTTATTTAGAAAATATATTTAGCAATGATGAAATAAAATGTATAATTTAGATATTAATATATGATGCCAAATATTAAAACCTGAACTACAAATTTTATTTTACTTGTCTTTATTTTCAAAATATCGGTATTAATTACAATTCAAAAATAAATTAAAAATATATAAAAAAAAATATGTAAAAAACATTGCTTAAATTAATTAAATCTTTATAATATAAATGCTCTTATAACTTATATATTAATATAACTTGTATTTGTCTTATGACAGACATTGAATAATATGCCATTAAGGGGCTGAATGGCCGTTTGACTGGCGCTCGGTGCCTCAGGTTTGGGCTCGAGTAACGGCGGAGCCATGGATGTTTGTAGTGGTTCGGAATGAACTTTTAATCGTAGGCCGGGGTCTAATATGACAATAGAGTTTAGAGCATAGAGCTGGAGGCATTAACCCTTAAAAACATCTCCTGTCTCGAAATCTGCTGATAAGCAAATGGTTTTGTCTTATGATGGGGCTGTTGCGCCAATAAAGAAAAATATGCCATTAAACTCCACATATTAATGCTAATTAAAATAAGACAGAAATCCCTTGTTGGATGTATTGTGAATTCTTAAACTAAGGATGCTTTGTACGAAACGCCACAAGACAGTCTGAACTTGAAGTACCGTACACATGCCACTGATTTCACACTATAAATTTGTTACTCTTTAAAAAATGATCCTCTGTTGAGTTCAAGAAGTGGGCCTGAATGGCCGAGTGGCTAGGCTCTGGCGCTCGGTACCACAGGTTTCGGGTTCGACTCCCGGGGGTGATATGGATGTTTGTAGTGGTTTGGAATCCACGTTGAACCGTAGGTGCCTGTCCTAATAGGATCGTAGAGCGTTGCGGGGGCAGTGTTACTCGCGTCCGTGGCTTATCTTCAAGTTACACGCGCACCCTGGGTAATGCAAAGTGAGTAACGTCTGTGCAGCGCTTGCCTTAAGGCCTCCAAGACCAAGCTGTCTAAGTGTTTGCCAGATGCATTAGAAAGAAAAAAAGTTCAAGTAGAAGGGAGCTTCCAAAATGATAACCTTAAAGTAGTATTCGTTCAAATTATTGTGGCAAAATGTGTTTACAATATAACAGATGCACATTGGATAATGTTTAAGTCTATTTTTAAAATGTAAAATGATTTTGGACACTCAAAAAACAATAACATGCTACTAAAATATTTTTAAAATAATATTTTATTTATTTACCAAAAAATTATGTTTATTTCTAACTATTTAATATCAGGAGTTCCACTCGTCAATTATGTGGATTGAATATATTCAATTTTTTTTAGGAGCCTCTAGATAAACCTTGAAAAGGTTTCCATAAATTTAGAGGGTTGCTATTTAATGTACAATTCACGCATTATAAATGCAAAAATAATTACATTAATATTGATCTATTACATATAGCTCTAAATAATGAAGACAAATATGCATTACTGCAGTCAATATCTGTCTCTCCATTATTAATATGTAGGCATGGGAAGAACGCATATTCCATTATATATGATTCCTCTTGAGATTGGTCTAGTCACGCGAACATCTATTACTTTGTTTTATATTATTGTTTAATAATTGCTTATGCTTTACCAGCTTTATTATAAATTAATATGCAAATGACTATGTATATATGAAGGCATCAAAGTGGGAATTATTTCTTCAGGATAAATGGAAATATTTACGTTAATCTACAATTTTATTTAAGTATGTGTTTTACTAAAGCATTTTTATCTTCGAATGTTGATTGACTTGATGTCCTTCACCATTATAACGACAAGCATATATGTAGTAGATTCATTGTGGATTCATCCAATATTCATCTTAGATTCGTCCAGGAATCTTAGATTCCTCAAGGAATATTAGATTCTATCCATCTTAGATTCATCCATGTATCTTAGATTCTATTTTTTCTTACATTCATCCAGGAATATTATATTATATTCATCTTAGATTCAGTCATGAATCTGAGTTTCTATTCATCTTAGATTCATTGAGGAATCGTAGATTCTATTAATCTCAGATTCATTGATTCTATTCCTCTTAGATTCTTCCAGGAATCTTAGAATCTATTTATCTTAGATTCATCCATGTATCTTAGATTCATCCGTGAATCTTAGACTCCTTTTTTTTAGATTCATCCAGGAATATTAGATTATATTCATCTCAGATTCAATCAAAGCTTTGTTATATCCGAATGTTAGTATTTTGACCTGATGTCCTTCACCACTATTTCATATATATATAGCAGATTTATCGTTCTAAATGACACCATGGGGGCCTGCTACATTGCATCCATATTCTACCTCCCACAGTTTAGAATAATCTTTGGAAGGTTTCATCCTCCCTTGGTTCTTCTCGTGTAGATATTCTATGGAGGCAGATATCCCATCCAATATATTCATCGGCTATATTAACTGTATAAGCAGGCAAAAGGATGTACGTGCTAGGAATATTTACAGGTTTCCATTGTAATCAATGCGCTAATCTATGAGTAATCCTTGCAATCAATGGGCTGTACAGTAATAGTAATATAATCTAAGTATAGTATTAGTATTGTATATATATATATATATACAGAATTAGTATAGTATTGTATATATATATACAGAATTAGTATAGTATTGTATATATATATACAGAATTAGTATAGTATTGTATATATATATGCAGAATTAGTATAGCCAACGGCCGTACCATGCTGAATATACCGGTTCTCGTTAGATCACCGAAGTTAAGCATCATAGGGCGCAGTCAGTACTTGGGTGGGTGACCACCTGGGAACACTGCGTGCCGTTGGCAAATTTGGGACCTGAATGTCCGAGTGTCTAGCGCTCTGGCGCTCGGTGCCACAGGTTTCGGGTTCGAATCCCGGCGGTGCCATGGATGTTTGTAGTGGTTCGGAATCCACTTTAAGCCGTAGGTCCCGGTCTTCTATGACTGTAAGAGCGTCACGGAGCAAAAGTCAGACTTCTACATACGGGTGCTCCATCACAACAGAAGCTGCTTCCTTCCCCTTCAATCATGAGTCCATATGGGCTCGTGGGCTTGGCCAGCCAAGTGGGATAAGAAACAACAACAACAACAGAATTAGTATATTATTTATATAGTATTAGTATATATTATAATCTAAAATTAGTACTAGTATAGTACTAATATAATATAATCCTTGTAACCCATGGGCTGTACGCTTTTTTATTATTAAAAATAAATGGATATTTTTATGATCTGCTTGGTAAACAAGTTTTGCTTATTTATCATTAAAAATAGAAAATGAATGATAATTCTTCTATTTATTTAGGTCTTTTCCAGCATTTTTCATTTTGAGGGTTTTTATGTAATATTTCTTTAGAAGTCGAAGACAATTTACAACTTTTAAAATACTATTTTTTTTTCTATCTTGGTTTAGTTCAGTATTATATTTCCGTAGTTCAAATTTTGCTACTGGGTTGTGCTACGACGGAAATAAATGTATGAAGGCATATCTAGCTTACTACAGATGCACCTGTTGTTTAAGGTCGATTCTTCTTTTATTCCGTCTGTTTTTGAATTAAAAGGAACGTTGTTATAATTAAATATACAACAGACCTCTCACAAAAAGGATAAAAAATGAGTATAAATGTTTACTAAATATAACTATATGGAATGAGGTAATATATAAAAAAGTTTTAGTTTATACAAAATTATTATATTTTAAATTAAAATGCCAGAACATGAATTTGTACATCATGGGAGGCATTTTTGTATTTGAAGTATATGTCTCCTTCCAATGGTGCGACCTGATGGCCAATTGACTAGCTGTCTGTCATTTGGTACTTCAGGTTCAAATCCTGGAGGGGCATGAATGTTTTTTAGTGGTTTAAAATCCACTTTAAACTGCAGGTCCCGGTCTAATTAACCTAAAGTGTACGAAAAAATGACATTAGAACGACAAACCAAATTTTTCAATGGTTGCGTAAGTAAAGTCAGGGAACAGACTTTATGTTTCACCCTATATATAAACTCCCGGAATGGATTATAATATCTTGTAGGCACCTAATACTTCACAATGCTATACGTAAGATGATTTTTTTTCTTTTGGGATTCACAAATTAAATCGGGTTTTATGAATTTCCTGCTCGATAACTTTTCATACGCTGTTGTTGTATATTGCGTACATTTTTTTATTATTTATTTATCTGTCATTACGGTATTTACATTCAAAAGTTTGATCTTTTTGTTTATTAAGTGACTTTTAGTTTCATCGCTGCAGCTTTGCACATTTTCGATCATAAGTAATTTTATTCTTTTTTTTTTTTGTTTATGAGGCACCCCAAAATTTTTATCGTGCAAATGCTCTGATAGTTTTGTTATACAATTTACGTGCCCTGAATACTGGTAGCAGCTTTTGCCATGCAAAATGGCCGTGTTTCTAATTCAAACCTTGCGTGCATTCCTTTGGATTTTGTGTTCATGTATTTTGTTCTTTACACAAACAGACATGGGCACATACACTCACACACACACACACACACACACACACATATATATATATATATATATATATATATATATATATATATATATATATATTAAGGAGCAATTATTTCTCTAGAGAAAAAATTATTATGTATGTATATATATACATACATAATTATTTTTTCTCTAGAGAAATATTTGCTCCTTAATACTTAGTATATGTTATTAGTTTTACGTTTTTAACCTCTTGTTTACCATTTTGAAATTGCAAAATGCAAACAAACATTACTATCAGAAATTAATAGTTAAGTAAAACACTAGTTTTCAATGCATAAGTGGATACTTATAAATATTTTGATACAATATATTTTACTTAACGAGCTCACCTCTGACAATAATCCTTACCTAGATGAATTGACAGAGCCACGGAGGTGAGGGAGTTTCTCGATGAGTAGATAAAAAGTGTTGTCTTTTTCTTTGAAATGACTGAACAGACGTGAGTTTTCAAAGTGAATCCTTTGCGGTTTCGTGTACCATGCGATGATTACGATCTGGTGAAACAGATTCGTCGTAGACTTGAGAACTCAGAAAACCTACGACCTTGGAGTGAACTGCACTTGTGAATCAATTTATCTTTAATTTCCCCTTTACTGTAAACAGAGTTGTGTATATATATATATATATATATATACATACATAATGCTTGTTAATTAAAATTAAAGTTTTCCCATGAACCAGAAAGTGGTCCTCTTCTGAAGCCGTTATGGATCTAATATAAGCAGTTACATTACAGTAGGTTTGATATAGTGAATCAATTTCATTTTCCTTTCCCTATTTTTGCCATGTCATAACTGTTCATTAGACAAAAATACACCATCTTCCTAAGGATATGATATAAAAAATAAAGCGTTACGGGCTTAATAGAGTTGGTCTCACTAAAAAAATGTTTCATAGTAAAATATGATTATTAAACAATGCCATGCTCACAAGTTCTCCAATTGCCCCAATAAATTGGTTACTCGTTCCAGTAAAAATCGTTTTACTGTCGAAATTCATCTTTTGTTCGTATGTCCCTGAAATTTCCGAAGTGCGATTAAGTTTGTCTTTCTGTCACAATCAGAGAAAATCTTTTCTCTAAAATCTTTAACTTTAAAAAAAAATACTGCACAATAAAATGAGAAATTGAAAATTATGTTACAAAGACATCTAAAGTTGTTAATGCTATCTTATTTGGAACAGAAATATAAGAGAAATGAAACCGAAGTAAACTCTGAGCTTGATAATTACTTTTTTTGCCAGATTACTCAAACTGCTTCTGAGTCTTTCAGTTGCCTGACAGAAGGGAAAACGAATGTTTTCTCGAAGGGGAATAATATCCTGTACAGTCGGTCCATCTTACGTCCAGAACTGCGAGAAAGTTTGTTAATATATTATTTAAAAATGTCTTGCATATTTTAATAGTTCTTAAGTTTAAACACTATGCATATAAATTCACAAATTCATATTTAGTATATAGAAAGTATATGAATTCAAATTTCTATATTTATATAGAAATATATAGAATATAGAATTTAGAATTATAGAAAATAGAATTTTATTTCTATATTTAAATATAGAAATAAAATTCGTTTATAGAACCAGAAAAAATCCAACTATCAAATTGGTAAGGAAGTTATATCGTCTTTTTTTATTTTTTATTTATTTATTGACTGATTGAGGAAATTTTAATTTCTTATATGTAAGCTCGTAAGGGAGATTAATTAATAAGTTGTTGACTGGTTTCTGTGATCTTCCTCTATTTGTCAACAAGCAAATTTACGCCGAATGCATAAAAAAATTCTACCGTTTGAAAGTAGAAAATCTACCACTACCCTTTGAACATCCTTAAAAGTTCTAATTTTTTTTTCTTTTCTTTTATATTAGAAACCAAGAACAAGTCTTTCGATGGTAAGAAAGAAAAAAAATAAAAGTTAAATTAAAGAAAAATTTAGTAACTAATACGAAATTAAATACCACAATCAGTTAACTTATAGGATTAAAATATTTCTAAGGTATGTAAGCATTTGTAAATGAATGTAATACTCGTAACAAGATTAGCAGTCCAATAAAAGATTGCCGCCATATTTTATGATAAAAAGACCCTCTGAATCAACACATACTCATCTGCATTGTTCGTGGTGTAATCCGCATTATCCAAACACAGAGATAGATGAATTGGCTCGGTTCAGATTTAATGACCATTCGAGGTCCTTAACTCCAGCTCATTAGCAATTGAGTACATTGCAGGGCATAGCTCTGAAGTAGAACTACTCGCTACAGAGGACACCAGCAATTCAATTACCACAATGTGAATTGCTCGCTATATGAACCTTCCATCATTATATAGGGTGGAATGATTTTCTTATTTGAATTTCAAGACTATCATGAATCATTACGTATTTATTATTAATGGGTTGTGAAATAGAAACTTTTAAATATGTTTTAAATTTTAATTCTCGAATTAGAAATACACAGATTGCTTTATTATATGTCGAGTATATTAAGCCAATTCCAGTCAAGTATTAGTCAAGCCCAGATTTATTATATGTCAAATTTATTAAAAAATTATATTATGAGTAATTTTCTTTTTACAACTTTAAAAATTTGATGAAAAATTAAATCAAATAATATTATACCGGAATAATGTAATCAACATGAACATTTAAACATTAAAATATTTAATTCGAGAAAAACATATACTTCATCACTAACGTGCTA
Source organism: Caerostris darwini (assembly GCA_021605075.1). NCBI lineage: Eukaryota > Metazoa > Arthropoda > Arachnida > Araneae > Araneidae > Caerostris > Caerostris darwini. Next base: position 30,939 of record BPLQ01011448.1, read on the forward strand.
ATTTTGATGCATTTTAACTACTTCGTGAATTTTAAATGGTTTGTTTATGTTTTTTATATGTCATTGTAAAATGTCTCTTATAAAAGTTGTTATGTTTGATCCTGGATAATATATTAAAATATGCACAAGATCAACACATATTTTATTATTTATATGTATAAATATATATATATATATATATATAAAGTATGTATATGTGTATATATATTAATTATTAACATTAAATATTATACCAACATCACTTAATTTATAAGATTAAAATATTTTCTATACTATGTAAGCATTTGCAAATCAATGTAACACTCATAACAAGATTAACAGGCAATAAAAGACCAGCCATGCTTTATCATTCAAAGACCATCTGATTCAACACTTACTCATATCCAGTGTTTGTGGAAGTAATCCGCATTATCCAAACACAGAGATAGACGAATTGGCTCAGTTCAGATTTAATGACCATTCGAGGTGCTTAACTCCAGCTCATTAGCAATTGAGCGCACTGCAGGGCTTAGCTCTGAAGTAGAACTACTCGCTTCACAGGACACCAGCAATTCAATTACCACAACGTGAATTGCTCGCTATGTGAACCGTTCATCATTATGCAGGGTGGAATGAGTTTCTTACTTAAAATTCAAGATTATCATGGATCATTACATATTTATTACTAATGGTTAGTGAAATATAAACTTTTAAGTCTCATTCTAGCATAAGAAATACACAAATAGCTTTATTATATGTCAAGTTTATTAAGCCAGCTCCAGTCAAGTCCAGATTTATTATATGTCAAATGTATTAAAATTTATGTTATAAGTAAAATTATTTAACAACAAATGAAAATTATAATGATAAAATATATCAAAGAGTATTATTAAATTTATTAAAAGTTCATTATTAAATTTAATCAAACATGAACATACAAATATGGAAGTATTAAATTCGAGAAAGTCATATACTTTATCACTAACGTACTAACTTGGATGCATTTTAACTGCTATGTAATTTTAAATGGTTTTTCTAAGAATTTTATATTTCCTTTTAAAATGCCTCTTAACAAAATAGATATGGTTTTTCCTAGATCAACATATATTTTTAACAAACATTTTATTATTTATCTATATGAAAATATAAATATATATAAAGTATATATATGTGTATATAGTGATTAACATAAAATTAAATACCTCAATTAGTTAATTTATAGAATTAAAATATTTTCTGTACTATGTAATCATTTGTAAATGAATGTAACACTCGTAACAAGATTAGCAGTCCCATAAAAGCCTGCAGCCATATTTTATCATTCAAAGACCCTCTGAATCAACACATACTCATCTGCATTGTTCGTGGTGTAATCCGCATTATCCAAACACAGAGATAGATGAATTGGCTCGGCTCAGATTTAATGACCACTCGAGGTGCTTAACTCCAGCTCATTAGTAATTGAGCACACTGTAGGGCTCAGCTCTGATGTAGAGCTACTCACTTCAGATGACACCAGTAATTCAATTACCACAATGTGAATTGCTCGCTATATGAACCGTCCATCATTACGTAGGGTGGAATGATTTTCTTACTTGAATTTCAAGATTATCATGGATCATTACATATTTATTATTAATGGGTTGTGAAATAGAAACTTTTAAGTTTTATTCGAATTTCAATTCTCGAATAAGGAATACACAGATGGTTTAATTATATGTCAAGTTTATGAAGCCAGTTCTAGTCAAGTATTCGTCAAGTCCAGCTTTATTATATGTCCAGTTTATTAAAAAAATGTTATACGTAATTTTCTTTTTGAAACTATTTACTTCATATAATAAATTAAAGAACATAATCCAGAATTAATTTAAACAAAAATTAACATTTAGATATTAAATTAATTAATTCGATAAAGTATTATATTTTAATCCATACACTTCGTCACAAACGTGTTGACATAGATGCATTTTAACAACTAGTTGATTTTAATGGTTTCTCTACGATTTTTATTCTAGTGTTTAAAATATCTTTTAACAAAGTAGATATGATTTGTTCTAGTTCCCTGATATATATCCTTGATAATTTGTGTGTGCCCAAAGTGTGCCGAAAAGATCGTAGAGCGACAAACCAAGCTAAATTAATTGCGGAGATCATTTACTAATTCTTTATTATACTATATTACTCAAATAATAGATGATCTGTTTGATTTTATTTTAAATGAAGATATAATAAAATTTAATTTAGATTTTATCATATAGCATTTCAGTCAACACTCATTAAGCATTTTAAAATAAAATAAAAAAAAAACTTTTGCAATTTACAAATTAAACCTGTACATGATTATATAAATTCTATAAATTGGCTTAATATGATAAAGTTCAAATAAAGAATTTTTTTATTATATTTTATGAAATAGAATGAATATATATCTAAAAATTTCATCAAGTTTTTCAATAGTAAAATGTTAATTTATTTTAATGAATAGACCAAAAATTGTAAAATTATATCCTCAGAAATCTGCATACAAATTTCAGTTCTCAATGAAATACTCCCAATGTTATTATAAAAAGTTTTTAAAAATTTATATTGATGAATTTTTCTATTATAATTTTTTTCTAAGTAACAAATGATAAAAAAGTTCAACAATGCTTTGCAATAAAAAAGTAGATTAAAGTTTTTTGCCAAATTATCACGATGTTTAATATCATGATATAATAAAGCGGTTAATTTTATAACTGGCCTTTTTTTCACGAAACAATCAAAAAATAAGAAACTGACTCATAATCGACTAACAAAAAATATTCCTTAAGAACAAATAAAATAATTCATTACACCATACTTGAAAATAACTTAAATAAAAAGATAATTAAATTTATTGTATTGTTCTTGGAAGTCAATAGAATATTTTAAAAGAGTTGCAGAATACAGAAACGGTTTGTTGAATACAACACTATACGTATATGTCCTATTTTCATTTTTTAAATACTTGAAGCATTTCAGTTGCAGTCCTTATATCCAAAAATATTTTCTTATACATTATATACTAGCCAACATTCAATTTGGAATTACAAGAATCAGAAAGAAGATTAAAATTATTTCGAACATTTCAAGAGATACGTCCGCCTCATCAAGAATTGTAAACAACTTTTGTAGAAATATTTTCAGAGAACAGATGTTTTGGAAGCAAGCTCAAACTTTTTTTTTTTTAATGTTTATTTCTCTTGTATGCAATAACTCGAGAATACATGAATGACCTAAGAAGTTTCAGCGTTAAAATCAAGAACTTGTACAACACCTTTGTACTTAAGGCTAATAACACTGAAAAGTAATTTTGAGGTGTAGAGAAATAAATAGAAAAAGAATAAAACTTTCAAAATTTGATAAAAGATTTCAGATTTTAATAAGGAATAGATTTTAGTCTCATGTCATAAAATATTATAAAATAAAATGCTGAGAAGTATTTGATTTCCATCCTTGCTATTCAAAATGCTGGGAAGACTTAAAACCCTTCATTAAACTCTTCTAATATTATATTTTAAAAATTTTAATTGTCCATCACACAGATTTGTTGTAAAAGTAGAAACTATTTGAAAACTAATTAACTAATAACTAACTAACAATTAATTGACATATTCATCTATACTATCTTAAAGAAAACCAACCGAAATCAATAAGCATAAATACTTTAAAAATTAATAAAACGTGTTCAAACTGAAAAATGACACAAATATGACATGATTAATATAAAAAAACCATGACATTAATATAAATAACTAATGTAAATAACATAACATGACTAATGTAAATAACCATGACAATGAATAATATAAAAACATGACATAAATAATATAAAAACATGACATGAATAATATAAATACCCGTGCCATGAATAGTTTAAATAAACCATGACATAAATAATATAAATACCCGTGACATGAATAGTTTAAATACCCATGAAATAAATAATATAAATAAATTAAAGTATATCAAAGGGCTGGAGATGTATTGTCGACAGAGTATTACGTTTGTGAACTATCACAGATTAATTTTAAAACCCAACACGTCTAACTAAATATTACTTTGCTGGTGTGCGAATGATAAGTTTGTAGGATAAATAGTTCCTCCATAAGATTCATCAGGTTATGATAAGGTGGGTTCGAACCCCCTATACATCTTTGGTGTTCATTCAAAATTGCTGTGAATTGATGTTTATCTAACTACCGGCTAAAGCAAAAAATATCCAACATTTGACAACAACATTTAAATTTCTTTTCCAAAATTGATTATATGTAAGTATTACATATTACACATAGCAGCTACTGTAATTAAAGTTCATAAATGTTTGCGCAAGCCATGAAAAATATATATTATTTATTTGTTCTCATTTATTCTTTCATTTTCTCTATTTATCCAAGAACTAAAAAAAAAGATACAAAGTGACATCAAAGCAAAATCAATGCTTCATTTCGCTAAATTCAGTCTAATTTCAAATTAAAATTGAAATACTTCTTGTTTGTTTATATCCAAGATTCTTCTGCTAAATGCACTTTTTTATGCTCATTCGAAATGTGTCATTTCATGTGTGTGAGTTTGACTTTTGCAAACTATTTAAATAGGATGTAAGCTGAATTTGATTAAAATAAATATTTCTACACATAATGTATTGTCCTATACTAAAAATATATTTAAAAAATCAATACACAATAAACCGGGTAATCTGAAAATCAGCATTGACACACACCTTCACGTTAAATTTTCACAATTACTTTTAACTCCTACAAATATTTTTCTTCCTTCTACTACTGGCTTTTATGATATTAGAGAGTTTTTGCATACCGTACGTTAGTTACCGTAGGACGTCCGTTAGCTTTTTCTGCCTAGCGCGCATGCTCATAGGAAATTATGTTTCCTATGAGCATGCGCGCTAGGGAGCTTTTTTAACACGTCCTACGATAACTAACGTACGGTATGCAAAAACTCTCTACTATTCCATCTCCTTTCTTTAACTTGATTTAAAAACAACTTTATTTCTAAGCCATTTGAAGAATAACTAATGCATGTCGATGAAGAGATATTTTTAAAAAGATTCGGAAACTTCCAAGAATGCGAAAAGGAAAATTCCTCCTATCGAAAAAAACATCCTAAGGCAATCTGCACGCACAAACAAGCATATTTCAGGTATTTTTAAGAAAAATTGGAAATTTCCTTCATTCATAAAATTATTTTTAATAATTCTCTTTGAGAGTTCGACAGAAATATTTTGAGTTCTTAAGTTATTATATTTCATCTTTTATGGGGGTTCAAATATTTTATTTATTTATTTATTGTTTTTTGAAGCATGATTTAATGGTATTTCTTTCATTCTTCTTGCTTCATATCTGTGAAGTGAATTAGGACAGATTTATATTTTCTAAATGTTCAAAAATGTTTCTTCAGTGACAGAGAAAAATATAAAAATTTATTCATTCAATTTTTGTTGTTCAAGTTAACATTGTTTTGTGCTGATTTGCAATGAAATGCTATTCTTACATAAACCAAATATTTTTAATTTTTTTCTCAATACAATCACTAATTATTTTTGGTCTAATCATATTAATATCTCAAAGTCATGGGATTTTTCGATATTAAGAATACTGATATACGAACATATGATTCATATGAACATCAGATTCTTTAAGGCTATCAACTAATGCCAGCTTTCTACTCATCAGTATTGGCGGTGCATGAATATCTATTAACAAGATCACCATTCCCAAATATTTGTGTTCTTCGTGTTCTTTAATTCTTCATTGTGTACCAAATGGAGACATCTGCACTGTTGAAACTCTGAAGATGATTTTCCCATGATTTCTTTATGTAGTCACTATTTACCTTTCTGATAATAGATTGAGTAATAATATTGTTATATTTACTAATGATGTTGCTAAACACTTGAACAGCGTTATTCGTGTTAGTAATTGGAATTAGTTAAACTTTTGAATAGGGTTATTGGTATTAGTAATAAAATATTTAATGAGATGAGGTAGGTCATTACAGAATGAAGATGGTTTATATTTAAATACAAGTTTAACAAACTCATAATATCACCTGTAATATATATAAATTTGCTATTAAATTATCGAGGCTTAGAACTTGTAGGATTCGGCACAGGCCACATCTATCGGGATGTCATTCTGGAACAACATGTACGTTTGTTTCGGGGCCCCATGGGTGCTGAATTTCTGTTTATGGCTGACAACGCTCGTCCTCACCGTGCCAACACTGCAGACGAATGCCTTCAATTGGAGGATATCACCCGTATGGATTGGCCAGCATACTCACAGGACTTGAATCCAATAGAGCATGTGTGGGATATGCTTGGCCGACGAATTGCAGCCCGTCAACCCCCTGCCACCTGTCAACCGGAACTTCGGAGGGCATTGCTTGATGAGTGGTGTAATATTCCCCAAGATCAGATTGATAATTTGATACTCAGCATGCCTAGGCGTTGTAAGGCCTGTATTGCATCGTCCGGGAGACATACTCCATATTAACCATCATACTAACCATGTTATATTGTTTTTTGTAAATAGGTTCTTTTTTGAAATTTGCTCCAGGGAGAAAAAATCGCAATTTTTATTAATTATGTCAAACATATAGCATCTTTTTTGCTCTTTACCTTTTGTTTAATAAATAGACTTTACAAATAAGTCAAATTTGTTTTGCTTTTGTCTCTTTCTTTGTCTGAAATCCATTATCCTTAATTTATGGACATGAGTGTAAAAAACCTTCTATTTTCTCCCCCAAAATTCATTAAATTATTTGATCTATAAACACCGAAATAAATAACATAATTATCTTATTATTGTCTTTCAAAATTCAAATATTATATTCATTATCTTTATTTTCTTTTCTTTTATGAAACTATTTCATTTAATAAAAGTTTCCTCCATTTTATGTGAATGCAGATGTATGAAATAATATGATTTATTGATAAAGCAAACGCTGTAGATGAAAGCTTTAATGAATTAAGCAGAAAAATGTCAAAATAACAACAAATTTTACATATTCTAGTAAAATAAATTGAAAATTCTTAATATATTAAGTCTGCGAAATATTTAAGAACCTGCGGTAAATAAATTGCAGTAATATAATCATCTTATTATTGTGCTGTAAATTTCAAATAATATATTAATTTACTTTTTTTTTTTAATGAAATCAGTACACAGTTTTTAACAAACACTAGGCGTTTCATTTATTAAAAGTTTATTTCCACTTTTATATGAACACAAATGGGAAATAATATGGTTTACTAATAAAACAGACGCTGAAGATACAAGCTTTAATAAATTATAATAAATTAAACATAAATAAGTCAAAATAAAAGTAGACGGAAGAAGTTATAGTTGAATAAATTGAAAATTCTTAATTTATCAAGTCTGCGAAATCTTAAACAACCTGCAGTAAATAAATTGCAGTAAAGACAGACTTCTTAGTTAAATAATAATCTTGAAGAAAGAAGACCACTTTCGTGCGCTTCTAAATCAGTATTTCAAACTAACTTGTTGATTTTCAGCCTTTCAAAGATTTATTTTAAGAAATGCTTTCAAAGCTATTTCAACTAAGGAGATGCATCCAATTAAATATCGAAAGCACTTAGTTCTTTAGTTTCTAATTTTATGTTTGTTTCCCTTTATTTACTAAATAATAGTTTATCTAAACTCTTGATATTGTGTTTTTTTCATACTTTAATAATTATAATTCTTTTCTGAAGATTATTGTTTATGGGTAAACTTAAAGAGATCTGAGCAATATGTGTAGATTTATATTTTAAAATTAATTAAATTCAAACATTGTTCTTCACAACAAAAGTTGTTTTTCTTTTATTACTTTGAATGTTAATTTTGTTTAAAACTGTTGTCAGTTTAGATAATTAAAATGTTACATTTTCTTTTGATGTAGCTTCTAATCTTTCAATTTCCGTAAAAGTTTTTGAAGAAGGTTTATTTCAAACTTAAATATATATTTTTTATCTTGCTTCACTATTTTTGTTTGCATCTTTTCATAAAAGTATATTGGTTGTTATTGATAAAAAAAATATACAATGATTAAATTTAAAGCGAGAAAGAATGATGTATCTTTACGAGCTGTGAGTTATAGCGTAATCTTTTCTTATGAAAGAATCTGATTATGAAGGTGAACAAAAAGAACAAAATTATTGTATTCATTTTATTATACATATATATAAATTTATAATTATTTAAATACAAATATTGCTTCAGAACAATAGTTTTTTTTTCTATATAAATGCTAATTTGGTATAAAACTGCACGAAGTTTAAATACTTTTTTTTTCCAATGCAGCTGGCAAACAGACATGGACGTCTTGGATGCCTTAAGGGAAGCGCTGCACAGACGTTACTCACTCTGCATTACCCAGGGGGCGCATGTAACGTGAAGATACGGACGTGGAGTAACAATGCCCCCGTAACGCTCTACGATCCTATTAGACCGGGACCTACGGTTTAAAGTGGATTCCGAACCAATACACACATCCATGGCACCGCCGGGACTCGAACCCGAAACCTGTGGTACCGAGCACCAGAGCGCAAGCCACTCGGCCAAATAATGTTACCTTTTCTTTTGATGTATCTTTTAATTTTTGATAGGATTTCTGAAGTAGTTTTCGTTTAAACATAATTAGTCTATTAGTCTATTAATTAGTCTATAAAATAGAAATGTCATTTTATTTTATTTTATTTCTTATTTTATATGCGTTGATTATATAATTCGACCCCTATATTTCAAAATTGCCCTTGTGTATTTTATATATATATTTTTTAATTGTTTTAATTGTTCATTTCATGGATGCATTTGATTTCATCGGAAAACGAATAATTTTACAAACAAATAACACATAAACCATTTTAATGTAATGTAATTTCGATTTAGAGAGGGCCTGAATAGCCGAGTGGCTAGCGCTCTGGCGCTCGGTAAAAAAGGTTTCGGGTTCGAGTCCCGGCGGTGTCATGGATGTTTGTTGTGGTTTGGAATCCACTTTAAACCGTAGGTCACGGCCGTAATAGGATCGTAGAGCGTTGCGGGGGGCATTGTTGCTCCACGTCCGTGGCTTATCTTCAAGTTACACGCGTCCCCTGGGTAATGCAAAGTGAGTACGTCTGTGCAGCGCTTGCCTTAAGGCGTCGAAGACCAAGCTGTCTAAGTGTTCGCCAGTTGCATTAGAACAAAAAAAAAATTAGATTTAGATTTTTTTTTTTGATGTTATAAAATATTATAATACGCATCTTTAAAATATCATTTGTATTTCAATGCGTAAAATGTATTTTATTTTTAATTCAAAAGAAACCAATTCCAAAAATTATTGCTTTAAATGCTAATTGAGTTAATACTCGAAATTATTATTTAACTAGTAATTTGCTTTCATTTAGAAAATTATATAGCAGTTCAGTTTAAGAAGTTTTGTAAAAAAAACAATAACTGAAATATTTAAAAATAAAATTAATTAGCAAGTAAAATATATATTATTAAGTTGTGAAAGGTAATTGCTCATATTTAAAAATGCAAGTAATTTTATTAGATAATGTAGTAAATTATGTCAAAAAATTCTAAATAAAATATTATATTTAATAATATTTATCAAAATTTTAATTTACGTTAATATTTTAGAAAATTTTAAAATTTAATTATTAAAACTTTTTTAAATCAAAAAGAAAATTTTGCCTATATAATATATAAATCCCTCTTTATTCTTGTATAATTCAAACACATTTAATTACTGTCAGTTCACTTCACTTCCATTTACTGCTAGAAATTATATAAAATAACTATAATTGATGCAATTAATTTCATTTCAATTTAATAAATAAAATTTAGATATTTTTTTAAAATAAATTATTTTATTTTTCAAAAAGTTTTACTCGAAAACTTTTGGTTTGAAGAAGATAATGGGCTTTCTTATTCAACAACTGTTCATATAATCAAAATATCTTCTGTCATTTCATAAAAAAAATTTTCGATTTTTTTTATGATATCAAATGTTAAAAAAAAATCAATTAATTTTTAATCAACGTCTTAATTAATTCAATTTTTTAAGTGGCTGTCGTTTGGAGGAAAAATAAATATATATATTTTTTTTTTATAAAACTTTTTTCTACGATAAAACAAGTAATATAAAAGTAATATGGAGTGACTAAATAGGAATAGATGATTAATGAAAAATATAATTAGATCTTAGCAAGTTGATTTGAGTAAATATATCAGAAAATAAAATCGTGTAATTGTTAGTAAACTGTTGGAATGATAAAAATTATAAAAATCTGTATTTGATTTTAAATGTGTCCTATGGAAGTAATTAAAGTAGCATACTAGGAAGAATAAAATGGCCAGTTTTTCAACTAAACGTGAAATATCACCCATTGTAACTTAAAACAAGTAATATAAAAAAAAAAAAAAAAATTAAGTCAATTCCTACTTTTTTGCACTATATTGCAGGAAGTCCTTTATAAATAATTTTCATTCATTTTTTTAAGTTTATCTGGCGACATCTATTGGTGGATATATGCAACTTAAATCTAAAAAAAACTAAAATTGATTAATTAAATTTAATTACTGAATTAATATTTGAGAAAACTGTATGAACATTCAGTGTCCTCCACTACAAGTTCAAAAATTGTATTTGAACTTGAGTGGATGAATAAAAAAGTATTTTATTAACGATTAAAAATTTGAACAAGATATATATAGGGAGAGTGTGAGCTAATAGAAGAAATTGAAAGAGTTATGAATATTTATTACATTTATTTTTATTTAAAAAAAATTCCTGTAAATGTCGATGTTATTCATTGGCTTTGAAACTTATTGTTCATTTTATAATTAAAATGTCAATTTAGTGAATCGATTTTGATCTCTGATGTCATCACATTTTGGAATAAATGTCTCGACTGCTTTGAGGAGCTCAATTCTTAACTCTTTTTCCTTATATAATATAGAATTTTTCCGGTTTACGGATTGATCGTCTAAATTCCTAGCAAGAATATTCGGTGCTTTCTGACATGTTGTGCTTTGAACAACTTCCAATCCATTTATCGCGTTAGCAAGCCTCTTTTAAACGATAGCATTCAAATCTTATTCTGTATTAAAAAAATAAATAAATAAAATTTCCCTTTTTACCATAAAACTATACATTTCATTTTCCTTTTATTTTGAATTTAATTAATTGTATCTATGTAATATTAAATGAAAAAAAATATATCCAATAATATATTAAAATATGTCATATTTTATTATACAATAATTTACAATTTTTTGCACAGAATACCATTATAATGCATCATTTATATGTAGATTTCAGGTTTAGAAGGATTTTATGTAGCATTTATTAAATGAGCTGCCGAAAGATCACATTACCCACAAGGGGATAAATAAAAGGGAAAACGGCAAACGTCATAAATTTCACGGTGAAATATGACCTCGTTTGCCAATTGTTGTTGCTCTCGATGTTGAAGATATTTATTTGGAATGAAGAATTCGACTCAAGTGACAAAAGAGCAGTCAGCATACTTTTCAACACATATTATTAATCATCCCTTTATCACATTCATTTTCAGACATAACAGATCTCACAGATGAAAAAATTCATCCTTTTTGAATATTTTTTTATTCCTTTTAAAAAAGTTTAAAGTAACATTAAAGAAAAATTCCATGCCTGTTTTGAGTGAAAATATTCAGTATTAAATGGAAAAAAATATTTATTACTTCATAAATACGTATTATAAAGCGAAACAAATTTCTTTAATTTTTTTTTTTTTTTAAATGTTTAAATGACTATATAGTTATAAAGAAAATATAATAGGCAAAGAAAATTACAAGAAATTCTTTTCATGTAATTGTGAAAATAATTAGTAAATCAAGAATGTAATTAAATTACGTATTTTTACGAAATGACACTGGATTTTATGATTAAAATATCTGATGCCGTAGGCGTACTTTTCAAAGAATACAGCATGCGAGTTTAGTTCAAATAGCACTGAATTATCCAAACCTGAATTGGTTGGGTATGATATAAAATGATTCGCCTGGCTTTGAACACAATATGCTGAAAATAGTACACTCAAGAGCCAAAACATTATTACCACCCCTACATTTTGCAATGAACTCGCCTGGATGACGTGGAAGGCACGTGATCAGGTGGAAGTGGTATTTAACTGCTGCTGGAGAGTCTGAAGAATCATTCTTTCACTTACTTCTATCTGTATGTGAAGGGAAAGGCTGCGGATCTCAGCGACTTTGATAGAGGGCAGATTGTAATGGCTGGAAGGCTCGGAACAAGTATTTCCGAAACTGCACGACTCGTGGGTTGTTCGCGTTCCTCTGTTTTTCCAGCTGGAAATGTAATGTTCCAACAGGACAACGCCCCTTGTCACAAGGCTAAAATTGTGTTGGAGTGGTTTCAGGAACATGATGCTGAATTCCAGTTAATATCCTGGCCGCCTAACTCACCGGATATCAATCCGATAGAACACATTTGAGATTTCCTGAGACGGCAGCTCAGAGCTCAAACACCACCAATTCGAAATATCTCGGATTTGCGTCACCGTTGCTTAAACAGCTGGTACAATCTGTCTCGGCCCCCCCGTTGTGGCATCCATGCCAAGACGGGTTGAAGCTGTGTTGCGCGCCAAAGGTGGGCCAACTCGTTATTGACAGGTGGTCATAATGTTTTGGCTCCTGAGTGTAGTTTCCAACGGGTGTATTTATTGGATAATAAGACTAACAACGGGCATTTTGTAAAATAAAGCCTATTTCCAATAACAGGGATTAAAACGGTTATTGTTCATTATTTCTTGTTTAATAATATGAAATTACCTGAAATGCATTAAATATTGTGTACTAATTATAGTAATATGATATTATATTCTACCTATGAAGGTTTATCATAGATTTATTAAAAACTGGTTAATATATAGAAGATTTTGAGAAAGAGAACACCGTAAATCTTTATATTAATCTACTGTTTTACGTGACGCTCAAATGAATATTAAAACGTTATGAATTAATTCAACTCTGCCATTGAAAACTGCAAGTTCTTTTAAATCGTGAATTAATTTAAAAATGCCTAAGTTATTATTGGGCCTGATGGTTCAGAGACTAGTTTTCTGGTGGGTTCGTTTCCCAGGGATGCCATGGATGTTTGTAGTGGTTCGGAATCCACTTTAAAAAGTAGATCACTCTAATGGGGCTATAAAACAATTGGGCGTAGGGCTGACAACCTTAACACGTAAAAATAAAATATCTCCTGTATTGAAGAGTGATAGTAGACAGACTGTTGTGGTCCACCATGGCCTGTTGGGCGAATGATAATGATGATTATGATGAGATTATTCGTCTTATTATATTAACAAAATCACATTTTGTATTGCCGTATACTGCTATTCTAGCTATTAATTTCCATTTACAAGTGTAATGCAAATAATTCATCAACAAATTTATGTAGAAATTTACAAAAAATCATGTTAATTTAAAACAGCATTTAGTATAGATATAGATATATAAAGTTACCTTTTTACATTGAAATTAATATAATATATATATATTTATAATAACTTAATAAAATAGAATAGAGGAAAATATATCATACAAAATAAAGATCTATTTATAAGCGCAATAATATATTCACAATGTCCTAGAGCAAAGTAAAAAAGTATGATAAAAGAATATTTTTCCAAAATAAAATATAAAAACTAAGAAGGATTTCAAGTAAAGAAAAATAAAATGAAAGATATGAAATAAATTTATCCAATCTTAAATTTTGAAATATATATTCACATATTGAGCAAATCCCGTTTCCAAAATCAAACAGCCGTTGGCGGTATATTATATATAACTTTATTTATTATTATATATCTGACTGCATTTTCTCATTCTTTAACAAAGGTAAAATGTATTTTTAGAAGTTACATCTTGATAAAAATGAGCGCAATTGAATCGGTTACTAAAATCTCGAAATAAACTACTTCTATTCTTTGCCAAAATTGAAAGCCTGTTTGTGTTGTATGTTTCTTCATAAAGACCCATTACGGCAAAAGTTGACTTTTTCCTCTTTGTTTCTCTTCCCTTTTTGCTCTAAGTCGGATAAAAGCTGTCTTGAGTGGTAGAAGTGACTGCTTCCGATCCACAGTTGTGTTCGCTTGACAAATATCTTTCTGAGCAGCAGATGCTTTTAGACCTTGGGCTGTTGAATTCATAAAAATACACTCACTTAAAATATTTCGTGTACGATTTTTTTAAAAAATATTTTTATTGAAGTTCAATTTGGATGCTTTATAATATTTCGATACTTTTCAATTTAAAACTACTTATTAAATGCTTCAAAGAATTTTAATGTTTGAGTGGTACTCTTAGGTCCATTTCATGATTTTACTCAATATAGATATGTTAATATTAATCTTCATACTGATAATACAGCTATAATTTATCAAGATAAAACTCACATTAGATTAGTAACGTCTCGAATTATACTAAAGTTGTGTTAACAGCTTGTACGGCTTCAAGAAAAGGGCACTTGCAAGTTCATGAGAACAATTTGCAATTTAATTATAATTTTTATTTGCAAACATTATTATTATTATATATATACACAGAACTATGAGGTAATACAATTTATTAATTACAAAAAAATGAAAATTAAAGATTTAAATTTGATTAAATTCATAAGTGTAGTTCACTCCAAGGACGGAGATTTTCAAAGTTCTCGAGTCTACGACTAATTTGAAACACGTGGTCTGCAACAGACTTTAATTATACCATGTCGCGATAACGAAACGTACAAGGGGAGGAAAGTCCGGCCCTGCTCAGTCACCCCAAAGAAAGAACACACCTTGTCGACTGGTTATGGACTCCGCTACTTCTTTCAAAATCTTCCCTTTAATTAAGAAAATCTGTCGAGGGGGAGGAGGAGTCAGGTTCCCTTACTTCTCCTTGGAGTAGATACTTTCTCAGTTTATAATCTATGACCAATCACGATGCAACAACTCAGGGTGCAGTCTGAATTTAATCTGTAGTTGGTTCGACCTATAAAATCGCTCAGACAAGCGCTAATTTCATGAGGTTCCATTATACATGACCCTGAAACTATTAATACAAATAATTCATCAACAAATTTATGTTTAAAATTACAAAAGTAATCATGTTAATTTTTAACAGCGACTTAAATATATTTATATACATACAACTTGACGTTTTATGTTGTAGTTTATACATATATATATATATATATATATATATATATATATATATATATATATATATATATATATATATATATATATATATATATATATATATATATATTTATATACAATTATTTTATATAAATATAATAGAGGAAAATATATCATACGAAATAGAGATTTACTTATAGCCCCAATAATATTTTCACAATGTTACAGAGCAAAGTAATAAAAAACAGCAGTATAATCCAATAATATTTTTTTTAAATCAAATATAAAAGCTAACATAGACTTCAAGTACAGAAAAATAAAATGGAAGATTTGAAAAAATTTATCCAACCTTAAATTTTGAAATATGTATTAATATAGTAAGCAAATCCCGCTTTCAAAATCAAACAGCCACAGGCTGTATTGCATATAACTATATTTATTATTATATATCTATCTACATTTTCTCATTTTTTAACAAAGGTAAAATATATTTTTAGAAGCTACATATTCATAAAAATGGGAGCTATTGAATTGGTTACTCTAACCTCGAAATAAACTACTCCTATTCTTGCCAAAATTGAAAGCCCATTTGTGTTGCCTGTTTCTTTATAAAGCCCCATTACGACAAAGTTGACTTTTTTCCTCTTTGTTTCGCTTCCCTTTCTGCTCTAAGTCGGATAAAAGCTGTCTTGAGTGGTAGAAGTGACTGCTTCCGATCCACAGTTGTGTTTGCTTGACAAATATTTTTGTGAACAGCAGATGCTTTTAGACCTTGGCTTGTTGAATACATAAAAATTTACTCACTTCAAATATTTCGTGTATGATTTAAAAAAAAAAAATTATTGAAGTTGAAATTGAATATTTTTAAAGGTTTCAATATATATACATAAATATATATTATTTTATTTTAAATCTACATATTAATGCTCCAAGGATTATGAATATTTTTGTCGTACACTTAGATCCTTCTCTTTGCAATTTTGTCATTGAAGATTTACTTCAATTCAGAAATGTTAAAAGTCTTTTTTATCGGTAATACAGTTATAATTTATCAAGATAAAAACTATACTAGAGTTGTGGTAACAAATTATACGTCTTCAGGGAAAAGGCCATTTTCAGGTTCAGGGGAACACTTTAATTATATATATATATATATATATATATATATATCGGAAATTAAAGATTTAAATTTGATTCACACGTGCAGTTCACTCCAACGACGAAGATTTTCAGGCGAATTTTGAACTCGTGGTCTGCGGCAGACTTTAATTAACACACCGCATGATACAGGAAGTCACACTTTAGAAACAGGCGGAAACTCCTGCCTGTGCAGTCAGTTCAGACGAAAGCAAAAAAACCAACACTTCTTGTCGACTCATCGCAGAACACTCTTCCTCTTCTTCTCCAAAAGCCTCCCTTCAAATAAATCCGTCAAGCAGAGGACTTCAGCTTCCATCTCTTCTGATTGCAGTGGACACTTCTTCAGTCCATGCTCTATCAACAATCATGATCCAGCATTTCATGACATAATCCACCTCCCATCTGTAATTCTTTGACCTGTGAAGTTTGAATAGACAATCGCTAATTTCATGATATATGACACTGTTATCTGCGGACGGATTTGAGTGATAAATTGTTCTCATTAGAACTGGACACGAACTGCATGTAGTATAAATACCCACTACACTGCTTATCTGCTGTCAGATTTGTGCGATATATTGTTGTTATGCATTTATTGATGAATATACATTCTTTTCTCCTGGGAAAGGAAAGGCTATATCTCTTCTTATGGGAAATATTCTACACAGCAAAAATAAAGGATAAACAATCCTAATTTTATGTTAAATGTTGCCATAATTGTGCAAAACCAAAATATTTATCAGCAGACCGATATTCAAGCTGAATTGCTGAGTAGGAGAGTTAAAGTCTTTGATTAGACACGATACATCGTTTCCTTCAATATATCACAGCAACTATCGATAGAAAACATTCCCTTCTTCCATTCCAGACGTAATCTGCGAAAAATAAATATTCTTTTCTTGGAGTTCGAATATCAAAAGGTCGCTTTATACACTTATTTTCAGAATTGCATTCTTTCACAAGCTCACTTGTGTAAGAACGTACCTGATTTTCAATAAGACTTCTGATTCACGTTTTTTCTATAGATAAAAAGTTTTTTTTCAAAAAGTACAAAAGAATGATTTCCAATCCTCAGAATTGCTATGACAGTTATTTTCTTAACTTTCCAAAAATTTCAAATCATCTTTCTTTATATTCCTGTAATTGTTTATTTTCATCGGAGCATAAATACCCCAAAGAGACAGTTGCCCAGGACATTTCCTGGGCAACTGTCTTTAATATTTGAAGCATGGAAACCAAAATGGAACCTTACTATTTCATGCACTTAATGGAATCGATTCGTAACTATAATTTACAATAAAATTATTGTAACTATAATTTTTAAACATAATTTACAATAAAATTATTGTAACTATAATTTTTAAACATAATTTACAATAAAATTATTGTAACTATAATTTTTAAACATAATTTACAATAAAATTATTGTAACTATAATTTTTAAACATAATTTACAATAAAAATTGTAACTATAATTTTTAAACATAATTTACAATAAAATTATTGTAACTATAATTTTTAAACATAATTTACAATAAAATTATTGTAACTATAATTTTTAAACATAATTTACAATAAAATTATTGTAACTATAATTTTTAAACATAATTTACAATAAAATTATTGTAACTATAATTTTTAAACATAATTTACAATAAAATTATTGTAACTATAATTTTTAAACATAATTTACAATAAAATTATTGTAACTATAATTTTTAAACATAATTTACAATAAAATTATTGTAACTATAATTTTAAACATAATTTACAATAAAATTATTGTAACTATAATTTTTAAACATAATTTACAATAAAATTATTGTAACTATAATTTTTAAACATAATTTACAATAAAATTATTGTAACTATAATTTTTAAACATAATTTACAATAAAATTATAACTATAATTTTAAACATAATTTACAATAAAATTATTGTATCTATAATTTAACAATAAAATTATTGTAACTATAATTTTTAAACATAATTTACAATAAAATAACTTTAATTAAGTATCATTTAACGTATTACTAAATAAATGTTTTAATGCCAAATGTGATACTCCTTATGTAAATATTATGATTATTAAAGCAAATAACAATTAAAACTTTCTGATGTTTAATGTACTCAACATTCTAGATAACTAAAAATAACTCCTAAAAATTTATAATTTACATAATTATTTCCACTGAAAATGTACATTATTTATATGAAATTTTTTTATAATTTTCTTGTCATAAAAATATTATTTTTTCTCTATTATTATGTAAGTCTTTATAAAATTGCCAACATATGTCGCCAAACGAATTTAAATGCCACCAAAAGTATCGATTTACGATATTTGGAGATTTTTTTTAATGATTTATCACATCCCTAACTGAAGCATTAATGAAATATTTCCTAATGGAATTGGTTTAAAAGAAAATACCTATCACAGTTTCTTAAATTTCATTGATCAGAATCTGCAAATTTAGTACAAATATTTCCTCTTAATAAAACAGTAATAAGTAGTAAAGTAAAAACATAAAAAAATAATAATAGATAAAAAAAATTTAATAAAGATGAAGGTGAGCAAGAACGTCAAAAACACACCTCCTCAAAATAATGGCCATTTTTTATAGTTAATATTTTGTCATATTAAGTTTTATTCAGTAAATGAATAGTAAATGTTTCTGTCAATTTGCCAAGACAATGCTTATCTTAATTTAATTTTTTTATTATAGCTATCATTTACTGATAATTCATAACTAATCAGCAGTGAATTTCTATTTTTCTAGCACGGCAAGTGACTTAAATACATTAAACACTTGGGAATAATATAATTTTCGCATGCATCGTTAATTATAATCGGATAAAACAATTATTCATTATATTATATCTTAAGAATATATTAATAGACTATAAACTTTTGTCTATGTTGATACCAAAAAGGAAAACATAAACTATTTAATAATAACTTGGATATAATGTTTGTTGATATGAGTTTAATATTAATTTTCACAAAAATGTTATTCTTATTCACACAGAATAAGGAATAAATTGATGCTTTTTTTAAAAAATGAAATAAATCCATTCTTTTTTAAAAATAAAAATATATTTCCTATATTTAAAAAAAAAGCACAACCAGTGTTAATTTAAAACATTTAACAGTACAAGTGTTTTAATATGGTTTTTAGACAGATATATTTACAAATTTACAACTAATAACTTCTGCTACTTAAAGCAAACCAATGAATGTTGTGCAGAATATCTTATTGTATTGCATTTACAGTTAAATATTTAATGAAAATTATTGGGCTTTTTTTGCATTTTTATTATACGCTACCAAATTCCAATCTTTGCCCAGTTACAGAAAATTAAATCTTTTTTTCAGTTTTGATGAATTTTATTAAGAAATTCAGTCCTGTGCAAAACTATTAGTAGTTCAATAAATTAAAAAGATTAAAAGCTAACATTTATTGGAAAATACATTTTAAACTACTACGATTATTTTTACCTTATTTTTGCTACAATAACTTAACTAATAACAACAATTAGTAGTTAAGATTGGTGCCATCTGGGGGCTTGAATTTATGATGGGTAGTGTTGTCGGTTGTGAAGCTGGATTGTAACTGGGTGTAGTTGGGTTGAGACTTGAGATACAGATTTGAGAACTGACAGCTTTATTTACACACACACAGACATCATACACATACAATTATAGACATACAATATTTAACACATTCAAAGACAGATAATTCTAGATTCGAGGAAGGATTCCGTTTCTAATCCGAAAACCCGATACTCAGCATTGCGCCGGATGCTCGGAATATACTACCTCTCCAGGATGAGACTCTGTAGGTCAACTTATGCGCAGTTTGCTGTAAATATATTTCCTCTCATGAAGAGAAAACTACTCTCATGAAGAGAAGAGTTCTCATGAAAAAAATCTCTCATGAAGAGAAGAGTTTCTTCTCCTGAATGTCAAGGGGAGGGGGAGTAATTCTCTTACAGTGTGCAAGTGGAAGCACGGTTGCACATTGTAAGAAAATAATAAAAATATTAATTAATTAAAAATTGTTGACTTTTTTTATCGGCTATCATATTTTATTAATAAATTCAGAGGACAAAATATAGAATTCCTGTTTTATAATTTTTATATTATTTTAAATGATACGCAAATCCATTTACATATATATTTTCGCCTTAACTGCAAAAGTACTTTATTTCATTTTATTTACCATTCTATATTTTTTTGAAATGTGATTGAACGTTGTAAATGCTATATTTATTTATTTACGTTAACTACTATTAAATTAAATTACGTGATAATATTTAAACATACGAGCTACACTGTATATAATATGTTCATTTCTATGAAATAATAATAAAACAATATAATTAAATTTCCACTTTTCTGATAAAATAATTTAGTTATTCTAGGAGCATTAAGAGGAGTAATTTGATGAGTTATTTTTTATTTTCTTCATCATAACTTTTCATAAACTAATTTCGCAGCTCTCTATGATAAGAACTAGTAAACGGAAAAGGAAATTATTTTCCCAGCTGGAGACTTTTAATAAATATTCCCTGTTGCTCAGTAAACTATGTCACGAGTTTCTACTATTTCAGGCTATAAAATGCTGCTCGAGATTAGCTCACACGGCTGAGAGACCAACGATATGAAAATACTAATCAGGAATCGTGGATGGTTATGTCTTGTAAATTAGATAATTGATTTACAGCAATATTTTTAAATAAAAGTACCCCACATTTAATGTAATTATATTTTTACATTTTTCAATATGGACGCTCTGAAATCTTAGTATAAACTATTAAAGACCTCAGATCTGAGGATTATTATAGTTTGGATAATTATTATCATTAATGGTTAGTTTATTCCTTATTCTCAAATTATTAATATCAATTACAGTTCAAAAAATAAATTTTAAAAAAAAATCTCTAAATAATATTAAAAAAAATAATGCCTAAATTCAATAAATCTTTATAATGCTCTTAAGATAGACATGGCATAGTATGTCATTAATGGACGTGATGATCGAATGTCTGGCTCTCGGTGCCACAGATTCAAGATTAAATTTCTATTTTATATTCTATAATAATCATTTTTTATAATGTTTAATATGGGCACTCTGAAATCTTAGCATAAATCATTAAAGACCATAGATAATTAATAAGTGAATTAATGATTATTATTAATGAATAATGATTATAGCCAGGTTATTGATTATTATAGCTTATAACAATTTTCGTTTATTACATAGCATGTATCATAATTCGTTTATTACTTATCATGTATCATTTAATATTATAGGCATTAAAATCCATATTATTTTTCTCCTAAAGTATATTTAATTTAGATTGTAAATTTAGCAATGATACGACAATGATGAAATAAAATGTATAATTCTTAATATAGGAGGCCAAATATTAAAACCTTAACTATTAATTTTATTTTACTTGTCCTTATTCTTTAAATATCGATATTAGTTATAGTTCAAAAATTTAGTAATAAAAGTCCCTAAAACTATCGTCGAAATTCAATAAGTCTTAATGTAAATGCGTTTAAGATACTATTACACCACACCATATCACTGTGCCTAGACCCGAGTTGTCCCTGTACAGTTTGCGAATGGCGTGGGTGAAAAGTCTGATTGGACCCTGTAACGCTCTACGATCATATGAGACCGGGATCTACGGCTTAAAGTGGATTCTTAACAACTACAAACATCCATGGCACCGCCGTGGCACGACCCGAAACCTGTAGTACAAAGTACAAGAGAGCTAACCACTCGGCCATCAGGGCACCATGCTTTTAAGATAGACATGGAATAATATGTCATTAAGGGACCTGATGGTCGAGTGTCTGGTGGTCGGTGCAAATCTAATTTTAAAATGTAAAATGAAATATGGGCACTCCAAAACTATAACATGCTAATCAAATATTTTCGAAATAATATTTTCTTTAGCAACAAATATTAATTTCTAATATATAAAATCAATAATAAAACTTCCACTCATCAATTATGTGAATTTCTTAAGATTGAATTTCTTAAGATTCACTAGACAAAACTTGAAAATTTTTACCTTAATTTAAGGCGTTACTATTTAATGTGCATCTCACACATCATAAATACCAAAATAATCATGTTAATATTGATCTATATCATTTCCCTAAATACTGGAGACATAGATACATTACTGTAGTCAATATCTGTCTCTCTATTATTGATATCTGGGTTGGGAAGAACACATATCCCATTATGTATGATTCCTCTTGGGATTGGGTTAGTCACGTGAACATTTATTACTGTGTTGTATATTGATGTCTAGTAATGAATGATAGATTGTTTGTTTTACCAAAGTTATTATGAATTAATGTTTAAACGACAATGCATATATGAAGGCATTACAGTAGGAATTATTTCTTCAGGATAGAAGGAATATTTACGCTAATCTATAATTGTAATTAAGTATATTTTTACAAAAGCCTTGTTGTCTTCGAATGTTTGTACTTTGAGTTGATATCCTTCACCATTACAACAAACCCTCAAATATGCAGCAGATTCATTACTCTTAGTGACATTATGGGGGCTTGTCACAACGCATCCACGATAATCCACGGAAGTATCGAAGATAAAGGGAATATTTATGTTATTCTACAATTTTATTTAAATATCTTCTTACAAAAGCCTTGTTATCTTCGAACGTTCGTACTTTGACCTGATATCCTTCACCATTACAAATGATATATACTATATAGATAGCAGATTTTCCGCTCTATACGACATCATGAGGGCTTGCTACATTGCATCACATTTTACCCCCTCCCCCCCACAGTTTAGAATAATCCTTGGAAGGTTTGCATCATCCTTTGTTATTTCCGGTGGATATATTCTATAGGGACAGATATTGCAACCTATATATTAACTGGCTTTATTGACTGTATGAACAGGCAAAAGGATGAACGTGCTAGGAATACTTATGGGTTTCCCTTGTAACCAATGGGCTGTACGCTAAATAGTAGTATAATCTAAGTATAGTATTAGTGTAGTATGCATATATATATATATATATATATATATATACACTCATGCCCATAAATTAAGGATAATTCAGAATCACACAGAAATTGAACACTAAAATAAAAATTTCACCTGTTGAAGAATTATCACACACAACTTGAAGAAGAATATGCAAATTACAGGAAACCACCAGATGGCGAGGATAGTACGTCACAATGACGAGAGTGTAAGAGAGGTGTATATAAGGAATGGTGGCAAAGAAGTAAAATTGTTCACAAGCGCTTAAAAGCCTTTCACTGCAATAACCACATAGTTATAGCACAAAGGAAGCATTTGGATGATTTTTTACGTGGTAGAATTATCGGACGACTGGAATGTGGACGTACCCAGCTGGAAGTATCTGAGGAACATGGAATCGCCCAGAGTGTCATCTCCAGGCTTTGGCAACGATTCCAAGATGATGGTAATGTTAGTAGATGTTACAGCACAGGTCGCCCCCGAGTTACAACGCCGAATGAGGACCGGTATTTAGCAGTTACTGCCAAAAGAAACAGACGGAGAACAGCATCAGACCTGTCTCGTCAGCTCTCTTCAGCTACCGGTACGACAGTTTCAAGGCAGACCGTGTACAGACGCATAGGGCACACTGGTCTATATGCTCGTAGGCCTGTCAGATGTGTTCCACTTACCGCAACTCACTGTCACCTGCGATTAACCTGGAGTAGAGAGCATGCATTGTGGACACCTCAAAAGTGGTCTTGTGTGATGTTTTCAGACGAGTCCAGGTTTAGTTTGCAGTTTCAAATGGAGAGCGCCAGGTACCCGTTACTACCCAGAGAACAGCATTGAACGACACCGTTACGGTGGTGCAGGATGGCTCGTTTGGAGAGGAATTATTCTTGGTTCCAGAACTGACCTGCATGTTCAGAGTGTAACAATGACAGACCACATCTATCGGGATGTCATTCTGGAACAACATGTACGTTTGTTTCGGGGCGCCATGGGTGCTGAATTTTTGTTTATGGATGACAACGCCCGTCCTCACCTTGCAAACATTGTAGACGAATGCCCTCAATTTTAGGATATCACCCGGATGGATTGACCAGCATTCTCACCGGACTTGAATCCAATAGAGCATGTGTGCGATATGCTTGGCCGACGAATTGCAGGACCGGACGACGGACTTGGCCGACGAATTGCAGGAATTCCGAAACCGGAACTTCGGAGGGCATTGCTTGATGAGTGGTGTGATATTCCCCAAGATCAGATTGATAATTTGATACTCAGCATGCCTAGGCGTTGTAAGGCCTGTATTGCATCGTCCGGGAGACATACTCCATATTAACCATCATACTAACCATGTTATACTACTTTTTGTAAATAGGTTCTTTTTTGAAATTTGCTCCAGAGAGTAAAAATCGCAATTTTTATTAATTATGTCAAACATATAGCATCTTTTTTGCTCTTTACCTTTTGTTTAATAAATAGACTTTACAAATAAGTCAAATTTGTTTTGGTTCTGTCTCTTTCCTTGCCTGAACTTCATTATCCTTAATTTATGGACATGAGTGTATATTGACACTTTATAAATTTATTAGTTTTTTATTTCAATAGAAACAAATGCTCGTTAATGCTTAGTAAATGTGATTTGTTTTGTGTAAAAGTTAAAAAAAATATGTCATTAATTTTCCCCTCAATTATAGTGACCCGTGCATAATTTTCGTTTGAAATGTAATAAATTATATATATATATATATATATATATATAATTTATATAATTTATTAATATATATATATAAAAATTTTAATTTTTTAATTCAGAAATCTGTAGAGATCTTACAGAATCAGGGGTAAATCTAGAAACGAGAAATATAAGGCACATGCAAAAAGTAAATAAGTAATGTAAACAAAAACAAGTAATATATAAAAAAAAAAATTTAAAGTCAATTCCTACTTTTTTTACTCTATTGCAGAAAACTGTCCTTCATAAATAATTTTCATTCATTTTATGTAAGTTTATCTGGCGCCATCTATTGGTAGATACATGCAATTTAAATGTAAAAAAAACTAAAATTAATTAATTAAATTTAATTACTGAATTAATATTTGATAAAACTATATTTAGATCAAGTGTCATCCATTACATGGTCAAAAAATGTATTTGAACTTAAGTGGATGAATAAAAAGTATTTCATTAACGATTGAAAATTTGAACAAGATATATATAAGGAGAGTGTGAGCTAATAGAAAGAATTGAAAAAATGATCGTATTGCTGGGAAGGCGAAATAAAATTGTAACATAGATCCTAAATAAACCGTCCGTTAGTTTACATCACGTAGATATGATTGGAAAGGATATGACACTGCCGATAGGATACGGCTACTTCGTTTAGGTCAACAATTACTTGAGATATGTATTTTCTCACTGAATCACATAAACGGCCGCAGCCAAATATAAGACGTTGTGGAATGGTATGTTTGTGACGGCCATATTGTCTCACTGTTACGACGAAAAAATAAATAAAAATTGGCCAACGTGACTGATTTTTAAACGTTTGCATAAATAATAACGTAAAGATATCTGTGGAGGTCCATTCTTCAAAAAAAAAATGGTCTTGTCTTAAAATCAGACTTAAAATAGAAAAACATACTCATAGCCATTTGCAATGTCTCTTCTTAAACAATTTTAGGATTATATTTCTTTCACATATTAAATCCAAGTTATACTATAGGTCCCGGTCGAATTTACTTAAAGTGTGCAGAAAATGAACATAAAGCGAAAAACCAAACCACATTTTTAAACTACATATGACCTTTTGCGCAAAGTCCATTCTCATTAAAAAAATATATAAAAAATAAGCGCCATCTATTGAATAAACTTTTAACTAAATTTTGTCTATAGAATAATATAATATAAAATATCGACAGATCGATTCCCTTCTGCTGTATAATAATAAGAATTTGTTTAGTTTTGTAAGTCTGGTTCTAAAATCTTTGAATAAATAAACCTTCATAATGATAATTCTGCTTAAAGAAATAATTCGAATAATAGAGAGTTTTTGCATACCGTACTTTTAATCGTCCGGTATTTTTTTCTCCCTAGCACGCATGCTCATAGGACACATTATTACATATACGCATGCGCACTTTTCTATGAGCATGCGCGATAGGGAGAAAAAAATACCATATGATTAAAATACGGTATGCAAAAACTCTCTAATATGAATTTTTTTCAACTTTAGATATATTATTTCCCTCTAAGCATTTTCTGGCTCATATGAACTGTACAAAAATAAATATATATAACATTATTTAATGCAAGCTCCTTTATAATTTTATCGCATTATCATCATCACTATATCAAACAAGTAATTTATTTTGTCAATAGTTTTTTTCCTTCTAATGCATCTGGCAAATAGGCCGTGATCTTCGCCATAAGGGCTGCACCGATATTACTCACTTTGCATTACCCAGGGGGCACGTGTAACTTGATGGTAAACCACGAACGCGGAGTAACATTGCCCCCGCAGCGCTCTACGGTCCTATTAGGACCGGGACCTACGGTTTAAAGTGGATTCCGAACCATTACAACACCCATGGGCAAACCCGGGATTTGAACCCGATACCTATGGGACCGAACGCCAAAGCGCTAGCCATTCGGCCATCAGGCCCCTTTTTTGTCGATAGTAAAAAAGGACATTTCTATGACTATCTTATTAATATCCTAATAAATAATGTATATATTTTTTTACATAAATGTCAATTCCTAATGCTATTTTTTCAGTTACATTTTCATATATTGGATATGCATTATATAAACATTAAAATGGGATACATTGTAAACAAACTATGATAAAACGTAGAAGAAACTGAATGCATAAAATATATAATTATATTATATAATTCTAAGAAGGCTATATTTATTTTACTTTGTGGTGATGCATATAATAAAATAAAAAAGTTTTTCCAAGTTTAAAGCTATTGCTTCCACACTAACATAACAAAAATAAATGTTGTCCTCATTCCTCTGGGTAGTAGTAACTCCTGTATTTGAATACTTCATGAATTCAAATCTAACTAATGCTGGAATAGAATTGGATAAAGAATTTATGTATAATTCAAGAGTCAATAGTAATTACTTAGGCTTAATATGAAGAATGACAAAGATCTCTCTATGGCTTTGTAAGTAAATAAATGTTTTCTTATTAGAAATTACTTAATAGTATTTACATATTCTTAAAGCGATAGTTTAAATATTTTAATTTATTCAAATACTTAATTGTTTAAAAGTCAAAAATGGGATATTTCAAATAGAATATTGAATTTATAGGTTGTTATTCAAGATCAAACAAACAAGTAGTGAAACAAACTATGATAAGAAACTGAATACATAAAAGATTGTTAGTAGATTTTACTAAAAAGACTGTATTTATTTTACGTTGTGATGTCACATAAAATAAAATAAAAACTTTTTTCAAGTTTGAAACTAATGTTTCCCCACCAGCAGAATAAAAATAAATGTTTTCATCATTCCTATGGGTAGTAGAAACTCCCTGTATTTGAATAATTCATGAATTCAAACGTAACTAGTGCAGGAATTGTACAATTGGATAAAGAATTTATGTATAATTAAAGAGTCAATACTTAGGTTTAATGGGATGAATGGCAGATATCTTTTTGTGGTTTTGTAAGTAAATAAATATTTCCTTAAAAGAAATTGAACAAAACTGTAACTGCAAACAAAGAAAACATTTTTTAGGCTCTAACGTTATGCTTTGGTGACCAAAAATAAAAATATTTTCTACAAAAAAAAAACTTGTACTCCCAATTTTTATGTTGCAATTGCAGTGTTATATACAATGTTGGGATAACATACTATATTAATGAATGCAATGCAATATATAATAAAGTGAAAAAGTCGAAAGTATGAAAATAATATTACCAAAATTATTACATGTACTGGTATGGTAAAAAAAAATTTCCTTTGATATTTCTTATATGTAGCATAATTTTTTTAAGTGAAATTTCCAGTTAAATTCTGAATATCATTTGCCATTTAATTCCTTATGCAAAAATATATTCCATAGTAGCAACAGTATTATCTCTAGTAACAAATCTTCATTCATTAAATATTAAAGAAAAACATTGAAACGTATATAATTACTTTTCACAAGAAAATTCACTGCATTCGTTTTTAGAGAGAGATCTATAATCACTATATTCGTTTTTATAGAGTCTTTACGTGCTAATTTTCTATTACATTTTCATATTTTGAACATGCATTATATAAACTTTAAAACGGCCTACATTGTATATAGACTATGATAAAAAGTAGAAGAAACTGAATATATAAAAGGTAGTTGGCATTATATTCTAAGAAGACTGCATTTATTTTACTTTGTGATGACACATAGGATAAAATAAAAACTTTTTTCAAGTTTTAAACTATTGCTTCGACACCAACGTAACAAAAATAAATGTTTTCCGCATTCCTTTGGGGAGTAGAAACTCCCTGTATTTGAATAATTCATGAATTCAAACCTAACTAGTGCCGGAATTGTAGAATTGGATAAAAGATTTATGCATAATTCAAGAGTCAATAGTAATTACTTAAACTTAATGTGATGATAGACAGAGATCTCTTTGTGGCTTTGTAAGTAAATAAATATTTTCTTTTAATGAATTACCATTTCGGTCCGAAAATTTCGGTTCCTTTAGATAATGACTTTTACATTTATATTTGTTTTCGATTATATTAAATTCGATTTCCTTCAATGATTTAAATTTATTCGAAAGTACAAGGGATATTTCAAAATAGTAAGATATTAAATTCATAGGTAAAAAATTTAACCGCGTTAACTTCAAACTTTATGGTTAACAAAGCTGTAAATTTAACAGTGTTGTAAACAGAGAAAAAATTTGCAGGTTCTGAAGTCACACTCTGGTGAACAAAAAAATAAATAAATAGTACAAAAAATGCGTGTAAAGCCACATGTTTATGTTACAATTGCAGTGTTATATACAATGCTGTACAATAATATACTAATCAATGCTATGTAATATATATATATATATATATATATATTTGTTCTAATGCAGCTGGCAAACACTTAGACATGAACGTCTTGGATGCCTTAAGGCAAGCGCTGCCCTGACGTTACTCACTTTGCATTACCCAGGGGGCACGTGTAGCTTGATGGTGAGCCACGGACGCGGAGTAACAATGCCTCTGCAACGCTCTACGATCCTATTAGGACCGATTCCGAACCACTACAACACCCGTGGGCAAAGCCGAGATTTGAACCCGATACCTGTGGTACCGAACGCCAGAGCGCTAGCCATTCGGTTATCAGGCACCCTGCTGTGTGATATATAATAATGGGAAAAATATCTTGTGGTTTTGTGGGTAGAAAAAAATTCTTATAAAAAATTACCATTTTGGACCAAATTTCTTCCTTTGAATTATGCAATTTTAAATTCATATTTGTTTTTGAATATATTAAATTCGATTTCCTTAAATAGTTTTAAATTTATTCAAAAATACATGGAATATTACAAATAGGATATTAACTTCATAAG
Source organism: Caerostris darwini (assembly GCA_021605075.1). Taxonomy (NCBI): domain Eukaryota; kingdom Metazoa; phylum Arthropoda; class Arachnida; order Araneae; family Araneidae; genus Caerostris; species Caerostris darwini. The sequence goes on from BPLQ01011448.1 coordinate 60,883, forward strand.
TAAAAAATGTATTTGTGTTAACTTTAATAACTTTAATATTATTAAAAGTCTAATATATATATTTTCCATAAATGGCGGTTCTATCTGTTCGTGCTAATTTTTCTATTACATTTTCATATACGAATTTCATACTCGTATTTGATATGCATTATATAAACATTAAAATAGGTTACATTGTAAGCAAACTGTAATAAAAAGTAGCAGAAACTAAATACATACAAAATTTTTAGTATGTAATTCTAAGAAGACTGCATTTATTTTACTTTGTTAGTACACATAGGATAAAATAAGAACATTTTTCAAGTTTAAAACTATTGCTTCTAAGCCAACATAACAAAAATAAAAGTTTTCTGCAATTCTCTGGGGAGTAGAAACTCCCTGTATTTGAATAATTCATGAATTCAAACCTAACTAGTGCCAGAATTGTACAATTGGATGAAGAATTTATGTATAATTCAAGAGTCGATAGTAATTACTTACGCTTAATGTGAGGAACGACAGATCTTTCTGCGGCTTTGTAGATAAATAAATGTTTTCTTATAAGAAATTACCATTTTCGATCGAAAATGTCTTCCTTTAGATTATGCAGTTTAAATTCATATTTGTTTTAGAATGTCTTAAAATCAATTTTTTTTAAATAGTTTTAAATTTATTTAAAATTCCATGGGATAGTTCAAATAGGATATTGAACTTACAGATTGTTAGTCAAGATCAAACAAACAGCGAAATTAAACAAAGAACAAAAAAAAAAATAAAAATAAAGAGTTTGTAAACAAACTTTAAATTTAACGGTGTTAATTTTAAAGTTTAACTTCAAACTTTAAAGTGAACAAAACCGTAAATTTAACAGTAAAATAATGTAATTAAAAAAAAAGGGGAAACATTTTGTAGGCTCTGACGTCACTCTTTGGTGATCAAAAATATAAATAATATTAAAAAAAAAAATAAAGCCACATGTTTATGTTACAAGCTGCCGTGTTATATATAATACTGAGATAATAAACTAATGAATGCAATGTAATATATAATAATGGGAAAAGTCGAAAGTATGAAGATAATGTAAACAAAAATATTACATATATTGGTATAGAAATATGTAATTTCTACTTTTAATTTATTATATGTAGCAAAATTAATGAAATAAATGATATTTCATGGTGATCATAAATGAAATTACAAGTTACATTAAGAACATCAATTGCCTTTAATTTAAAATGCTAAAATATAACAATCTATAATAACAATAGTATTATTTCAAGTAACAAATTTTAATTCATTAAATATTAAAAAGAAAACATTCATATATTATATATAATTTATTTTCACAATACATTGATACAGTAAAAATAGCCAAAATGTATTTGTTATAGCCATACATATTTGTATTTGGGTATATTGAATTAAATTTCCTTAAATAGTTTAAATGTATTCTAAAGTCCACGGGATATTTCAAATAGGATATTAAATTTATAGGTTGTTAGTCAGGATCAAACAAACAAATAGTGAAATTAAACAACGAATAAACAGAGAAAAATGTTTGTAAGCAAATATTAAATTTAACAGTGCTAATTTTAACTTCAAAAATTAAACTTAGTAAAACTGTAAATTTAACATTGTTGCAAATGGAGAAAAAAGTTTGCTGGTTCTGATGTCACGCGTAGATGAACAAAAATATAAATAATTACTACATAAAAGGTTCTAAACCACATATTTATGTTACAATCACAGTATTATATACACTGGTGGGATTACTAATGAATGCAATGCAATATATAATAATAGGAAAAAGTACAAAGTATGAAAATTATGCGAACAAAATTATTACATACAGTGGTATGGTAATATATGAAATCTCCTCTTAATTTATTATATGTAGCATGATTTTTTTTATAAATGAAATTTCAAGTTAAGTTATAATATTCAATTGTCACTTAATTTCTTATAAAAAATATCGAGCACCATAATTACAATAATATTTTTTTTAGTAACAAATCTTCATTTATTCAATTTTAAAGAAAAAACATTCAGATATTATACAATTCCTTTTCATAATACATTGCTACAATAAACGCACCCAAAATAAATTTCTTTGTCTAGATATTATAGCTAATTTCCATAAAAATGTTTTCGCATAATATATAAAATTAATTTTTGAAGAAATGTACACACGCTTTATCAGTTATTTCTTTATAAACATTTCAGATGAAAACTATTTGCTTTCATTATTCTATAGTTACCATAAAGTTTTTTATAGTTTAAATAGCTATAAACTACTTTTTCACAATGATGATTTTAAAATAATTATTGCAACTTTTCATAGTTTTCCAATTAAATGGTTTCGTTCTCTTGTTACATGGTATGTTATTCTTGTTAATCTTTATAAAGCCATTAAAAGTTGTTTGAGTTAAAGTGTAATACATGTATTTTAGTTTAGTACTATAATTAAAGGAATTTATTGTAAACGTACAATAACATTTTGTTTTAATTACAATATGTTGCTGCAAACATACAATAACATTTTGTTGTAATTATAATACGTTACTGTAAACATGCAATAAAATTTTGTAATAATTACTATAGATATTACATTACAAGAAAATTTTACAAGCATAAAATCCGTTCAAAATATTACACAAGTTTTGTCTGCTTATAAAATTGTAAAAAAAATTATAAAAAGTGTGATCTTTATATAAGAAATATATAAAAAAAAAAATAATAATAATACTTTTTAAATAAATAATTTCAATAAACAAATAAATATTAATTATATAAAATAAAATTCTTTACATAATAAATAGCAAGTATTTTTGAAAACATTACATATTGATGTGTTTTACCAAACAATTTCCAAAATTCTTTTGGATTACAGACATTATATATCACATCTTTTATTTTAGCACTTTAAATTTTATACATCCTAAATTGTTACATAAATTTATGATTAATCATTTTTTATTCGATAAATTCTTGCTAAAATATTTAGAAAACGTTGAAAATTAACATTAAAAGAACACAATTATTAAAATGTAAAGTATTTATTAAGTTTCTATGCTTATAAAGTTAAAAAAATATATATATAAAAAGTGTAATCCTTATATACGAAATATTTAACCAAGAAAATAAGTTTTTTAAATAAATTAATAGTAATAAAATTCTTTCCATAATAAATAGCAGGTATTTTTTTAAAACATTAATTATAGATGTATTTTACCAAACAATTTCCAAAATATTTTTGGGTTACAGAATTTAACCGTCACATCTTTTAAATTACATACATTCAAAATATTATTAATCATCTTTTCTTCGATAAATTCTGGACAAAATAGTTAGAAAATGTTAAAAATTGAAAAGTTAAAAAGTAACGTTAAAAGACCGTTGAAACTTAACATGGGTACCAACAATTAAAATGTAACTACCAGGACACTGTAAGACAAAATTGCTGATCCCATGGTCAGAAGAAGGCTTCTTTGCAGCTGGAACATACCACCACCAGTGAAAGTGAGATCTAATTGAGAGCTTTTAATAAACAAAAGTAAATATTTCAATTCATCAGATCTCCTTGCTTTTCTTTTTGCATTGTTTTTCAGAATATCCATCTGTAGCAATTTCCACATTTTGCAAATGTCGACAAGTTTAGAACCAGTCAGTGTTAGCATCATAAAATTTGAAAATGACCATAGAAACATTATCACGTACATGGGAGCACGTAACGTAATCTGAAATTCAGAAAAGTCTGTTGTATTAAGCACAGCCAAACCCAAAAAATTGGCAAATACGAGAACGTAGGCGAAGAATGCAGAAATTTGCAACACATCTTCAATGGCTTGGTGCATTTTGCGAGCTTTGGAAATTAAGTCAGTCGCATTTGATATATTGCTAAATGAAATATCCACACTTAAAGTATCATGTATTTCTAAAAACATGTTCTTCAAAGCATATTCATATGACATGTACACAAAGTTAAGAAAGTCCATACAAAACATCGATGTCATGAAAGAATATATGCTATACACCATTCCCAAAAACAGAAACATGTTTCTTCCATAGGTGGGATTTATTGATATATCAAACTTAAACTCGCATTTAAAATCACTGTATTTCATAAACAATATTGCATAAGTTAAGACATAAAATCCAGGTAGAGACAGTTTCAAAATCCATGTAATATTTCTCGTGTTAGGTACATTAATAAATGGTTTCTTTTGGCAATTTTGAATAAAGTAGTTCAGAGCTGTTAATAACTTAACTATTTTTGATCTTTTGAATTTTATAGATAATCTTAAGGCCATGATTGCTAAGGTTGCTGCTGAAGTAAGAAGAATAAATAAATTGTTACCTCTCTGAAAACACACCAAACAGAAAAAAATGTTATACATATCAAGTAAAATAAATAAAACGTCCCGAAAAACAGAAATACATTTTTTAAAATAATAATTCAAGTTGCATGTTTCAATTTCACTTTGCTTATGAAAGGATATATCTACAAATTTGAAGCAGTTTAAAAAACAATTGACATTTGACTCAAAATCCATTATACTAATAAATTTTGAAACGCTGTGATATGCAATTTATATCTCAGCAATGTAAATTTTATTCTAAATATATCTATTTATTTAAAAATTTTAATTAATTACACACTTTATTACAAAAAATTTCAATAATAAATGTTCTTCATACTTAGCATATTTATTTTATATTTAATCTCGAATAATATTTAATATTTTATATTTAATTATATTTTATATTTAATCCAAAATAATTAAATTATGATAATAAATTTTTTGCAGTAATTTACAAATAATACAGCATATAAAATTTAAAAAACTTTGTTTAGATTTTTTATCTATAATATGGTAAAATTTTTTAATCGAATTAAAGTAAACCTTCAGAAATATAAACATAATCTATTGAAATGTATCGCATAATATTATTAATTTTAACCACCAGCGTATTGTAAAATATTTTTACATGGATCAATCTTTTCTAAAGATTTAATATTCCAAAACTTAAAAGTTATATAATTAGTACAGAAATTATAATAAAAAATGTAAGTGACATGTAATTTAATAATAATACTTAAATAATATCACATTCATAATATCATCAGAATATAATAACATTCTAATTGCACTTAACAAACATCATTTCATAGTGCAATAATTAAAATCATACTGACAAATTTAAAACTCACCAAAACATTTATAATTAATTAGTCTCATTAAACGTTAATAAAGGTATTTTAACACATAATAAATTTTCCCCAGAGTATCTAAGAATATTATTCATATGTGGGCACTGCGTACATTGTGTGAATAAGTGAGATAAAATATCATTATTTAATTTTACGATAATAAAACGTTATAAGAAAATTGCCAAGTCATGATAACGATTGATGCATTTTTTAAATGTAAAAACACAATGTAAGCTGTCACCTAATCTTTAAGTTTTTAAAAGTTTCCCGATGTTCTCTCATGTGATAAATTATTTATGAATGATAATGGCAGGATTACGATATCTAATCTTTTGTAAAACATCTAGTAGGCAGTGTATAAGTATGCGCCAACGATTTTTGTACAAAAAAATAAAGCATTTTGTAAATGACAGGGTATTTTTTAAATACAGAATACATTAATTTTGTATTTAGTTTAAAATGATTTTATTAATTAACAATATTTTATTAAAATATTTAATCCAGAAAACTTTGAAAATTCTTTTTTTATTTATTTATTTTTTCTCATTCATGGTCTTGTCATGTTTTCAGATATTTTTAGTTGTTCAATAAAGCCTCTAGCTAAGGCTTTTGTTTTTTAAGTTCCTTAATATATTTTCTTCTTTTTCAAACCCTGCATAACAACTTTAAAAAATTGGTTAAGTTTTCACACAGAAAGAAAGAAACTTTTTAATTATTATTATTATTTTTTTTTTTAAATTTTAAATCAAATTAAAAATGTTTGATGCAACACTGTATAGTTAAGCGATATAAAAATTAAAATATATTTTTTTCTTTTGTTTTTAAAACCAATTAAATTCTAAAATACACATAAATGATATGTTTATTCAATAACAAAAATAATTAATAAATATAAAAAAATTACTATTAAGCAATTCAATATATGAATTAGCAAATGAAATTTTCTCTTTTAATGGGTTCGAAATATGTAATTCACCAACGTTGGAATTTGTCATTATATTAAATTTTCGTAAAAAGGTTTATTTAACGTTATAGTCTTTATAACATATCTTAAAAAATAATTGTAAAAAGCATTATTAAAAATTTACAAATTCAGTTAATCGGGAAACATATTAATACTTACTAAAAAGTATTAAAAATTTTCAATATTCGAGAATAATAATAACCGATTGCAACTATTACATAAAATATACATATTTTCTACTTAATTTTTCTTTTTTATCATAAAGGTCTTTTTTTATTCTAATTTTTTAACTTAACATTTTTCAAACAAAATATTTTTATGCATTCCGATCTTGTGACCCAACCATTACACTGATAAATAAAGTTTTTTTTTTATATGAATAGATTTTTGAACCTTTAATATATAATTGCTACCTAATTAGCTAACTTTATATATATTACTTAAAAGGATATATAGTTATTACAATTCAATATTTTTAAAATCATGATTAAAGTTTCGAGGTTTGTATATAAATTAACAGCGTCTGTAAAATTGAAATTACAAGATGTAATATATAAAATTTGACTATATCAGATACATTTGTCTATATTATAATGAATCATTCCAGCATTCAAAATTGACATTTAAATACAGTTTCATTCATTGAGTACATTTTTCTTAACAATGAAAAATAGTGTGAGCTCTTACTTGAAAGAAATTACAATTTGTTCACAAAGATGGTAATTATCCATTTTCCTCTAGTACTCGTAAATCTCATTTTAATTTCAATTTTCCTCCTTAACATTCAAAACCAACTATTATTTTCATTAAAGATGACTAATTTTAATTTTTCTCGTAATTATCGTATATATTATTTTCCTCGTCAAAGAAAAAAATACAAACTGTATTACATATTAAATAAACATCGACGTAATAGTAAAAGACAATTTTATTTGGAGAATGACATGGTGCCTTCTGTTGATAAAAAAATTAGAAACTAGTATAATTACATCTGAAATGATCACTTATGTGCTAATATGTAAGCTAATTACAGAAATATGAATTTAATGGCATTCTAAATATTGAAACTACCTTACAACTTATTTTAATGTGTGTAGTCATCATAAAAGAAAAGCATAGCATCTGTAAAAATTGTATAAACAACATAATATTATTTTTGAACTAAAGCAATGAGAATAAATTTCATTTCCATTTTAAAATAATGACATAAAATATTAATAGCCAACGGCCATACCATGCTGAATATACCGGTTCTCGTTAGATCACCGAAGTCAAGCATCATTGGGCGCGGCCAGTACTTGGGTGGGTGACCACCCGGGAACACCGCGTGCCGTTGGCATTCACAAATTTGGGACCTGAATGGCCGAGTGTCTAGCGCTCTGGTGCTCGGTGCCACAGGTTTCGGGTTCGAATCCCGGTGGTGCCATGGATGTTTAAAGTGGAATCCACTTTAAGCCGTGGGTCCCGGTCTCTTATGACTGTAACAGCGTTACGGAGCAGAAGTCAGACATCTACCTACGGGAGCTCCATCAGAACAGCAGCTGCACCCCTCTCCCCTCCTTCCGTGAGGGACACGACAACAACAAAACAACAATATTAGTAAATGGTTATTTATAAATACAACAACTTTTTATGAATAAAGAAAGCAAAATCATATTAATCACATATTAATTTCAAATACTAATTTAAACATCAACATACGAACAAATAGTTATAATGAATATTTTTATTTTCATGTCATCTATACGTGAGAACCAGATAAGTATGCTTTAGATTTGATCTCTAATTTAGAAATTTATTTGGATATCATCCGTGACTTTTTACTCGTCATTTATACTTATGAATAAAATTAGACAACCAATTGAAATATTAACTGATACTCTTGATACATATCTATTAATTTTAATGCCACAGAAAAAAATTATATATTTACGAGAATTACGGTTTCACAAACACTCAGATAGTTAAGGAAAAACAATCAAGTAGATATATAGACTCAAGAGCCAAAACGTTATGACCACCCCTACATTTAGCAATGAACTCACCTAAATGACGTGGAAGGCACGTGATCAGGTGGAAGTGGTATTTAACTGGTATTAAGTGGTGGTATTAATCCATGCCAAGGCGGGTTGAAGCTGTGTTGCGCGCCAAAGGTGGGCCTACTCGTTATTGACAGATGGTCATAATGTTTTGGCTCTTCAGTGTATATTGTATTTACATATTTTCAGAGAAATATCTGTATTTACTATAATGATGAGTTGAAAGATATTCTTCAGCACATTTTAAATACATTCTAAGCATTTCTGTAATTTTCCAATCATATTTTTACCTTTTAGATCTCCACAAAATGAAATATCTGATCTTTTAATTATAAAATCAATGTGGGAAAATGAATCAATCGTTTCAGTGAACACAATTATTTAAACCAATAATTTATGAAAAGGAAAACATATTTTAAATAATATATAAATTAAATTTAAAATGTGAAATAATTGTCAAAAATAAGAGAATGACTTCTTTTCATAATATACAGTAGCTTGTTTGAAACTAAAAATGGGAAACACATAACATATACTGCATGAAAATTGCATGACATATTTTTTTAACAAATGCAAATTTGAAACTGAATATAAAAAATGAAAGAAACACGTAAAACAAATTTGTAAAAGTCGAAATATAAAAAAATGATTAAAAAAAATACATGATAGCCTTTTATTTGATACAAAACAAAATACTTTGAAAAATAAAATTTTATAGAATATTAAGCACATCGTTGTTAAGACTAATTGTTTTTGGCAGCAGACATTCCAAAATTTGTTACAAAGTTTGAGAGGCTGAGGAGATCTCTACATAGAAATGATGTTATAAAAAAGTACAGAAAATATATTGTACCAGAGACAATAAAATGTATTTGATCGTAGGGAGGGATTTAACGTGATATGCATCGGTATATCAATCTTAAGATCAAATTTAACATATTCATAATATTTTAAAAGTGTTGCCATGCTTATGACAATATACAATATGGGAAAAGTTATGTTTATAATGCTTGAAAAAATATAATTGTTTACATTATCTTCCAGTTTGCTGCCACAGTTTTGGATAAAATAATTAAGATTTGTTAAAAGACAAATAATTTCTGATTTTTTAAACGCAATGGATAGCCTTAAACCCATCATTGCTAATGTGGTTGCTGAACTAAAAAGAAAGAGAATTTCTAAAAAAAAGATACAACACCTTTCAATTAAAGAACATGATGCAGAAGTCTGAGTTGCATTATTTTCACAAAATGATATACCAATAAACTTGAAACATTTGATAAATATTCTGACATCGGATTCAAAATTCATAATTGCTTTAAATCAATGAATACTTTTACATAGGAATAATGTTTACAAAGGCATTATTTAAAAAGTACTTTTATCTAAAAGGTTTAAAAACATTTACAAGTGCTGTATACATAGAGAATTTTTATTTTATATTTTCTACTAAACACTTTAGAATTCCTTTTTAGTAAAGCATATTTATTATTATTTAAAAAAAAAAAACATAATAGTAATAAACTGATTGCAAAGAATGATCCCAGATATAAAAATCAAATACAAAATTTCAAATATTCATATACTCAAATTTATAAAATAAAAATAATCGAAAGATTATAATACTAAATTTCAAAAATTCAAATTCAAATACAAAATGTCAATATATTTCGTGTTTAAAATAATAAATTACACAGCTATTTTAAGGTTACATAAACGTTTCAACATTACTTTCAAACTGAGAAATTTAAAACAATATGTATTTATTTAGTTTATTTTAACCTGTGTAATATATTATTACAGAATTATTGCAAAATCTTAAGTTGCAAATATTTCTAAAAATTAATGAAAAAATGCAATACTGTTGGCAAATTAAATTAAAAATTAAATTAATTTTACTTTGATTAAAACAATATACACACCTTTAGTAATATGTGTTGCTAGAAACGGTATTCAAAAATAAATAAATGGTACATATTTAAATATTAACGGATAATAATTATCATATTTTTCACAATTTAATACAATTTTTACACTGTAAAAACCATACATAGAAATTTCAATTAATTCAAGAATGATATTTAATGAAATTTTTTTATATAACTTTATTATATTTTAATATCATTTTTAACTGCGATTTAAACCTACGTCTGTAATATTTTGTATAATTAATATTGTTATTCTGCTTTTGGGTATTGATTTTGTACTATATATATATATATCGAAATAATTGCAATGATTTAATTATTTTATGATTCCCTTATCCATGTCTTACATTTTTCATAATTAGACCTATAATTATTTATATTACTTTCATTCAAAATACTTTCCATACCAAATGCAAAACAATAGACTTAAAAAACTACGTGAAAAAAAAAGACTTATTTTATTTATAACGCAATTTACAGTGTAATTCATTGCACTTCAGTCAGCAACAAGAAAAATTTTAGAAACATTAATCTTCTGTTATAGTTTTTCTAAAAGAAAAAACAGTTTTACCAACTATATCATACTCCAATATTCCAATAAAGAAAACTTTGTTTTGCGTCATTAATAATAATGTCGCATTAAAACAGAACAATTCGTTCAATGCATTTTATTTTTAATCATCCAAGCTATTCTAATTAAGCTATATATACTAACATTTTTTTTTTTTTATTTACACTTAATAGTACCAATTCTTTTGCAAAGGAGAACAAAAAGATTTATGAAGAGTAATTTATTTGTCCTATAAACTCTTATAAGCAATTACTATTTCAAAAAGTTTTATGCATTGTTAAAATATATGTGTAAAATGCATTAAAGTTGGGTTATACAACATTATGCAGATATTAACGTTATACGTTATGATATTTGATGTCCTTTTAATGTTTCTGCACATTGCAATATAATGTATGTTGCTGGAAATAAAAACGATCACTAAGCTGATTTAATTTTAAAAACTGGCACGACACAATTAAATCTACACTCTTGCTTCAGAGGCCTACAATATAGTACAAAAAAGTATTCTATTTACATGGATCCACATTCCTTTTTAGATATAGTTCGATAATTGTAATTTTTTCTTTCAAATTGTTAAGAGTATAGTGCGAGTACATGCATTCTGGGAAAAATAATAATTGGCAGAGTGTTAAGGTGACAAGCAGCTTGGAATTATCATGATCGCTATGATTCATCCGCATCCAATATAAGGACATACAATTAATTTTAGTTTCCTTAACTATCCAATATAAATAAGAGATCGAGTCAAACTTATAACCGGACTGGTCACTGTGCTGCACTCCACCCTTTGGGCTTCAGTAGTCAAAGATTCATGGGATTAGATAGTTTTTGCATATCGTACTTTAAAAATACGGTATTTTTTTCCCCTAGCGCGCATGCTCATATGAGACATTATTACAGATACGTATGCGCAATTTCCTATGAGCATGCGAGCTAGGGAGAAAAAAATACCGTATTTTTAAAGTACGGTATGCAAAAACACTCTATTATCTCTCACAGGTGACGATACAAAATGTCTTGTAAGAACCACAAAGAACCTTGTGTGACTTGTTGATGATTGAAAGCCAGCAAACATAGAGTAGTGCGTCTAGAAAGATATATATTGACGAAAATGAACAAAAAAAAGACGTTAAAAATATACGATAGATAAAATTTATATGCATTCTAAAGAGAAAAAAAAAACACTATATGTTCAATATGTCATCCAATGTCAGAAATACTTAGCATTTTCTCATTTATCATTTTAGCATTGTCCATAGATGTTTCTATGGACAATTTATCTTCGACTACTTGACTACCCAAATAAATGAAGTATCTAGTCAAATACTGTAGAGGGATCCGGTCCATACGCATAAGGGGCCCGGTCACTGTGCTGTATTATTTCGCCAAATGAATTTCAGTACTTCGTCTGACTGTCACCCATTGTTTTCAGTGTCTTTGATGATATAAAGAACACGTGACTGGTTCATTGACAATTAAAAGCGAATAGCACAGATTTATGATTCTAGATTTCAATGGAATATTTCCGATGGTAGGCAAAAATTATGCCACTAATCTTATCATGTTGTGGATATTATGAAAAAGAGATATGCAAGCAAGCTGTTCATCAACAGCGTTCTTAAAGGATTTTTGGAGGATTTCCCAGGCTTATGGCAGGGCAGGATCATTTCCAGTGCTGATTTAAATATATTACTTGAAATGTGGCAGTTGTTATTAATACCAGAATAGAAATTATTTATTTCTAATCAGGTATTGAATTTAGAAAAAGGTCAGTTTATAAAGTTAATTGATTGCTCAAGAAAATTAATTTAGTAGATAAATTACCCCGATCCTGTTATTGAAGCAAACAAATGCATTGGGAATATATTCATAAAATTCTGATATTCACTTTATAAAGGTGATTTTAAGCTTATCATTGTATTTTAATAGAAGTACATACAAAAACTTAGCCTAATAAGAATGTAAGATTCTTGATTGCAATTGCATATTCGAGATAGTAGGCAAAAATTATGCTACCATTCTCATCAAGTTATGGATATTCTGAAAAAAAGAGCTATGACATGAAAAAAATATATAAATGAGTTAATTTAATAAATATAAAAGAGTTATTCATTAACTGTTAACGGATTTTGGAAAATTTTCCCATGCTTTTAAAAGGTAAGTATCATTTTAATTATGATTTAAATCCATTTCTTACAATGCGACAGGCTGTATTATTGCCGTGATACTATTATTGCCGTAATATAATTATTCCATGCTTGAAAACTAGTTTATTTCAATGATTTTCTCTAAGTGTTTGAATAATGTGATTATTTATCACTTATAGTCGAAAATTATGCTTATTTAACAGTATCTAATACAGTATAAAAATGTATTCTTTATGCTTCATTACGAATTTTATACTTCGTTCATTTATGTTACATGAAAATTTATGTTTAACAAAGATAAAATTTCATGTAACAATATTATTATATACAAAATGATATAAATTATAAAAAAAAAATTATATTGATATAGACATTTACTAAAAGAAGTTTGAAGAAAAGAAGTTGAAGTTTGAATTTTCTTTTATTGATATGATAATAATACTATTTTAAATAAATCATTATTAATAAAATAACTAACTGTTCTATGTAAATAGAATGTATCCTGTGCATGGAAAAATAATTACATTTCAATAAATATTTTAATTATTTATTGTATTCACCCCTTTGCATCAAAAACTATTTATTCACTACTAAAACACTCTTTAAAAAGCTGTTCTTGAATTTATATCTGCTCTTGAATCTGTGCCCAGGGCAGAGATACATACCTAAAAAGGCATACCTACATAAATAAATCCGGGAATAGTTTATTGCCATCTACAATCCTGCAGGTGCATAATATTTCGTTATCCTTTGGCTGTCGTCTACAGTCGACAATCATTTTATGCTTTTTTGCCATTATATTATGTGGTTGTCCTTACAAAATCATATAAGGATACCGTCTATTTACCTCCAATCGTACAAGCAGATGTATAGATGGTAACTGATTGTATTGACAGAAATGAAAGATTAATATTCAAAATAATATTATCATTATTTTTTAAAGTTAAATAAAGTTATCATAATTTACTCCTGTTTTTTCTTTCTTCTTAGTTACTTGGAACATTTCTTTTCTGAATAAATATGAATTATTTACCATGTTAACAAATATATTAAATCCAAATTTATACCATTACTCAATGATTGCACCCTAATTTTATTTCAACAATTTTTTCAAATTTTTGAATAATGTGATTATTAATCACTTATAAACGATAATTATGCTTATTTAATAGTAATTAATGTTGAAAATTGATATTTCCATATTAAAACTTTTAAAAAATTTATTATTTTTATTTGTAAAAAAATGAAATGAATTAATAAATATTTGAAATTTAATTCTAAGGTTTCTTTAAGAATAAGAAATTTATGTCTAAAACAATTTACAATCTGTCCAATATTTTAAAAGAAGTTTTCGATGAAATATAGTTTAATTTTTTTTTCTGGTGATTAAAGATAAAATTTTATGCAACAATATTATCATAAAGAAAGTTTTGTAAATTATAAAAATGGAAAATCGTATTGAAATACATATTTACTAAAAGAAGAAATAGTGAAATATATAGTCTCTTTTATTGATATGATATTAGTACTATTTTAAATAAAACTTTATTAATCAAAAAAAGAGCTTTTGTTTGTATTATATATGGATAAATAATTATATTTCTATAAATATTTTAATTATTTATTATATTCACTCCTTTGTATCAAAAATAATTTACCTCTTCTGAAACACTATAAAATGCCTCTTACATATGTTTAAATTAAAAAATTAAAAAAATAAATTCTAATGCAATTTTTAAAATATTTTTGACTTAACTAAACTTGATAAATGCAGTAGCAATTTCAATTGTTGTTAATATGTCGTTTTAACTAATTTTCGTGATATCGCAATTATAATTGATATAGAGACAAATATCTAGTAAAAATTAGTTAAATATTAGTAATATAAAGGTTAAATTTAAATATGAAATATATTTTTTCTTTATAGTCCATAGTTTTTTGTTCAAATATGTCAGAGTGTCTTTCTTAAAAGAAATATCGATACAATACCTATAAAATTAAAAAAAATTACATATTAACAACAATTTATTGATATAATAACAACATTTATTATTTATAATATTTATTTTACATTAAATTTATTATTTATATATTAACAGCATTTATAAAATTATCTATTAACAACAACATATTAACAGCATTTATAAAATTATATATTAATAACAACATATTAACAAAATTTCAATACAGTTATTAATTACATACAATTAATTATATTTTAACAAAATTAGTTTCACTTTTCAACTTCAATTTTTAAAAATAAATTTTTGAAAAGGGAGCCGTTTTTGAATATACATCCTAATATTATATGCATTTTTATTAAAAAAAATATAATAAAAAAAAACATATTTTGAAATATGTTATATTTCATAGGTCAACACCAATTTTATATATAACAATTTAATAGTTCTGGAAAAACGAATATATGAAAAACTGTAAATTTCAATTAGTTAAATGTTATTAGTTTGAAGTTTTTATTAGTTAAATGTTATTAGTTTGAAGTTTTTCTAATACTCCTACATGTAAATACAATATTAAAGTAATAGTAAAATTTTCCAATACGTTACCAATACCATACTTTTTGTAGTTTTCTTTATTCACAAAGACACAGTATTAAAAACACTGGTTCCTCTGATTAGTATAATCTAAAATGTAACAGCTAAGACACTGTAACAATAACTGCTGACACCCATTGCTAGGAAAAGGTTTCTGTTTAAATGGAACATGCCAAGACCAGTAAAAGCAAGTTCCAATTTCAAACATTTGATAAATATTAGTAAATATCTGAATTCTTCAGATCTCTTGGATTTCACATTTGCACAGTTTTTCACAAACGCCATCTGCAATAGTATCCAATATCTGCAAGTGTCACTAAGCGTTAAAGCAGTCAGTGTTACTTTCATGAAATATAACGCTATCCAAGAGATCAAAATTAAATACATAGGAGCACGTATTGCAAGTTCAATATTTGAAAATTCCGTAGTATCGAGAAATACAATATTCACAAAATTCAAAAAAACAAGTACATTAGCAAAAAAAAGTACAAAGGGACAAAAACATCTTCAATGTTCTGATGTAATTTGGAAGCTTTAGAAATCAAATCAATAGCTTTTGAAACATTTTGAAATGAAATATATGTACTTAACATATCACATGTTTCTAACAAGATTTGATTCAGTGTATTTACATATGACTTAAAAGCAAAGTTGAAAAGATTTATAAATAGCATGAATGCAGTGAAAAAATGAGTTGCATACATCGTTCCCATTAGAGGTAATATAATATTTACATGGTTGGTATTTATTGATTCATAATTTGAGATTGAGTACTTAAATTTATTTAAATATCTAACAAGTAATATAAAAAAAAATTAAGTCAATTCCTACTTTTTTTCACTATATTGCAGAAAGTCTTTTATATATAATTTTCATTCATTTTTTTAAGTTTATCTGGCGCCATCTATTGGTAGATAGATACAACTTAAATCGAAAAAAAAACAACTAAAATTCATCAATTAAATTTACTGAATGAATTAATATTTGAAAAAACTGTATTAACACCAAGTGTCATCCACTCTAAGCTAAAAAAATGCATTTGAACTTGAGTGGATGAATAGAAAGTATTTTATAAATGATTGAAAATTTGAACAAGATATATATATAGGGAGAGTGTGAGCTAATAGAAGGAATAGAAAAAGGATTCCATAGCATATAGCAATCTAAGCAATTGGAAGGGAGATGTTTATAAGCCACGTGAAATTTATTTTGTTTACTACGTTGCATTTTGAATCAAGCAATCAAGGTTTACGAATAACTTTATAATTTTACGTCTTTTAAGTGATATAAACAGACTTAAGCATATCGCACAAAATGTTGCAGCTAACGTAATAATGACAAACAAAATATCTCTTTTTGGCAAGCAAAATAAAATATTGAATGTATCAACTAAGATGAAAACAATTTTTAAAAGTATATGAAAAAAGTGATTTAATGGATTAACATCAGTGGCATTTAGTTCATAAAAAGTATACCGATAATTTTTAAATATTTAATTACGTTACTAACCTCAGAAACAAAATCCATATTTCTTATGTTTCAATTATTTGTTTTAGTGTCAAATGGTACATCAGAAGTTCAGTTATTGTAATGCACGTATTTTGTTAAACAAATTTATTCCAGAAAAACAAGTAATATAAAAAAAAATATAAAAAAAATTTAAGTAAATTCCTATTTTTCTTTCACTTGATATTGCAAAAAGTCCTTTATAAATTATTTTTCATTCATTTTTTTAAGTTTATCTGGCGCCATCTATTAGTAGATGTATGCAACTTAAATCTAAAAAAAATTAAAATTAATTAATTAAATTTAATTAATTTTAGTTTTTGAACAAGATATATATAAGGAGAGTGTCAGCTAATAGAAGGAATTGAAAAAAAAATACATAATCTGTATATTTTTTTTATATAAAAAAAACTGTATATAATAAAGTATAATAAAATATACTGTATATAATAAAGTAAACTGAATATAAATAATTTGTGTAATGTGTCTTTTTTATTATTTTATGATGTAATATATTTATAACTTTATTTAAATAATAAAAAATTCAACTATTTTAAATACACATTAGAAATTTATTTAAAAAAAACTGAATTTTCGACTGATTATTTAAATCATAAAATCATTAATAATTGAATTATTAAGAGTTAATAAACTTCAAAATTATTTTTAAAACTTTGTTTTAATTTTTTTAATAATTTTCTAATAATTTATTTATAAATTAATATCAATTTTTAAACAAAATTTCGTTATTATCATTATTTAAAGGATATAATAATAAAAAAATTAAATTTTCAACTAATTATTTTAATGATTTTATTTTTAAAAATTGTGATCATCGAAAATTTAAAATAATTAAAATTAGTGAAATATAAAAATTAAAAATATTGACAAAAGTTATATTCACATTTTCTAAATCGCTTAAAATTTGAAATATATTTATGGCAGTATTGGAAGAAGAAAAATAATTAAATAAAAAATTAATTGTGCATATAAAGACTACAGCATTGGTATTTAGACAATTGCTAAAAATAATACATACTTTTCAACTGACTACTTAAGAATCCCATAGATATACCTAATAATGCCAAAAGGACCATTAATATATTATTAATATAATTACATTTCCATATCACTTTTAAACTCTGTTACACATCAGAATCACTGAATGTTTCATCATATATTGTCAGTAACTCTAAATTGACTTGGAAAATATATTTATCTGTACAGATAAGGGTTTCTATAAGATGACAGTCAAAAATTCACGTAAGATAACGTATTTTTCAGTTTCTTCTATTAGCTCACACTGTCTCTATATATATCTTGTTCGAATTTTCAATCGTTAATAAAATACTTTTTATTCATCCATTCAAGTTCAAATGCATTTTTTTAACTTGTAGTGGATGACACTTGATGTTAATACAGTTTTTTCAAATATTAATTCAGTAATTAAATTTAATTAATTAATTATATATTTTTTTATACTTAAAAATGGCACCAGATATACTTAAAAAAATGAATGAAATATATTTATAAAGGACTTTCTGCAATATAGTAAAAAAAAGTAAGAATTGACTTTAATTTTTTTTTATATAATTTTAACTTTTCACCAAATCCATGAGTTTCCAAAACGTTTAACTGTTTTCCAAATGAATAATATTGTATTTTGCGTTAAATAATAGATTTTAAATATGTTTTAATTATTGAAAACATGTTTTTAATATTATACACCTCCTGTCTATGCATTAGTAACATTAATATTACAAAATATACTATTAATGTTATAGATAATTTATATATAGATGAAAATGATATTTATATAGATTATATATTATGTTAATATTTAATAATTCATAATATTTTTATGTATGCATCATTCTATGCATTATTAAATATTGTGAACTCAACAGATTTTCCTCCAATTATTAAATGCAAATAATAAATATATTTTTTTTAAATTTTATTACTTATTACATATGTATAAGTAATAAAATATTTTTTATATATTTTTCCGAAGTATATTTTTGAGGGAAAATTACAATACATTTTTTAATGATTATTGGTCCTTTTTCTGTTTTCGTAACTTTTACGATATGAATTTATACATATGAGCACACATCCATTTTTCATCAATTCTTTTCCGAATATATTATAAATATTTTAAAAATTTTATGATAATTTTTTTTCATTTAAATTTAATAAAAAATCCATTTCATTGACGATTTAAAAAAAAATTTTGTTGAATTTATTTGAATTGAATTTATTTTTGCATGATCTTAATTTGCTAAAATTTTCCGTTTTTTAAGATGTATTTATTATTTATTAATATCTTAATTGTATAACATTTATGAAGTTAAACCTTATTTTCATGTTATATAAATGCTGGGCAAATATCAATGTTTTTATTTATTTATAAATTTCTATTTTATTCATATTTCAGTGGTACAATTCAGAATATATTTCTTTAGTCTACCAGGTAGATTGTGATTTTTATTATTAATTAAGCTTCAATGCGTTTTTTTCTTTTAATTATTTTTTTTTATTATTATTTCTAAAATTTTACTGCGTATTTGGTGAACTATTATGAATTTTTTGAAAAATATTTCAGATATTCTTATTTTGGAAGTCAGTACGTTATTATATATACATATATTATTGCATTATATCTGATTCTACTGATGATTTTAATGTATTTTGCGTTCCAGTTACCAAAATATTTAAAACATTTTAATCCTTTACGACATTATTTATCTTAAAATATTATATTCTTATTTTTTTTTTTTGTTTCCACCATCATTTATAATAAAGTTATCCAAAATAATAAATAAATAATTAAAAAATATTTACAATAGAGTTAGGGCCTAATTAGCTGTAAAAGGCTTATGACAAAATATATAATGGATCATAATTTTGAATTTAAAAAAAAATATATGAAGAAGAAGTATGGTTTTACTTTAATAAACTTAACAGTAAGGTTCCAAATACCTTTCATCATCGGCTCATAATGTTCTTCACCCGTGGTAAAATAGTACGGCTATAATTATAACACGTTAACACCGTTAATCATAGCATACTTGTCCCATGTGCAGTCTTCCATTACAGTGCAGCAGCCATAATGCAGCACTATTGAATTTCCCGTTGTGGCGCAAAGACTATTTACCATAATGTCCCCGTTATGTCAACAAAAATGTTCTTTTACCACCGACTACCTGACTGTGTGATCATTATAAATGGTGATTCTGTCATATACTTCAGACTAAAAGTAACATAGGTTAAGATCATAGATCATGATCTCCATTTAGAGGAATGATGGCAACCAATAACCTTTTGTTCGTAGAATAAAGCTATAAGAAATGTTTTACGCGTGTATCAAAATGAGTAGGAGTCCAATATGAGGTGAGATAGTAGGATTATATGAGTTGGATACCAATCTGAGTTGAACCCCAATAGAAACATGTCCACAGAAATTGTGGCCTAAGATTCGGAATTATGAATATAATGTACCCCGTAGCTTCTTAAAATGATTTTCCTTTGTTATAATTGCCAATATTTTACCTTGGACAAGTTGTAGACTGCGAATTGCTTTGAAAAAAAAATATATAATTATGTAAAATTCAAAGGATAATACATTTGTTTTTGTTGTTAACGAAAGTTATCCTTTTCCGCAGCATGCACAACCCCATGGATTCTTTATACCATTTTAAATTAGAATAATTTTGTTTCATAATTTTGGATTTAATGATAGTTACTAATTGAAACTAAGCAGCAATTGTGAACTTTAATTTTTGATCAACTTGAATTTTTAAAATAAAAGTCTATTATTTATAAACAAAAAAAAAAATAAAAAATTCTAAAATAATTAATTCTGAAAAACAAATAATTATTTTCGAAATTTAAATTTCATTTTTATTATCTTGTTGTTGTATATTACTCATCCAAAATTAAGAATCAAGAAGAAGTAGAT
This sequence comes from Caerostris darwini, assembly GCA_021605075.1. NCBI lineage: Eukaryota > Metazoa > Arthropoda > Arachnida > Araneae > Araneidae > Caerostris > Caerostris darwini. Next base: position 81,748 of record BPLQ01011448.1, read on the forward strand.
ACCAATGCTTTATATACAATAATAAATAATATAATATTATAAAAGAATATTTAAAGAATTTCTTATGTGGCATTACTATTTTGATAAAATTAGTAGCATTTGGTTTGATTTTTGTTGTAACTAGCCAAAACAATTGTTAGACAAATGATATTTATTTATATAGATTTTTATATTTATGCCTGAAAATGTTTAACCACAAATATGTTTTCAATCAGAATTGTGTAAATATTTATTAATCCAGACATCTAATTGTCGTGATAAATTTAAATATTTAATATTTTTTAGCAATTGACGATGTTGAAAAGAACGAAAATTAGGTATATATGGATCTGACATTAAGCTAGCATGTTTTTGATGAAAGTTATGTTTTTCTAGTCAACAATTAAATACATTTTAAATGAAACGTTAAATAAAATATATTTTTATTATTTAAATATAAATTAAATGTAAATGTAATGTAATTAAATGTAAATTTTAATTTTAATTTAAAAAAAATTAAGATGGAACATATTTCCTGCTTTATCGAATTCTGAAAATGTTTAAAAAAATGTTAATTATTATAATTTTTAAGTAAAATAGACATAAGCGCGCGCAATTCTGTTATAAACTAACAATATAAAAAAAATTATATAAAGGTGTCTACCATCTTTGGATATACACTGATTCAAATCGAGAAATATTAGTTAGCGTATGTTGACTCTGTTCAAAATATCCATATTAATGTTTGGAAAATTTCAAATTTGTCTGTGAAAATATATATCAATTATGTTTTCCAAAAACAGAATAATTATTTACAATTATAATCCATTATTTATTTTTACTATTAATTATTATAATCAATTATTTTGTACTATTAATTAATATAATACATTATTTATTTTTACTATTAATTATTATAATCCATTATTTATTTTTACTATTAATTATTATAATACATTATTTATTTTTACTATTAATTATTATAATCCATTATTAATTTATCAAATTATCCATTTGTTTTTGTATTTAATCAAATTAAAAGATTTCAGGAGCCATATTCAATGCTTGAAAGGTAATAATAATTAGACCCAAAAGTAAATATGCTGTTTTCTATTATTTACTTAATAATACCAACACAGCACTGGAACAAAGTATTCGTGATTTATTGTTTCAATTTGTGATTATGTAAATGAATTAAATACACTTATTAAATAACGGTTTATTGAAACATCAGCATTATTTTTCTGAATGTACAAGAATATATTGAATTTATAAATTGTGTTAATGAAAACACATAATAATATACATAATATACATTTTATAAATACATTTATAAAACATTTATGTATACATTTCATAAAAAAATATACATTTTAATTATTTTCTTCAACTTTATGATTAGATTGTTAAAAACTACATACTAAGTTAAAAACTGCATAATATTAAAATTTAATATTAAAGGAAGAGTTATTTGAATTATTTAACTAAACTTTAGTGTAAATTGAGTCTCCCTTCTTAGAAATTGTCCTGATATTTTTATGACATTTATTATCAAAATTGTACAATACATTTACACATTCATTTCATTACACATTCAACGTTACGTTGGATACAGAATCATTGATGGCAAGTTACACTGCACCCATAATTGGCCCCCATAATTTTGAAGCTACATTCCTAACGATGGGGATTCGCTATTTTTTTTCTACTTCTTCCATGGCCAAAGCTTTAGGTCTCCGGATATACGAGTATTATTGGCATTATCCAGACATGAACAAAAGCGGTCGAAAAAAAGTCCACCTATACGTGGGGTAATAGGTAACTTAAATTATTGAGGAGATTGGGTAGGTAATTTTAATAGATTTTCGAAACCTAATGCAATCCGTTTGGACGCATATATACACTCAAGAGCCAAAGTGTTATGACCACCTGTCAATAACGAGCTGGCCCACCTTTGGCGCGCAACACAGCTTCAACCCGCCTTGGCATGGATGCCACAAGTCCTTGGTAGATGGCCGGAGACAGATTGTACCAGATGTTTAAGCAACGGTTACGCAAATCCGAGATATTGCGAATTGGTGGTCTTTGAACTCTGAGCTGCCGTCCCAGGACATCCCAAATGTGTTCTGTCGGATTGAGATCCGGTGAGTTAGGCGGCCAGGACATTAACTGGAATCACTACAACACAATTTTAGCCTTGTGACAAGGGGCGTTGTCCTGTTGGAACATTCCATTTCCAGCTGGAGAAACAGAGGCCATGTAAGGGTGCAACTGGTCCGCAATGATGTTCAGATACCCTATAGCATACATGGTCTGCTCTACCACAACCACGAGTCCCAGAGACGCCCAAGAGAACGTCCCCCAAAGCATAATACAGCCACCACCAGCATGTGTATGACCTATTGTACATTGAGGGAGCAACTGTTCGCCTGGAAGACGGCGTATCCTGACACGGCCATCGGCGTGATGAATGACAAACCGTGATTCATCTGACCAGGCAACTCTCTCCCACTGATCCATGGACCAGTCACGATGTTCCCGGGCCCAGCGCAGGCGCAGTTGGCGATGACGCTTGGTCAGCGAAGGCACACGAGTGGAACGTTTGCTGCGTAGCGCCATATCCAACAATGTCCGCTGAACAGTGTGCTCCGATACTATTCTACTTGGCCCTGCATTTTATTGGGCTGTCAGCTGAGTCACTGCTTGGCTCCGGTTTTGCTTCACCATGCGAGATAGTCCCCGATGACCTTTTTCTTTGATAGTGTGTGGATGTCCAACACCATGTCGTCTACTGCTGGTTTCACCGTCATTCTTCCACTTTGCATAAGTACTAACAACTGTAGACCGCGAACAACTCACGAGTCGTGCAGTTTCGGAAATATTTGTTCCGAGCCTTCGAGCCATTACAATCTGCCTTCTATCAAAGTCGCTTTGATCCGCAGCCTTTCCCATCACACACAGAAGTAAGTGAAAGAATGATTCTTCAGACTCTCCAGCAGCAGTTAAATACCCCTTCCACCTGATCACATGCCTTCCACATCATCCAGGCGAGTTCATTGCAAAATGTAGGGGTGATCATAATGTTTTGGCTCTTGAGTGTATATTCCATTATATTTGTTCACTAAGGCTCATTAGCATAGCTAAAAGTAAGTTGTAAGCAGTTTTGGAAAATTGCAAAGACACTCTTCGCTTAAAAATAGTTAAGTTCTGTTTTATTATATTTTTCCTGGTTGATACATAACTATTGGATTAAGAAACACATTACTGCAATTTTAATATGAAAAAATTTGTCTTCATATTACAATGATATTTCATTGTTAATATAAAAAAAGTATATACTAATTGATTAATCATATGTATTGATTTTGTCGATGTACTTTTATTTAAAGTTTATGCAATAAAGTTTACCGTTATTTAATGTTTATGTGGAAAACTGAGTATCCTCCACACAATTATAAATTCACAAAAAACTGCATCAATTTGAATGCTGCATTTGATTATGATAATTGAATGCGTTATCTGCACAACATCGCATTCACTAAATTCATTCAAGTTTGAATTCTCTATGCTAATCGCAGAGACCTGGCTTATTCAAAGTTCTAATACGTGACATGCAATAAATGTATACGACGAAATATTCAAATCAAATTTATGGCAGATCTTTGGTAATTACTGTAGTTTATAGATGAAGCGTTTGTGGTCGTGGCAAATGGAATGATTTAGTTAACTAATGATGAGTTAACACACAGGTTGTTTTAGGGTAAATCTTGTTATGTAGGCTATATAAGCGCTATTACCATCTGGATCAACTGATATTTGTAGCTCATTTCCGAGCAATTATAATGCTATCCACTTGTTGTTTGAAGTTCAAATTTAATTTATTTAAGATAAAATGAAGCGCTTAAAAATTGTTTTTTTTTTTTTAGATTCGTATTTAAGTTTTAATTTAGATGTTAGTTCATAATGTTCATTTCATAATGTTTGAAATGTATTTATTACTTTAACAGAAACAAAAATGTTCATACTAATGCCAATCTGGTTTTTGTTTTGTTTTATTGTAAAAGTGTAACACCAATATTTAACAATTGAATATAGCAAATAATTAACTGCATTTATTGAAACATTTCATTTCAACAAATAATTTCTATTTCACCAATATGGTAACCCTAATCTACCAATTTTTTGTTGTGAATGTTAAAACACATTTCATATTATTAACAAATTAAATTGATTTACAAGCCCAACATTTTTTTATCTTAATACAACCATTTTAATAACGCTGTCAACTTGTTTCTACAAATTAAATTCTGTGGTGTTACTCTTGATAAACCCATCACTTATCGTACGCATATTAACCCCTTACCTGCCGAGGAAAACTTACTAGATGCGCTCCCCAGTGCCACCGTTTTTCATACAGGCGCGCGTAGTTATGCGATGTATTGGAGGAAAAAAAGAGGTGCGTTTTGCAACATAAAACCTTTTTACTTTCACAGAAAAAATAAAATGTAAAAAAAAAAAAAAAAAAAATACTATAAATTTAAAGTATAGAATAACAGTGTAATAAAACAGATGTTAGAACATATCTGCTGTGTGATATTTCCTAAAACAAGAATTCTTTATTGTTTCATATGTAAAATATGATAGGAGAAATAACTATTTATTTAAAATGTCTAAACTTGTTTTTTATAAACCAAGTCACATAAACCAAAATCACATTCATTGCATTGATAGCGGGTTTCACGACGAAACGGAAGCAAAAGAAGAATAAAAAAAAGCACGACCTACTCAAACAGAAGCAGAAGCAAAAACTGCACAGCTATGACTCACCGTTTCAGAAACATCCCCTTTACCAATACCCTATCCCTTTTCTCTGAAATAATAAATCCGTTTCAAACATTGTCAAGGTCATTTTGTGGCATTCCAAGACCGTGGGAGCAGTTTTCTTTATAGCAGCGCAATACAAAGGATCGTACTTCGGAAAGACGTATATATACGCCGGTGGCAGGGAATGCATCGGTTGAGTGAGGCGTATATAAACGCCGGCGGCAGTTAAGGGGTTAATAATTCAAGAAAAACAAATTTTGTCCTTTTGTTCATATTTTGCATCCACTCATTTTTAGAAATTCTAAGCACTCTATCACGAATAAAATACGCGTTTGCATATATTACATGCATCCCATGATCACATACGCAAGTCCGGTTTGAGACTCTGCAGATCAATATACGAGTAATTTGGAAAATTGTTCGAAAACTTGAAAATAAAGTTATTCGAATGATATCAAATTCACCTTGGTACTTCAGAAATGAGCATATTAGGAACTCTCTTGACCTTCCCAGTATTAGACAATTCATCTTTAATACCTCTAAAATGTTTTATGGCTCTGTCCCTTTTACTCTTACCTCTGTCCTTTGATCCCTAACAATTTATGACATTATTCTCTATGAAAATGAAAAGGCATTTAACATTATCCTCCATTAATCGTCTATCCCTATATTCTTTTTCTGATGTGCCAGATTGCAAGTTCCATTTTTTGGTAGACCAATCATCTACTGATCTTTTTCGTCTTTTTGCAATGTATTAATTAAAATTGTAGATGATTTTTTTTAAAACCTCCAGAAACTTATTCTATAATTTAAGAGGATCATCTAATATTTTATCATTTTTTATTTATTTCTAAAAAGTTACTTTTTATTTCAATGTAATTTTTTTTTTTTTTTATTTATATTCAAACACTTTTGCCTAATTTATAATGAATTTTCAATAAAGACAATTAATTGCATGTGCTATTTAACCAATTAATTTTATCGATTTCAATATCATGGGTAAAACTTATTGTATAAAGAAATAAAATAATAAAACAAAACAGCATATGCAAAACATTAGGATTATAATATAGTACAAACTTTAGCTATATGTTTGAAATTTATTTCTGAAATTCCTTTTTCCTTTCTTAAATTAGCATTAAATAACCAATTTTCCTGAGTGTATGTAAATGTATGCATTTTACTTATAATGCTAAAATTTTGAAAACATGTATGTACATTATGCTCCGTGGTAATAAGAAAATGCAGTTTTCTTTTTCGAAAATTATACTACGGCTTTGCTATTTTATATTTTTCGACTATAATAAAAACAACAAAAGGATATTATAATTAAATAATAAATATATATTAAAAGAATAAAGACTATCCATAGTTGTAACAATAATCATATCCTCATAATTAATGGAATCATTAACGGACTTCAAAAATAATCTCTGAACAATCGTTAGGTTTTCATCATATTCATTAGATTAAAAAAATTCTAAACATTTATGATGTATATATTTGTCATGAATTTATGTATAATTTCACTCCTATAAGCATATTTTGATTTAAAAAATAAAATTTTGCATAACATTTATTTACTAATAATAATGTTACTAATTTCAATATCATGGTTAAAACTTATTATATAAAGAAATAAAAGAATAAAAAAAAAAAAAAACAGCACACACAAAATATAAGGATTATAAAATATTATTATAGCAAAAACACCCATTTACGAATAATTTTAATTTCAAAAATGTCAAAAATATCTGGATTTTTTGGCAGTGAATATTTTGATAAGTTTTTTTTCTGATGGGAAGCAATCACTCACCAACTCCCGCCAACAAAAGAGTAGCCATTAGAATTGCTGATTTGATCTATCATGTATGCGGTGGGGATTGGTTCATGTCTCGGAAGAAGACCTTTTTTTTTATGTATTCTTGAGAAGGAAAAAAAGGTCCAAGTAGATAAGATCTAAGTTACGGATACAGGGAAGTTTTTATTTATTCCTGTTCAGGCGCCTTCAGGCACAGATGTGAAATAGAAAAACATTTGACCTCTATAACAATACCTAATTCTTAGTTGCTTGTTATATGAGTTGCGATTCATGAACAAAAATACAAAGATGTGTTAAACTATCATGTTGCAAAAACTTTTAATGTTGAAGCAAGTTAAAATGAAAATGTTTTTTTTATTTAAAACTACCAATAGATAATACAGATTTATTCTTCCTATTAATATTTAATGAATCAGGACTCAAAAGACTAAATTAGACTAATTTAAACACAGAAAATCAAACGAATAATTTCTCTAATCCTCAGTTACACTTATCCTAATATTATTATTCCTCATAGTAATAATTTTCAGTGGATTGTCTATGATGTATGGTTAGACATATCCTTTTGTTTTCTATTTTCTATTATTATGCATTTATTTCTTTAGTAAAATAAGATAATTTCGTTCTTTTGACATATCTACCTTGAGGTATATAAATCGGAATAAGTTTTTAAATAGTTTTTATTAATATTGCAACTTATTTTATTATCCCTCATAATAGTTATTGTGTAGATTGCCTGTGATGTATGGCTAAACTTAACCTTTTGATTTCTGTTTTTTATTATTAAACTTTTGTTTCCTTAGTAAGATAATTTAGTGCTATTGACACATAAATAATTTGAGATAAATAAATCAAAATAAGTTTTGCTTCAATAAAAAAAAAAAATTTCTAAAGCAATGTTGTTTTAACCATACAATAATTAAATATCTTCCTTATTTTAACAGTGAAAAGACGAAAATTAATAATATCGAAACGACAAATCTTATTCTCTAAGGATTTCAAATTTTGAAAATTAATACTCATTTTTTAGAAATTCATAAAATAAGTAATACTTTTGTTAAGGTTGTTTCTTAACTTTCTTAACTTTCTTAATTAAAATTTCCTTTTTATAATATTGAAAAGACGGCAATTGATAAGATCGAAAACGACAAAAAAAAATTATTTTCTGAGGATTTATAATTTTTGAAAAATCCATGCTAATTTTTGTAAAATTCATAAAATAATTAAACTTTTTGTATTGTTATTTGTAATAAGGATGGTTTTAGGAGAACGTAGAGAATTCAACAAAGTTCAACACCTCCTATATGAAATTATATATTTTTATCTTCCCTGTCATACATAATAAGCTGGGTTAATTCCACCATGAAAATACTATTTAAAATGTTCATAATACTTCACAAATTAATACTTGAATTTTATATTTTAAGTCCATAAGCCTTTCGATTCATTAGAAAATAAGTTCTCTTAAATAGTAAATTCTTTTATGTTATATTTTGTAAACTACTTTTAAAAGTAAATGATTTGTTAAAACGTAGAAAATTTTAAGAATGCTTGAGTTATCCATACTTGTTTACGAAGTTCAGAACATCTTGAGAAAATATTTTAATAGCAGTAGTATTTAAAGTAGAAAATATTTATTTTCCTTCATCAAAATAACTGCAGCATGCACTTTCAGCATTTTAAATAACCTGAGTATTTTTTCCTTTTACTTGGAAATGTTTACTTTTATTTAAATTAATCAAGATTTCATTTGCCTTTTCATTTTTATTTACGTCCTTTTTTTTTTCATTTTTATTTGAAGTAATTTTTTTTCATTTTCATTGTGCATTTTCGACGATTTTATTCTTATTCAAATGTTAAAGGAAAAATGTGAAATATTTCATTGAAAACTTTATTTAAAAGTTACTAAATGGTTTCATCTTTCTCAACATTGCTTGTTTGAAATACTAATTTTTTTCAAGAATAGGTGTTTCGTATATGTAAAAAAAAATATCTTTACGCAGAAAGCATTAACGGTACGGATTTAGTTTCATTTTATTTAACAGAACTTTCTAATAATAAGAAGAATTTTAACTATTTGTTAATTTGGCTTATTGTTAAATTTAATGAAACAAAAATAAAAATACAGAAAATATTATTACTTTGTTTACATTCCTTATTTCTTGAAGCACCACAAAAAAATTTTTCTATTATTTTAAGATTAATTGAAAATTAATACGTAATCTTCTCTTTTCAGGCTTTCTATTTCCTGAATTGGAATATTGATTAGCTTAGTAGATTATTTTAGTAAAGATTAAATATTCTATAAATAAAGTTATAATCTGGCCAACTTCTAAATTAGCTTCATGCCATTTTTAATAATCTGCCGAACGATTTTGCGAAATATAATATCCTTTCAAATTAATAACTTGACTATTTTTATTATAATGTTTTAATCAAGTGTTAGTAAAAAAATATTACTTTCCTCGTGACTTGATTGAGCCAAAATATATACCTTGTTATTTGGCTCAGTTTTGTCCCAAGTAATTTTGATTAGTTTTTAAAGTTATTTATTTAAGTTTCCGTGTTTGTTTCTATAAACTTTTATTAAGTGCAACTCGCTTTCGATTTCGTTTAATTAATTAGTGAAAAAGAAGTTTAAAATAGAAATATTGCATTAGAATATTTATGATATGCAATTCCCTAATTTATACATTCCTTTTCACATAAATAAGAATATCAATACAGTAATTTAAACATTCACAATTTCCAATTTTCCATCTTGTTAGTAAATTTCATATCTAATTGTTTCATAATTATTTTGTAAATAAATAGAAATTAATAAAATCACTTTCGTATAAGATATTATTTGTTTCTTAACTATTTTGAGCGGAAAAAATGTGTGGGTTTACCCTTTCTGGATAATACTTAAAATACTATCCTTATTTACTTGTTATATTGCAAAATTAATTCGTGATGCATCATTTAAATTAGTAAGATGGTTATCATCCAAATCAAACTAAAGAAAAATTCACTGAAGAAGCTACTGATATTTTTGTTTTTAAGAATTTCCCAATAACTGATGTTTTCTGGAGTTATTTTCCATAAAATCGAAGTCTGCATCAATGGCACTTTGGAACAGATGCCCGTAGGGAATGATCATTTACTGACGACTATGGTCTGACACAAATTGAACCAGACTTACGATCAATTTTTTTTTTAACTCTATCCATCCTTTCATCATAATTCCACCACGAACAAGCACAACAGGATCACCCACATCAATTGGTGTATCATACAAATATCAACTGTGTTCACTACCATTGAGAATCGCTTGTGTTATTGTAACAGTTTTCATCTTTAAAAGGACACACAAATTTGTATTTAACGAAGCTCCTTGGCTACAAGATATCCACAAGCCTCTATCAGGGAGAAACATCAGATGAGGTGATAAATGCAGTGCATGAGATAGCAGCAAAGTAAAAAAAGAAAATTGATCTTTGTGGTGGCGATTTCTTTCTTGAGCATTGGTGATGCTGATGATGTAGCATGGTGGCAGCCGCAGGCTACTATCTACGAAAAACTTCAGATGAGAAAAAACATACAGTGCATGAAACAGCAAAGTAGAAAATGGAAGCTGTGAAGCTTCTTTATGTTGGCGATTCCTTTCTTGTGCTTTGATGATGTTGATGGTTTGGCATGGTGGCAGCCTAGAGCTTCTAACTTGGAAAAATTCTAGAAGATTTTAAAAGGACAGACTCCATCGACGACGATTTATATTGGTGCGAAGCAGCCGCTAGCTTCTATCTTGAGTTGGAGTTATTTGAGATATGAGATAATACATTGAAAAAGAAAACAGGTAAAGACTAATAGGTGACTTGCCCAGATATATATATACATATAAATATATATAAAGAATTATAGAACATATATGTATATATAAAGAATAAAAACAAAGCGACATATAAAGTTTTGAAGTAATCTAAATAAAATGAGGAATGCTTTTATTTATTCATTTTTATTTATTATTCTCTCATTTATATTTAATTTATAAATACATAAAAAAAGAAATAAAAATAATTAAGAAGCAGAGTTGAAGAAAAAAGTTCAAGATGAAGTCAACAGAAATAATTAATCTGAAAAATAAAATAGAAGTACAACTTAAGGAGAAATGATTGAGAAAACGCATTTGGTAAAATAAGGCGAAAACAAGTCAGGGGTGGGAAATGGAATCAATTCAGACTTCATCGATGAGATTTATAGCATTTTTATCCCTAACCCTTATGTAGTCTAAGTGGTTACGCTGGTAGGTGGTGCTGCATTAGGGCGATGGGCGAATAGGCCACCTGTATGAAGGTATCTGGCCGGGGAAATGTTCAAGCCTTTTTATCTCATTACTTTACGCACCTCATATCATTAGTCTGACTTGCATAGATCTGTATTCACTTTCATGACCATATATTGATCGTGAACTGGTGCTATCTTTCTTTACAGACAACCAATTATATGTAGCATGCAAATATGAGCGGTGTTTACTACTGTTAAAAATCGCTTGTGTTATTATAACAACTCTATTCTTCAAAAGGACATGACTGCATCGATGGGATCTATAGTATTTGTATTCCTTTCCCCAATCAAAATGATTTTTTCACAATTTTTAATATGATGCTGCATTCAAGACAGCGGGTGAATAGGTGAACTGTATGACGGCATCTGGCTATAGAAACGTGTAGAACTTTTTATCCCATTACCATAGACTGGTATCGATCTGTCTTCATCTTTATGACAATAAATCGGTCGTGTACCAGTGTTATCTCTCTTGACTGACAACCGCCGTCCTTTCTGGCAAATGAATCCTTCCTTTGAAAGCCTATCGATCTTGTGAAATGACACTTTTGTCCATTTGAGAATCTTCTTCCGCTTACACTTACTATGAATGTCCCACTGCCCCAGTCATCAAGCTTGTCAGTTATGATACATGTCTAAGAAGGTCCAAATAGTTTCATTTAGCCATATTGCAGGTACGATCAAAATTGAATTCACTTCGTCTTTTTTATTGTATCCTTGCATGGTGCGTATTGACTGCATGTGTTTTGAATTACCCTTATTTTATTTGTGACAGCTTCTGCATAATATCTGCATACGAATCATACCTTCATTAACTGAGGGTTTATTGTAACAATCACAAAAAATACATTTTTTGGACATGGCAGAGCTGTTTTTTTTATAAAAAAATATAATGCTGGTGGAGTTTTGAATACAAATGTAAAATTTATTTTCCTTCTATAAGGATCGAATAAAAAAAATTTCGCAATTTTATTATTAAAAGTTCATTAGGCAAAATCATATATAGCAATACGGATTTATAATTATTACTATGCATTTGAGTCATAATCATGAATTATTTTTTATATGCTACACATAATTAATTTATTGCATGTATAATTAAACCTACAAACAGGTTTCTTAATTTTGTTAAACATGAAATATTTTCAATGTATTGTTTTTATTGCATTAATTTAATGATTTATTACATAAATTAATTTCATCATTCAAATTCTTTTGAAAATCTTTTAATAAGATTAATTGCACATTTTTACTATTTTTTTCTTATTAAATGACTGAGTCGGTTGACTGGCTATACATTGAAATATATGCAAAATGTAATTTTAAAAACAGATATTCTTGTCATGAATTTAGGCGAAACTCATCTGACACAACATGAGACAAATATGCTGAAAATTGGTTTCAACCAAAATATATGCTGCATTCAATATTACTTTATTTTCATTAGGATATTTTAACAAAATTAATTAAAATCAGTTATTTTTATCTGAACAATTACCTCATATATCAGTTTTTAATTCCTACAATTACTAATTATTTTTCACAAATAATACATCTATCAAAAAATAAATAAGAATTCTAATTTTTTGGTTATATTAACTTAACAAACTTAAATAATAATCTACAGTGTTTCTTATTTCTATTAAATGATTGTATTACGAAAATTTAATTATTTTCGTAAAGATAATTAAATTCAAATTTAAAAGTATGTTATATTCAAAATTTTAAATTTTATTCAAATAGACATTAAAAAATATTATAACAATTTATTTGACTAAATTAAAATATTTTCTTCTTGAAAGAATGTGTTGTTGTTTTTTAATTAGAAGGAAATAATTCCAACATTATTACTCATGATAACAAAGAAAAAAATATGACAAAATATTATGTAAAAAAGGAATCTTGTAATCATTTTTAATTTATTAAAATATAAAACAATGAAAACAAATAAATTTAGATTTAATAACTTCTTTTTGCATTATTTATAAATTTATAACTCATTTAAAAAAAAATGTTTTTGGAATTAGTATTTAAAAAACAAGATTATACGTCAAGATAGACTATTCACTGAAATTAAAAAAAATAATAATAATATCTGAACGGATTATGTATTTTATTTAAAAAAAAAAATGTGTATTTAATTAGGAGCTCTGCCCATACTATATTTAGAACGAAAAAAATGGTCTTAATCCTTTCTTCGAAAAAATAAATCTACCACTAGAAAATTGAATCAAACATTAATAACCACCGATTTATCTTTTTCTTTTTCTTTTAGTAGATTAAATAAAGACCATTTTAGTATTTAAATAAAAACTATGGATTATTTATTTAATTATGAAATTATGCATTTTTATTTGTAAATTTGTAAATCAGATTAAAATCGTTCAAGCTGGAAATAATTCATCTCTGAAAAAAAAAGTGTTTTTGTATATGTTTCTGAAAGATTTTTTTAACTATTTTTTGTAACTATTTATTCTTTATCTTATTTATATATATAATTCATATATTTGTACCAGCCAATCTATATTTGATTTTTTCAACGTGATATTTAATGCTCAACCTGTAAATATTTAAAGTTCATAAAAATAAATGTATCATGACATTTTACGTTGTAAAGGTACCGAATTTGAATTTTAAAGAACTGCAACTGAAGCAGTTGCAGTACTTTAAAATTTGGAATAAAGAACAAAACATTTGAAAATACACAATAAATAAAATGTAATATTTTGTAATCCTTTGTAAAGTCATATTTAATAAATCAGTATCATTTTTTACTTTTATTTTTTATAAGCAATAAGAAATAATTTGCAATGACAACTTTACAGGGCAACAGATATCATAAAAAGAAGAAAAAAATATAAAGAACAAGATCAATACAAATGACATCAGTTAATTCATCAACTTAGATCTGGCAATCCAATAACGCTTCCATAAAGAAATAGGAGACATTGCAAAACAGCAGCAAGGTCATACATATGCATTTCTTCCTGGTTATCACAAAAGAGACAGAGAGGGACAGGAGTCAGTTTAATTCTATGAAGTTGCTTGCGGAGACAATCGTGACCACAGAAAAGCCGTAGCAATGCCACCGAATTTTCTCTGAGGTATTCAGGGATATCTTGAATATGAGCATACCAGGCCTTGTGACTGTTTCTAGAGGCAGCATCCCCAAAAAGGAGCACCTAAGGGTCTTTTTAATTATCGCCTTAGCGGAATGATAGGCCAATTCCTGGTTATTTAGTTGTAAAACAATCCTTCCCCCTTTTTTGCTAGGAAAACAGCTGCGGCATCACTCTCTATTCCACAGTGGGCAGGAATCCACTGCAGGACGACTGTCTTATTTTGATCCGAAAACCGTGCCAGAAGGTTAACAAAATCATCAATATATTTAATAATATATAAATATATCTCAGTATCTTTAATTAATTTTCAATATCATTAGACCGAATATATGATAAATGTTTAGTTTATTCATAAATAGAAGAATTCATTTTAAGTAAGTTCTAAATATAAATTTGTTTCTAATATTGTGTCGATGGCCGAGTGGCTAACGCTCTGGCGCTCGGTACCACAGGTATCGGGTTCAAATCCCGGCGTTGCGATGGGTGTTTGTAGTGGTTCGGAATCCACTTTAAACCGTAGGTCCCAGTCGTAATAGGATCGTAGAGCGTTGCGGGAACATTGTTACTTCGCGTCCGTGGCTTATCTTCAAGTTACATGCGCCCCCTGGTAATGCAAAGTGAATAACGTCTGTGCCGCCCTTATGGCTTGAAAAGATCACGGTCTATTTGCCAGCTGCATTAGAAAAAAAATATTGTGTTGGAAATTATTGAAATATGTGGTTTTGCATATCATAGGTTTATGCAAATTATTTTTCCTAAGAACTATGGTATTTCCATCGTTTCATACTAGAAATGATGAAAAACTTATAGATATCTAGTGCATCAAAAAAATAGCAGAGAGCCTATATTATTAGGCAACTGCTGCCGCTCATCTTTCTACTTCTGATTTGATTTCTGACAATATTTTTGTAGATTACCTACCGCAAAATATCACTCCCATGATAATACTGATGGATCAGGATATATTCCAAAATATAAAATACTTTGATCGAAGTTCTTGTTTTTGTATTCTGACTTGATGTAAAAAAACTTCCAAACACAGTTTATGTGAAAGATGCAATCTTTGAAATGCCTCAGCATTGAATCAGGTGAAAGAATATACTCTAAAGCGATACTGGAGAAAGATTTGTCCTAGTGATTAAAGGTTCAAATCAGATCCAAACATTACCATTGATGGTCAAAATGCATTCTTAGATTTGGTAGAAAATATGCAAAAAACTCTTTCACAGATGTTTCCTTGAAAAAATTACGGACTGAACTGGAGTTTGATCGAAGTATTGAGAATCGAACAGGTTAGACAAGGTTTTTGTGAATCTTCAAGAAGCTGAGAATCAGGAGATAAAATCGGATGCATAAGAAAGAAGCATGTAAAGAATACTTATCAAGAGAACAATTCTCTGTTGCGCAGTACTTTGCAAAATTACACTTATAATATAACTCTTCACTGTTTGTATATAATTCGTCAAGAATTTGTGGAGAAGAAATCCGAATCCTAGAAGCAGGAAGACATCAAATTCCTGTTTTTAAAACAATAAAGCCCCTGTTTATTTTCTTTACCATGGAGTAATTTTTTACAACATTTTTGAATCACCGGTGAGCTGTTTTATTTTTTTTTCTTTTGAGCTGTGCTTTTTATAATTACATGAATATCTAATTAAATTAATGTTCAGTTTTTGAATTTAATTTTATAGTGGCTGGAATAACGAATTACTTTGTCATCTGCACATGTCCAAAATGTTAGTAAACACATTAAATATGAATGCTTTTATTGTTTTCGTTAATTTCTAGTATAATTTAGTTTTGGTATATCCTTTAAAACTGTGTTGACTCTCGATAATCATACAAAATAATTAATCAGGCACAGCCGAGATCCAGAAAGTGCCAGAATAAAAAGCAATGACTATATTGACTTTTAATTTTATTTATATTATGTTTGGTATTTTAAAGCAGCCTGATGTCCAGTTGGCTGGCGCTCTGGTATTTGGTACCGCAGACTTCATGTTCGAATACTAGCGTTAGCATGGATGTCCGTGAGTGGCCAGGATCCCTATTAATCTTCATTAAACCACATTAAACTCGGTCTAACTATCTCAAAGAGTGCAAAAAGTATGATCGTAGAATGACAAATTGAAGCAAACTAATATTTTAAAACGCATTAGAATCAACTATTTTTATTTTTATTATTTATTCATTTTTTTTTATTATAAAATTAGCTATGTTTATATTTAAAATTCATTTCAGTTCTTATAAACTGTTTTAATCATTTTTTGATTAAAAAATTATTATATTTATATATATATATATATATTTAGTGAAAAATTAATAATATTAATTAATAATAAATGTATAATTTTTAAATGAAAAAATGGATTCAAACAGTTTATTTTCCTGGTATTAAACATATTCTCTCGACTGTGCCATGGATGTTTTTAGTGGTTCAGAATCCCCTTTAAACCGTAGGTTCCCGGTCTAATATGATCGTTGTGGGGGTAGTGTTACTGAAATCCGTAGCATTCTTCGACACGTGCCCCCTGGGTAGTTCTAAATGAGTAACAGCATTCGTCGGTGCAATCCATTTTGGGCTGCTCACACGGACATGGTCATTACGACCCAGTCCCCGATGCAATTAAATAGATATATCTTAATAAGTTTGAAAGCTATGTCATGTAATACTTTTTTTCAGTTGTATGCATTTAAATGAGTAATGGAAGATTCGTATGTCAACAGATAAAACATAAAAAATCCATTACTTCAAAAACGTGCTTTCCGTCTTATCTTAAGATAACGGTTTGATACCTTGTGATTGAATTTATAACGGTGAAAAAATTCGCTTTCAATTCTTTATTAATATTAACGTTAGGAATTTAATACTACTGAAGCAATGAAGGTAGTTTTAGTGTAATTGTGTTGTTCGTTGATTTTGTCCTTATAGTCTAATATCAAAGATATCATTTATATATTGATATTCGTGGTAAATATCTGAATTTTTCCGTCAAGGTGAATTTTTATTTGGATAAAGATTTATTTATTTATAATTATATGGATAAATGTACTTTATCTAAGTAAAAATAGCATTTTCATTTACTGAATTTAAGATTTTAATATTCAAATTATGTATATATATTTCACTGAAAGTGTATTGATTATTTATGCTAAATTTGAATTTTTTATGGTTTTGTTATTTTCTTAATTAGTCTAAACTTTTGCCGTTATTAAATTTATATCCTGTACGAATTATGTGTATTAATGGTGAATGTTCAAAATGTTTTTAAACTTCCATGCTTGTGTACAGGAATCATATACGTATTTTTATATTGATATTGTAACTTAAAAATTTTTACTAATTGTATATTTATTATTATTAATTAAAATTTTGAATTAAATACATTACGAATATAATTTATAACTTGTAGCAAAAAATCTGGATTTTTTTTAATATTTGTATTTTGATTTTTTTTTTTTTTTTTTTTTTTTGTGTGTGTGTGTGTAAATAAATGTCACATTTTTTATATTCATTTATACCGTAATTAAAACATTTTCTTCATCACAATCAATTGTTTGTACTATTACTATGATTGTATATAAATGATTATTTCACTATAACTTACAATTTGACATATATTTATATAATTTACGATTATTGTTTAATTAATAGCACTATACTTGTTTAACTTTGTTTAGAAAATATCAATATGTACTAAATATTAATATGTACTTGCTATGGAATTACATTGAAGGTAAATGTATTTATTATAAAAACCAATAACAATGACATAAATGTTATATTTTCTAAATCTTTTTTATTTGATTAGATTTCAATTACTTTTAGCTATTCTATGATTGGTTCACTCTATGAAAAATTAATTATGATATAATTTCATACTGAAATGTTTTGTTTATATTTTGGATCATACTTTTGTGAGATAAACATTTCAAATTGTTCAGATTTATTAATTTAAAGTTGTTATTCTATCTTTTTTTTAAAATAAATCTATGTGTTAAATCCAACGTGACATGCATTTATACATTTAGCATTATTTGATATATTTCTTTTAATTGCAAATAACTATAAAGTTCACCATTGTTATGTACTTATTTAGATGAATTGCACGTAACAATTTAAAATGTAAGAATTCTTTTTTTTGTAAAAATTCATTTTCTGTTCTTATTGTGAAAAAAAGCATATTTTTTGCATCAATCACTACATTGATTGATGTTTATTTAATTTATGAACTTTTATAAAGTAAAATAATCGTTATTATAACATTTATCATAAACAATAATTATCATTACACTTATTATATAATTTATTACAATTATCATTACTTAAACGTTGATATCATTAAAAAAGGAATCCTATTAGATAACTTATATTTTGAAAAAAATATATTAAAAATATTACATATTTGGTACTAATGCCATATAAAATATCATAGATGTTAAATAATTATTAACATTATATTATGTATTTAACTACTCAGAAAACTATTAATGTTTGATTATTCAATTTGTGTATAATATTTGATGATAAAATATAATTTGAAACAATTTGAGCTACTAGATCAATATTATTCTATTACAATCTTATGCATTAGGACATTATTTATCATTCTCTCTGGACATTATGTAGAAGGTAATTTTGATAATAATTCGATTTTATTCAGAGATAAACAATATAAACAAGTGAAATTTCTCAATATTATTCTTTTGCATTCTGATGCATTAAGAAATTATTTATCATTCTCTCAGGATAATATATAGAAAGCACTTTTGATAATTGAATTTTATATCGACAAAACAATATTAAAAAGTTAAATTTCTCTGTAAATGAACATCATTTAAAATATTGAAATGAAGTTCATATCTGATATGCACCTGTTATTTAATTCTTTCTGTATAGTTTGTATACCTTTTTACAATAGTGACAATGCTGATTGTTTAAAATATATCATTTATTTAATTTTTCAAGTTTGTCTAGAAGTTTTATTTGCTTTTTTCGCTTGGTACAACGTAATTTCTGATATACAATGGATGGAGAGTGCACAATGTTTCTTCGTTTTGACAACCTTTGCAGTTAGCATATCTGTTATGTGTCTACGATTATCAATTATATTCAAAAAATCCGAGATTATTAGCCTTACATCAGAAATACAAACATTCATGGATACTTACGAAATTAAAACTTTAGAATTTAAATATACTGATTTTCAGATAATATGTTTCGTTCATATTGCTGGACCTATGACCATTGGTATGATATTTATGACCATACTTATACACTTTAGTGAAGAGTTTAGAACATTATTTGAAGAAAAGTATTCAATGATGTGTTCTAAACAATCTATTTGTATGGGTATATTAATGATTGCTATAAACATTTTCTATGTTCTATACTTATTTGTGACACCGACTATGTGTATGACTCTGTTTTTCTTGATAGCAAAGACGTATGAATCAGCCTTTCAGCAAATAATACGAAATGCCTATCACTTATTGAGCACTGATATGTCATTGATAAACATGGCGACCGTTGTAGACATGATCCAGAAATCAACCAAACTCTTCCAAGACATTGAGAAGGCTCTATCTTTCTGTGTGTTCTTGGGATATGTTCTGGTGTTCGTCAACTTCTTGAACCTGGTGTCAATCAATGTGTCCGCCATAGTTTGTCCCTTCGTAAGATTCCGGACAGCAGCATCTGTTATAATCTTCTTGTGGACATCGTTCAACTTCTTCAAACTCTCTTTAATAGGAACACGAGTCATTGATGTCTGTGAGGAGTGGAAGATAATGCAAAAAAATATTATCGATAAATGCACTCGTACGGGAGTTAAAAGTATTGATGAACTTACGTATTTAATGCTGGTTATGGAGGTGACAAATATTGACATTGCTTTTACAGGATGGGGAATTTTTAGGCTGGAGAGAAGGCTTATATTGACTATGATGGAAGCTATTATAACATACAGCATTTTAATAGCAACACTTTAAAAAAATATGAAAACTTTGTCTATTATAGAATAAATGATTATATATAATAATGATATTATTTAGGTTTATACCAATATGTTTATTTATAATTCTGTGTTTTGTGTACTAAATTCGATTTAAAATGCTCATTTAATAAAATAAGATTGAAATACTTTTTTGCACAATTTAATTCAGGTAACGTTTATAAGTAAAGTAATCTTATGATTTTGTTTTTACATGCAATTTTTTTTTGTATTTGACATCTATAGTTTAATCTGTAAAACTTCCATATGAATGAAATTAATATGTAATAATTTATTAATTACACTATTACATTGTAGTAATTATTGATATTTTATTGATTCTTTTCCTAATAAATGTATCTTTTTGCTTCATTTTGAGCTAATTTTGCTTTAAAGATTAAGGTCAATATGGTATCAATTAATGTATTTTCGTAAGATCATCATTAATAAAAAATAATTTCAGTATTTTTCTAAGTATTATAATAAATGACGTTGTCGGCATTAAACTATAACAATTTTTAAAATATGTTACATTAATGTTGTTTCGTAAAGATTGTTTTTATTTAAAAAAAATATATTAATAAAAATAATTTAATAATCTAAATATTTTATTTTACATTTCATATGTTTATGTAAAATTTATTTCAAAAGTTTAAGAGCACGGCAGCTTTTTAATTTGTCTACAACCAGTAACTGCCATGTATTAAACTGCAATGGAGCCATAATTCTGGAAAAGTTTTGTGTATTTTTCATTCATTTTAAATTTTGAGCTTCAAAAAAATTTAATGTTTTGCTGATTTTTTTTCATATTTAATTTTCATTATATTTAATTCAACTTTCTTTCGTTAGAATGCATAAACAAAGCTATTTTTTAAATAATAAGTCCCATAATATTTAAAAAGCATTTTTGTTCTTATAAAATGATTTTATGCAAGAGTCCATTATTTACTTTCAAAAATATCAGTTTGTATACAACTAGAAACATTTGTAGCATACAACTAGAAACATTTGTAGCATACAACTAGAAACATTTGTAGCATACAACTAGAAACATTTGTATCATACAAATAGAAATATGTATATATTGCCTGCATTGGAACCACCATTCTGAAAAAAATTACTAGGTTCTTTCATACTTTCTAAAGGTTGAGTTTCAAAAATAATAAATGTGTATGCTGTTTTTCTTTACATATTTAAAATATCAAAAAAGTTTGCATACAACTATTAGTTTGTATACAAATAGAAACATGTATATATTAACTACAATAGAGCAGTCATTCTGAAAAAAATACTGAGTGTTCTTCAATTTTTTAAAGTTGAGCTTCAAAAATAATTATTTTTTTTATGCTGATTTTTTATTCTTAATTTTCATTACATTTAATTTAACTTTCATACTTTGAAAATACTTAAATAAAGCAATTTAAAAAAAAAATTATATCATGATATTTAAAAAGCTTTTCTATTCTTATAAAATGATTTGAGGCAAGATTATTATTCCATTATTTACTTTCAAAAATATTATCACTAGAGATTAATGTATATATTTTTGTTCTTAATTCGATTGACAGCTAAGCCATTTAATACTCTTGCCCCTGATATATTCCTTTAAAGGAATAATGGAAAATCCTTATCTTCTGGAAATTGACACAAAAAATCCATTAAATCAAAAAATGCATTTTGCGGCTATCTTAAGATAATGTGTGTTACACACCATGTGATGAAATTTCTGACGATAAAAACTCACTTTCTTCAATATTGGAGTAGGAATTTTAATCCTTAAATAATGGAGATGATTTCACTGCAGATTATTGCGTGGCGTAATTTCTCTTTACAGTATAATTCAGATTTTTATAGTTGTGTTGATAATCAGAAATTTCTGCACTGAGAAGTATTTTTATTTGCATTAAGATTAGTTTTTTTACAATTGCATGCATAAACTGATTTTTCGTTTCACCTAAATTAAAATTTGCATTTATTTAAATTTATGTTATTTTATTTTGTTTTAAACAATGGTATATAAATTGCAATGAAATTTATATTAGAAAAATTATTTTATAGTCTGTTTTCTTATTGCAGTAAAATTTCGTTTTTTCTCAATTATCATTTTAAGTCAAACTTACATTAGCTATTAAATGTTGATATTTTAGTTATTAGATTTTGATATTTATAATTGATATATTCCTGGATAGTCTTCTATGCTAATTGGGTACTAGAAATTTCTTACATCTGACATATTACATATTACGTTTATATATATGTTTCATACTGCTATATATATATATTTTTTTTGTATTTTGTAGAAAAAAATAACAGTTATTGTTAAGTTGCGTGAATTGTTATCATTTTCTTTTTGTGTATTTCATAATAAGTTTAATAATTTTAATATTTGATTTGAATTTTTTTTAATAAATGCTTTGAATAAACTATTTATTAATTTGATGACTACTTTATAAAGATACTATATTATCCGATGTCTGTCATAAGGCAAATATAAATTATATTACTATATAAATTATAAGAGCATTTATATTATCAGATTTAATGAATTTAGGCAGTATTTTTTTGCATATTTTTGATACATTTTAATTCATTTTTGAACTATAATTAATACCGATATTTTGAGAATAATGACATATGAAATAAAATTTATACTTAAAGGTTTTAATATTTGACATCATATATTAAAATCTAAATATACATTTTATTTAATCATTTCTAAATTCATATTCTAAATAAAATTTACTTTAAAAGTAAAATTTAACTAAAAAAATAATTCAAATTAGCTAGTATCCTGTTTATCAACAATCATAGTCTTAAAGCCTATAAAATTTGTGATGCATTAATAGACAAGATACAAAAGAACCTATTCCATTTAGCAGACAAAGACGGAAGCGTGCAATTACAAAAAACAAAAAAAAAATCATACATGATTAGTAATAAACAAAACTTGTTGCAAGCCATAATAATCATTAATCTGCAAAAACCCTTGAGGTTTCATGTGTTTTAATAAGCTTGAATTATTAATACTTATAAGATTTGACAGCTTCCATATTGTAAAAATACGAAATAGAAGTACACCAAATGTATGGGACATTTTTTTACAAATACAATTAAGTAACTTTTTTTTTACAATAGTAAATCAATTATCTGATTGGTAAGGCATAATCATCAGCAATTCCCGATTAGCATTTTCATATCATTGGTCTTTCAGCAGAATGAGCTAATATCGCACAGTATTTTATAGCCTGAAATAGCAGAAACTTGTGACATAGTTAAAAGTCAGTACTGAGCAACGGGGAATATTTATTAAAAGTACCCAGCTGGGAAAATAATTTCCTTTTCCGCTTACTAGTTCTTATCGTGGGGAGCTGCGAAATTAGCACGTTATATAATATAACTCTTCATAAATTTTATGAAGAGTTATGATAAAGAAAATAAAAAAATAACTCATCACATGTTCATCCTTAGTGCTTCCAGAATAATTAAGTTATTTTGTCATAAAAGTGAAACTTTAATTATATTCTTATATTATTATTTCATAAAAATGAAAATATTATATTATATACAGTGTAGCATTCATGTTTAAATAATATCATTAATTTAATTTAATAGTTGTGAATGTAAATAAATCAGTATAACCTTTAAAGCTTTAATCTCCTTTCAAAGAAAAACAGAATAGTAAATAAAGTAAACTAAAGGAATTTTTCAGTAAGGGTAAAAATCTTGAAAATATATATGTAACTGGATTTGAATATATTTTAAAACAACTTAAAAATTATAAAACTAGAAATTCTACATTATGTCTTCTGATTTTATTAAAACATTCGAAAACGTGATAGCCAAAAATAAAAAAATAACGACATGTCATGGCAATTCCGATTATTCGTATCTCCTTGATGTCACGCTTTTATATTTTTGAAAAGTATTTTTCTTCTGTAGAAAAGGCGTGAACAAGAATTGAAGACTTGTCGAAATCAACTATGTTCCTATACAAGTGAGCTTGTGACAGAATGCAACGGCCAAAATCAGATGGTAAAGCGACCTTTTGATATTCGAACGCCACGGAAGTAATATTTATTTTTCACAGATTACTTCTGGAATGTGAGGATGTAATGTTATCCATCAATAGTTGCTGTGATTTATTGAATCAAACGATGAATCGTGTCTTATCAGAGACTTTAACTGTCCTAATCAGCAATACAGCTAGGATATAGAACTTTTGGCGAATATTTTGTCTTTACAGAGTTAGGACAACATTAAGTAGAAAATTATTATTGTATATCCTTTATCTTTGCTGTGCAGCATTTTTCCTACGAGAAGTGATATAGTAATTCTGTACTCAGTTGAAAATAATGGATATTCTGTAAATAGTGTAGTATAATAACCAATTTTCCCTCAAATCTGACAGCAGATAACCAGCGTCGTGGATATTTATACTACATGCAGTTATTGTCCAGTTCTAATGAGAACAATTTATCACTCAAATCTGACAGCCGATATTCATTGCCATGGATAATGTTACATCTTGAAATTAGCGATTGTCTAGGTGATCATCACAGGCAGAAAAAAAATTACAGATGATATATGGATTACGTCTTGCGTTGCTCCATCATGAATGGTGATAGATCATGAACTGAAAAAATGTCTATTCCATGAAGAAGTGAGGTAAGCTGACTCCTCTCTCTTCTTGACTGGTTTTCTTAAAGGGAGTTTATGGAGAAGAAAGGGGACAGTTCTGTGACGAGTCGACAAGGAGTGTTGTTTCTCTCTTTTTTTCTGAAGTGACAAAACAGGCCGGAGTTTCCGTCTGCTTCCAAAGTGAGTCCCTTATTATTTCGCTTATCACGCCGTGTAATTATTAAGGTCTGCTACAGACCACGTGTTTAGAATCATCGTAGATTCGAGAACTTTGAAAATCTCCGTCCTTTGGAGTGAATTGCATTATATATATATATAATGCTTGTAAATAAAAATTTATGTGTTCCCATTAAGCTGAATATGACCTTCTTTTTGAAGCCATTATACTATAGGTCAAGTACAAGCTGAGACGTTAGAAATATAATGTGAGTTTTGATCTTGATAAATTATAGCTGTATTATCGATATAAAGATTAATATTAATTTATCTGGATTGAGTTAAATCATGAATAGAAACATTATAAAGAAAATGAGCTAAGAGTAGCGCTTCAATATTCATAATCATTGAAGCAGTTAATATGTAGTTTTAAAATAATAAATATTGAAACATTTGAAAAGTATCAAATTTTAACCTCAATAAAAAATATTTTTAAAAATGATACACGAAATATTTCAAGAAAGTGAATTTTTATGAATTCAGCAGCCCAAGGTCTAAAAGCATCGGCAATTCCAAAAAAACATTTGCAAGCAAACACAACTGTGGATCGGAAGCAGTCACTTCTACCACTCAAGACAGCTTTTATCCGACTTAGAGCAGAAAGGGAATCGAAACAAAGAGGAAAAAGTCAACTTTTGCGTTAATGGGGCTTTATGAAGAAACGGGCAACACAAATGGACTTTCAATTTTGGCAAGAATAGAAGTGGTTTCTTTCGAGGTTTTAGTAAACAATTCAATTGATTCCATTTTTATCAAGATGTAGCTTCTAAAAATGTATTTTACCCTTCTTAAAGAATGGGAAAATATAGACGGATATACAATAATAAATATGGTTACATATAATACTGCCTGTGGCTATTTGATTTTGAAATCGAGATTTGCTTAATATATTAATATCTATTTCAAAATTTAGGATTGGTTTTAGTTATTTTATATCTTTTATTTTATTTTTCCATGCTTGAAGTCTATCTTAGCTTTTATATTCCATTTTGAAAAATATTCTTGGATTATACTTCATTCTTTTTTACTCTGCTCTGTAACATTGTGAAAATATTATTGTTGTTTTATATGCACCGTTATTTTGTATGATATATTTTCCTTTGTTTTATTTTATACAAAATTATTTTAAATAAAAAAAAACATTGTATTATCTTAAATATAAAACGTAAAGTTGTTTTAAATTAACATGATTATAGTAAATTTAAATTAATAGCTTGAGTAGTACTATAAGGCAATACAAATTATTATTTTGTTAATATAACAATTTCATCATCACCATTGGCGCAGCAACCTCATGGTTGGCCAAGGCTGTCTGCCTACTGGCAGATTTAAAAAGATGAAATGTTTTTCTTTTTACAGGGTAGGGTTGTCAGCCCTACACTCACTTTTCTACAGTCATAAGTCTACATCTAATTCTATACAGTAAGACTACATCTATTCCATTGTCAGTCTACATCAGCCAGTGGTCTATATCTTCTACGGTTTAATGTGGATACCGAACCACTACAAGCATATTGTCAGTATAAAGATTAATGTTAACCTTACAGGGTTTAAGTAAATCATTAATGAAGGTATTGGAATGTAAAAGACCTACAATAACCATTCCATCATAATGCTTGAAGCCTTTTATAAATTTGAAAATAAAAAAAAACATTGAAACCTTTGAATAGCATCCAATTTCAACTTCAATAAAAATATTTTTTTTTAAATCATATATTTCAAGAGAGTGAATTTTTATGAATTCACCAACCGAAAGTCTAAAAGCGTCTACTGTTCCGAAAAATATTTGACAAGCAAACACAACTGTGGATCGGAAGCAGTCACTTCTACCACTCAAGACAGCTTTCATCCGAGCAAAAAGGGAAGTGAAACAAAGAGAAATGAGTCAACTCTGTCGTAATGGGGATTTATAAAGAAACGGGCAACACAAATGGGCTTTCAATTTTGGCAAGAATAGAAGAGGTTTCTTCCGAGGTTTTAGTAACCAATTCAATTGCGCCCATTTTTATCAAGATGTAACTTTTAAAAATATATTTTACCTTTGCTAAAGAATGAGAAAATGTTATCAGATATATAATAATAAATATAGTTATATAAAATACCGCCTGTGGCATTTTCATTTCGTATATTTATTATATAAATATATATAAGTATATATATTATATAAATATATATACTTCAAAATTTAAGATTGGATACATTTATTTCATATCATTCATTTTATTTTCAAACTTTCGAAGTCTATCTTAGCTTTTATATTTTATTTTGAAAATTTGTCTTGGATTTTACTTCTGTTTTTTACTGTGTTTGGTAACATTGTGAAAATATTATTGGGGTTATTTTGTATGATATATTTTCCTCTATTCTATTTTATACAGAATTATTATAAATAAAAATAAACTATATGATATTAAATATAAAAAGTCCAAGTTATATTTATATATATATATACACTGAAGTGACAAAAGTCATGGGATACCTCTTAATATCGTGTCGGCCCTCTTTTCGCCCGGCGAAGTGCAGCAACTCGACGTGGCATGGACTCAACAAGTAGTTGGAAGTCTTCTGCAGGAATATTGAGCCATGCTGTCTCGATAGACGTCCATAATTGTGGAAGCGTTGATGGTGCAGGATTTTGGGCACGAACAGACCTCTCGATGATGTCTCATAAATGCTCGATGGGATTCATGTCGGGCTATCTAGGTGGCCAGATCATTCGTTGGAATTGTTCAGAATGTTCTTCAAACCAATCGCGAACAGTTGTGGCCGGTGACATGGCGCATTGTCATCCATAAAAATCCCATCGTTGTTTGGGTACATGAAGTCCATGAATGGCTGCAAGTGATCTCCAAGTAGCTGAACATAAGCATTTCCAGTCAATGTTCGGTCCAGTCGCACCAGAGGACCAAGTCCATGCCATTAAAAAACAGCCCACACCATTACGGAGCCACCACCAGCTTGAACAGTGCCTTGCTGACAGTTTGGGTCCATGGCTTCGTGGGGTCTGCGCCACACTCGAACCCTACCATCAGCTCTTACCAACTGAAATCGTGACTCATCGGACCAGGCCACGGTTTTCCATTCATCTAGGGACCAACCGATATGCTCACGGTCCCACGAGAGTCGCTGCAAGCGATGTCGTTCTGTCAGTAAAGGCACTCGAGTCGGTCTTCTGCTGGAATAGCCTAAGAAAGCCAAATTTCTCCGCACAGTTCTAACAGACAAGTCCCTTGTACGTCCCACATTGATTTCTGCGGTTATTTGATGCAGTGTTACTTGTCTGTTAGAATTTACGACTCTTTGCAGACGTCGCCGGTCTCGGTCGTTAAGTGCAGGCGGTCGACCACTGCGCTGTCCATGGTGGGATGTTATGCCTGAAATTTCATACTCTCGGCACACTCTTGACACAGTGGATCTGGGAATGTTGAATTCCCTAACGATTTCCGAAATGGCATGACCCATGCGTCTAGCTCCAACTAACATTCCGCATTCAAAGTCTGTTAATTCCCGTCGTGCGGTCATCATCACGTCAAAACCTCTTCACATGAATAACTTGAACATAAATGAAAGCTCTGCGAAAGCACTGCGCATTTATACCTGTTCTACGCGATGCTACTGCCATCTGAAAATTTGTATATTGCTATCCCATGACTTTTGTCACTTCAGCGTATATATATATTTAAATTGCTGTTTAAAATTAACATGCTTATTTTTGTAAATTTTAACATAAATTTGTTGGTGAATTATTTGTATTATACTTGCAAATTTAAACTAATAGCTTCAATAATACTGTTAAGGCAATAGTAAATATAATTTTCTTAATATAATAAATATCATCATCATCCTTGGTGCAATAGCCCCATGGTGGGCAAAGGCCGTCTGTCTACTGGCAGATTTCGAGAAAGAAGATATTTTTCCTTTTACTGCGTAGGGTCGTCAGTCCTACGCCCAATTCTCTACAGTCATAATTCTACATCCAATTCTATACATCCAGGCTATGGTCTACGTTTTAAAGATGATTCAAAGCCATTATAAATATCCAAGGCACCGTTGGGTCTCGAAACCGAAAACTGTGGAACCGAGCGCCATAGCACTCGTTTCTCAGCCATCAGGCCCGATGATAATTTATGATTTTTAAATTAATTAACGATTTAAAAAACTTGCAATATTCAATGCGTTGGTAGAGATGAACTAATCCATAATGTTGTAGCATTTACTTGAGCTTCATGTAAAATAGTAGACCGATATGAACTTTTATTGTGTTATCAAAAACCGCTATATATTGAGCAGTTTTAATAAATCTATGATCAGCCTCATTAGGAAAAATATAATAATAGAGAGTTTTTGCATACCGTATTTTGGACGTCCGTTAGCTTTTTCTCCCTAGCGCGCATGCCTATCTGTAATAATGTTTCCTATGAGCACGCGCACTAGGGAGAAAAAGCTAACGGACGTCCAAAATACAGTATGCAAAAACTCTCTAGTAACTAGAACACAATATTTTATACATTTCAGTTAATGCTTTACTAATAAACAAGAAGTATTAAAAATAACCATTTTAACCAATATTATTGAAAGTTATCTTTATTTTACAAAATACTATTTAACCTTACGTTAGCCTCATTATCCAATCGATAAACCCGCTCAAAATTACTATATTCAGCAAATTGAGTTCAAGGTCAGACGAGTAATTTTATATCATACTCAACCTCTTCTGATTTGGATAACTCAGTACAATTTCAGCTAGTTTCACCTAATGTCTTCTTTAAAAACGTATGCATATAGCACCATACATTTTAATCATAAAATTCAGTGCATTTCTTTTAAATACATAATTTAATAATATTCTTCATTAAATAATTATTTCAACAATTACCTGAAAATTATTTCTTGTAATTTTATTTTTCATTTATATTTTCTTTTATTACCATTTAGTCATTTAAATACTTAAAATAAATTAATAGTTTAAAAAAACTAAAAAATACGCTTTTAGAGTTAATCAAACTGAAAAGTAAAAAAATAATTGTTAACATAAGAATAAAATGACTGACGAGAAAATGAATGTCACTGTTCTAAAATCGTGGGGTGCTCGAAATCAATCGTTATAATTTCTCACTAGTTTCATTCCGAAATGCAGAGTTAGTTTAAAAATGTCATACAAAGCACCCCACGCTTTTAGAACAGTGACATTCATTTTCTCGTCAGTCATTTTATTCTTATGTTAACAATTATTTTTTACTTTTTAGTTTGATTAACTCTAAAAGCGTATTTTTTAGTTTGTTTAAACTATTAATTTATTTTTTTACTTTTTAGTCTGATTAACTGTAAAAGCATATTTTTTTTTAGTTTTTTTAAAGTATAATTGTTTTACTTTGTTTTCCACTTGGCCGGTTTTGTTTTCCACGAAATTTTGGCCGGTTATCCGCTAAGTTTATATACTTTTTACCCACCGAAATTTTCGGCCAATAGGAAGAGCGCAATTCGACATGATCGCACTCCTATGCCTTTGAGATCCGCCTCTTTTTAGCCACCGAAATTTTCGGCCAATAGTAAGAGCGCAATTCGATCGCGGATCAGTTGACTGACTCGCCAGTAGATGGCGCCATCAGTCCCAAAATCGAGCCCAAAAAGTGAGTTACATACAAACATACAAACATACATACATACATACAAACATACAGGTGAAGCTAATAAAAGCGTATTAAAAATTAAGTAAAAAGAAGATTGTTACGTTTGTATAACGTATTTATGAAGTAATACATAAAATTATTATTTTTATTGAATACAGTCTTTTTTCTCACTAAATAAGCTTGGTGTTTTTCCTTATAATTACTTTAAACTTTTTAAATGGAATAATAAAAAACATTCACAAAAAAAGAATTTTTTCATCTGTGAGTTTAGTTATGACTGAAAATGACTGCGATAAACGGATGACTAATATGTGTTGAAAAGTATTCTGAATCCTCTTTTGTCATTTAAGCCGAATTCTTCATTCTAAATAAATATCTCCAACATCGATAACGACAACAATTGGCAAACGTGAACATATTTCACAGTCATCTTTATGACGTTTTCTGTTTTTCTTTTTTTTTATCCCATTGTACGTAATGCGTTCTTTCGCCAGATCATTTAATAAATGCTACATAAAGACCTTTTAAACTTCAGGTTATTTTGAGTTATTCATGCTGAGTTTTAAACCCTGGTTATTTTCTTGATTAAAAAAATGTTGAAACTTTCCTTAATTACTGCAATATAAAAAAATTTCCATTATGATGATAATTTGTGTTGATAAATAATATATGTATATATATATATATATATAGTAAATAATTAGTAAATATATTTCGTGATTCCTGTTTGTATATTATTAGAAATTAACTTTCCGCTAAAGAAATAAATGATAAAATGTTCACTTATAGTAAATTGAAAAATTCGTAAAGTATTTCAGTTTTATTTTTTTATTTACTTTTAATTTTTATTAACATACATCATTATAAAATTGAAAATTGTAATATTTTAGCAAAGACTAGTGTACACAATTTTTTAAATCCTGTTTTATGTTATTACAAGTTAAAGTTCCGTAGATGAATTAAATAATAAAATGTTTGCCTAAAATAAATTTAAAAATTCGTAAATTATTTCAATTTTTCATTGTTTATTTACTTTTAATTTTTATTAATATATATCATTATGAAATTTTAAAGCATAATATTCTAGCATAACAATGATATTATTAATTCTACGAAATTAAACAACCTTTTTTATCCTTTTAATTACAATTAATTAATTAATTTAGTTTTGAAATAATTTACCTTTTTATTATTATAATAGGATTCGTATAACATCACTATGTTGACCAAATTTCTATAACCAACAACCTATGCCCAAGAAAATATGTAAATTTTTTTAACAAATATTTTTTTGGTGAATGAAAGATCCTTAACTATGTTAATTTATTGGCGAAATATATTTATATTTACTTATCAGAAAAAAAAGGAGGAAAGTAGTGCTCTTAAAGAAAATAAAGGAAAAAACGTTTTTAAAATCAAATTAAAAAGTTTTTGTAAACATTAATCGTTATGAAAACATTATGTACAAAATTGAAATTTTTTAATTAAATTACACTACTGGTCATTAAAATTGCTACACCAAGAAGACGACCTCGGAGATCCATGACTGGGGCTACCCTTGACACTGCAAGACAGTCAGGAGCCTCTTCAATGGTGTGACATCTGGTCCATGGTTGCCGAGCGACTGGCTCATTACCATACGTCAGTCACTACGGTTGATGAGTTGTGACATCGTGTTAAAGCTGCATGGACATCTGTACCTGCACATGCTATCTAATCTCTATTTGACTCAATGCCCAGGCGTATAAGTGCTGTTATTACTGGCAGAAGTTGGTGTTCTGGGTGCTGATTTCTCAGTATCTATGCACCCAAATTTCTTGAAACTTTAATCACTTGTTATTTCCAGCATAATATATTTGGCCTATAAACATTATTTTATTCTTACTGGTGTAGCAATTTTAATGGCCAGTAGTGTAATTTTAATTCGTGTGCTAACTAATTGACAATTAACTTTTCAAACTAAAATAATTAATTTCAGTACTGCTCATAAAAATAAATAATATAAGTCTTATTTAAATAAATGTGCTTCGTGCGTTGCCATTCAAAAAAATATTTTAAATATTTCAACATATGTTCTAACCAAATTCAAACAGAAACGTTACTCTGAAAAAAAATATGCATGCATGTCAAGTACAGAGCACTGAATATTATATATAATTCATGAAATAAGAGATTGTAATATTTAAGAAATGGATACTGATAATGTATTCTTAAAAATATTGCTAGAAAAAAAATAAACCGTTTTAGTTATTTTTTGTTTTTATTTTAGTGATATACATTTGGATTTGTATATGATGATTGAAATGATTTTTTGAACTGAAATATCCTTAATTATGAAAATTTGTTAATGAAATACCTGTATATTTATTTATATGCAAAAATAGAAGGGAAAAAATGCTTTAAATGCTTAAATTTTTAAACATTAATCATTACGAAAAAGGGTTATTCCAAGTTATGTAAAAAAATAGGAAATTTTCAATAAAATAATTGTATTATGTGTGCACACTAATTAACAAATAGTCTTTTCAAATTAAAGAATTATGGATGCACGTGCTATTTAAAAGAAAATCCTTTATGTGTTGCCAGTTAAGAAATTTTTTCAAATAATTCAATATATGTTCTAAATAAATTCAAACAGAAACATTACTCTGAAAACTTTCAATTAAATAATTTTATTCAATATGCAAACTAATTGACAATTACATTTTTCTAACTAAAATACGTATTTTCAGTATTGCTCATAATAATAAATAATTTAAGTGTTATTTAAAAGAAAATGCTTTAATGCTTATGCCAGCAAAAAAACTAATTCAAATATTTCAACATTTGTTCTAAATAAATTCAAACCGAAACATTAGTCTGAAAAACTATCAAATCGTTTCAGTTACCCATTTTATTATTATTATTATTATTTTTTTTTGTAGGCATGATACTATAACTAGAAATTTATGCTGCATGTAAAATATGAGACAATGAATGTCATGCATAATTCATGATGTAAGAGATTGTAACATTTAAGAAATGGATAGTGATAATGTATTCTTAAAAATAATGTTACAGGAAAAAAGAATTATCTTTGTGATATAAATTTGAACATACTTTTGATGATTCTAGATTTTGGTATGAAAAAGTAACTTTGACAGATGTATCATTAATACCTTAAAGAAAAATGACGGCTATCCCACTTATGTTCGGAAATAAAGACATTTGTTCTTTTAAACTAAAGGAAAGATTTATGATGCAATAGTTGGTAAGAAGCCATTTTCAACGTTTGAATTGCATTTGATATAATGCATTCAGAAAAAGACAGAAAGAAAGTAGAAGATCATAACAGGCAAAATAATGTTATGAAAAATGACGTCAAAAAGCTTTTCCAGACTTTAGGTGAATCTTTTGTTTCGTTACTTTAACACATGTTCTTCTTTTTGAAAAGAATTCGAAAAGCAATGAGAATATTTGTTAGATATATTTCTTCCTCAAAAAAGTTCTATTTGTTAAAATAATAATAAAGCAACTGATATTCAACTGTATAAACTATTTATATTTATCCTTAATAAGATTCCTCCATTCAAAATCTTAAAGTATATCATTAAAATATACGTTATGTTTTTTAACAAATTGTTAAAACATATTTATTATAAAAAAAATGTTTATCGTATCATGATTTAATTCATTTATAATAGAAATATAAATCTTTAATTTAGAAAATAGAAGATACTTTTTTTATTTGCTTTTTTTTTTTTTTTTTTTTTTTACTTCACAAAGACAATTAATTTATTATTTCAATTAATTTATCTTTTATTACAAAAAACAATAAAACATTATATAATGATTAAAACTTTAGTAAAATTTTTAGAAAACCTACAGTAGTAATTTTTTTTCTCATAATAAATGTTTTAACTAATAATAACTTATGAGAATGTTTTGAAGGTGATATTAGGTGTTGAATTCACAAACAAATTAAAATTCATTAATATTCTATGAATGAAAGTTAGGAAATACATTGTTATGAATGCAGCGAAATGTTTATTTTTTAATGTAACTTCCAACCTTATTTTATAGCAACCAATAATAAGTTTAATATATCTTTAAAATACTAATGAGAAATGCTAATGTAGTAATATAAAATATAATAAAATGATATAAATGATAATATAATAATAGAATGATAAAAATTTAAAATAAAACTGTATATATAATAAAATGATATGATGAAATAATGCCATTGAATAAAATGCTGAAAAAACGGCAAAAATTACATTTGAAATTAGCGCTATAATTTTAATGAAGATATACGATAAACGATTCTTAAAAATGTGTATCTAAAACAAAGAAAAACATAGTTCAATAATAAAGAATTAAAAAAATCATATAAAGATATATCGTAATTTAATGAACACGTTTTCTGATAAATAAATTATCACACGTTATTTTAGAAATAAAATAGAAGTTATATAGATACAGATAAAACAATATTTCTAAAAATAAAAAATTGCTTCTTCTTAAAACATATATCAGAATTAATGCACATGAAAAATTATTTATTCATGTTCTAATAAATGTGAGTATCATATTAAATTTAATACGTATTTACTGTATACATAATATATATATATAATAATAATAATAAATATTTAATATATATATTTATTATTATTATTTTTATTATTTATTTTTTACATATTTAAATTCTGTACAATTTCTATAATTATAAAATGATTTATGTGTGCTTCTTTTTAAGATATAAATTTATTATACAATATTATTAGTTCACTAAATATGTCTAAATTAGGAGACAGATCATATTCCTATGGATTAATTTCTTGTTTCAAGATGTTATTGAATTAAATAATTCTGATATTGCTAGATTGAAATATAATGTGTTAAATTATGTACTCCGAAAAGTAATAAAATATTTTTTTAATGATTGAAATTTTAAGAAAAAAATTCTGGTATAGTAATAGTTTTTTTTCTGATAATTAATGCTTTGTATAATAAAAAATTATGAGTTCATAAACAAAACAAAATAAAATATAATAGGTTTTAAAGGTGATATTAGGTAAATAATTTACAACAAATTATAATTCATTAATATATCATTAAGAAAATATTAGTTAACACTTTGGCATGAATGTAGCGAAATCTTTATTTTTTAATGTAATTTCAAGCCTTATTCTATAGCAACCAATAATGAGTTTAATATATTTTTAAAATGTTGATAGTCTAATGGAAACAATGCCATTATTTTATAAAATGCTGAAACAAATTATAAAGATTTGATTTGGAATTTGTACTATAATTTTAGTAATCACGTTAAAAGATAAAGGAATTTTAAAAATGTGTTCCTAAAACAAAGTAAAATATAGTTAAATAAAAGATAATTAATAAAATCATAAAAATTATCCCGATTTAATGGATACGTTTTCTGATAAATAAATTATTACACATAATTTTAAATGTAAAATAAAACTTATACAGATAAAAAAATATACATATTTCAAAAATAAATAAACAAATATCATTATGTAAAAGAGAAATCAACTTTAAAAAAAGTGTCTGAATTATTACATATGAAAAACTGTTTAATCATATCCCAATAAATATGAGTAACATTTTAAATTTAGTACATATTTATTAAACTATACACAAACAAAACAGAGTATGAAAGAATTATGAATAAAAAGAAATATAAATTTTCTGTCATACATACAGAGTAGTATCTGAAACAATAAAATAGTATATTCAATAAAAAAAATTCCATAATTTGCATTTCTTTTTTTCGAAGTGTGGCTAAAATATATCGTAAAATATTTAATCAGAATTTATTATTAATACTAATTATTAAGCACATATTTATTAAACTATATACAAGCAAAATATAACATAAAATTAATATAAATCAAAAGATATATAAATTTTCAATCATTCAGAGTACTAATTGAAATAATAAAATATTATATGTAAATAAAAATAATTATCATACTGGATAATTTTTACAGTTCTTTTTCTCAAAGTGTGGCTATTAGAACATTGTATGATCTACAATCTGTAATACTGTAATCTATAAAAATTTATATTTTTTATTTGTGGATTGTAAAACCATTTAAAAATTCGCTAACAAGTATCATTTTAAGAAAAATAATACAATAAAAATTCCATAGTTAACTTTAAACTATTTAATCATACTCCAATAAATGCGATAATCATTTTAAATTTAGTACATATTCATTAAACTATATACAAGCAAACATAATATGAAATAATTATATATATAAAAAGAAATATAAATTTTCAGTCATGCATGTGGATTACTGATTGAAGTGATAAAATATATTTAAATAATTAAAAAAAAAATTTCCCTAGTCGATAATATTTTTCAGTTCTTTTTTCAAAGTGTGACTAAAATATATGATAAAATAGTTAATTATAATTTATTATTAATAATAACAATTAAGTACATATTTATTAAACTATATACATTTAAAACATAACATAAAATTATAATAAATCAAAAGATATGTAAATTTTCATTCATTTATGTATTCATGTAGAGTATAAATTGAAATAATAAAATATTATATTTAAATAAAAAAATGGTAATAAGAATAATAAAATAGATCATAATAAAATATATTTTTAAAAAGTATCAGAATTATTACAAATGAATAACTGTTTAATCATGTCCTATTAAAAGTAAATATCAATTAACATTTAGTACATATTTATTAAATTATACCCAAACAAAACAGGGCATCAAATACTTATAAATAAAATAATAATAAATATTCCGGCATTCATGCAAAGTACTAATTGAAATATTAAAATATTATATGTAAATGAAAATAATTTCTGTAATCATGAATTTTACTCAGTTCTTTTCTTCAAAGTGTGGCTATTAGAACACTGTATGATATAATAGCTTCCATCATAGTCAACAATAACTTTCTGTCTAGCTGAAACATTCCCCATCCTGTAAAAGCAATGTCAATTTTTGTCACTTCCATAACCATCAGTAAGTAAGTGACATCATCAATATTATTAACTCGCATACGTGTACAGTTTTTTACAATATTTTTTTGCATTGTCTTCCATTCATCACAGACATCAATGACTCTTGTTCCCACTAAGGTCAGTTTAAAAAAGTTGTACAATGTCCACAGGAAGATTATAACAGAAGCTGCTATTCGAAAGTTCACAAACGGCCAAACGAAGTCAGACACATTGATTGATA
This sequence comes from Caerostris darwini, assembly GCA_021605075.1. Classification (NCBI taxonomy): domain Eukaryota; kingdom Metazoa; phylum Arthropoda; class Arachnida; order Araneae; family Araneidae; genus Caerostris; species Caerostris darwini. Next base: position 119,529 of record BPLQ01011448.1, read on the forward strand.
TCAGGTTCAAGAAATTGACGAACACCAAAACATATCCCAAAAAGACACTGAAAGACAAAACATTCTCGATTTCTTGGAAGAGTTTGGTAGAATTTAGGATCATTTCCACAACATTTTCCATGTTTTTCAATGAAATATCAGTACTTAATAAATGGTAAGCATTTTGTGTTACTTTTTGGAAAGCAGATACATAAGTATTACTTATCAAGAAAAACAAAGTCATACACATAGTCGGTGTAATAAATACGTAAAGAACATAGAATATAGTAACAGCAACCATTAATATATCGAGGCATATAGATTCCTTAGAACAAATAATAGAACATTTTTGTTCAAATAATAATCTAAATTCGTCACTACTTTCAATTAGTATCATCATATATATCGTAGCAATGGTTAGTGGACCAGCAAGATGATGGAAACACATTATTTTGAAATCATAATCCTTAAAATCGCGACATCTGACTTTATAAGTATCTAAAAATGTTTGTATTTTTGATATCAGGCAAATTATTTTGGGGCTTTTAAAAATAAATGATAGTCTTAGGCTCATGATAGAAAAACTTATTGCAAATGTGGTTAAGACAAAGAAAATATGTCTGCTCTCCAGCCAATTTATATCAGAAATCACATTATACCAACCAAAAAATGCAAATGAAATCTCAAGAAAAACTTTGAGCATTAATTTAATGAAGTACTTTAATCCATGAGTTTCATCATTTTTACTACAGTAAAATGATATGCCAATTAAACAGAATATGTTAAGTAAAAATTTCATCTCCCATTTAAACTTCATTACAATGTATGATTGTTAAAAAAACTTATACTACACTTTTTATTGTTTTTATTTAATTAATATCAAAACACAATTATTAAACTAAAAATTCAGTCAATAAAAAAAAACAGTTTCTAAGTATTATATTACGAAATGTAATTAACTGAGTAAATAATATCTCAAAGTTTAAAAAATATATATTTATTTTCAATTCGTTAAATTAAATTTATAGTAAATGAACATGCATTTTTTACAGATTTTATTTTAGATTATAATTTGTGAAAATTAAGCTTTAAAATAAACTTTAAAATGTTCAGTTTAAACTGAAAAAAAAATTAGATTTTTAAACATTTAACTTTATTATTTTTTTATTAAAATGTCTAACTTTGATTAAATTTATATATTTATTTTAAAATTATTTTATCAATGTTTCTTAGAACTTCAATATTCATTCAGTACTTAAATTTTGCATTATAGGTAACAGACATTATTTCCTTGCTTTAATTATGGTTAATAGACTTCATTTCTTATTTTCCTATATAACAATAGTTCCTCTTGAATATAAATAAATATTTTTTTTTTGGCAAAATTTATTAACACAAATATAATTTTTCACTGTTTACATCAATCATATAAGAAAAACTTTGTTCTCATCAAGATATTATTTTAATTAGTAAAACAAATAATAAATTATTAAATCATTCATTAAAAATTAAGAAAAAATAAGGCTGCAAATATTAATATCAAAAATTTTTAAAGTATGTATGTTAAGGAACCAAAACCTAATACGTGTTCATAATTAATTAAATATTATAATAAAAATTAACAACTTCAAAATAAATGTATAACTATTTCATTAAACTATTTATAACTACCAAATATAAATATATGACATAATTTCAAAAGAATATAGCAACATTATTAAAAATATACACTATAATTAGAATAATAACACTTGTCACAATTTAAATTTGTTCAAATTAAAATGACAAATAACTGCATTCAGTTAAGTTAAACATTAAAAAAAATAGTTTCAAATAATGCATTTTCAAGCAATAATACTAGAAGTATTATTACAAAAAAGTTATCAAATAAATAAATATCGTATTCAAATCATTTATTAAAAAAATATCTAATCAAATCTTAAAATAATCATGAATTACACAAAAAGAATATAATAACAATTCACGCAACTTAAAAATAGCTCTTACTTTTTTCTACAAAATTCATAAAAATATAAACATAGCTTATATATGTAAGAAATTTCAAAACACAATTAGCACAAAAAACAGCCCATTATTGGGAAATATCAAAATTTAATAACTATAGTAATTTAGAATTAAATTGATAATTGAGAAAATAACGAACTTTTAAGGTTATAAGAACATAGACTATAGATTAATCTTGTCTAACATAAATTTCATTGCAATTTATATACCATTTTTTGCAAATAAAATAAAAAAAATATAACTTTAATAATTAACAGATTTTAATTTAGGTAATACGAAAAATTAGTTTAACCATGTATCTGCAAAGGAACTAATCTTAATGCAAATAAAAATACTGCTTAGTACAGAAAATTCTCATTATCAACACAACTATAAAAATATAAATATATATTTCTAAAGTGAAATAAAAAGAAATCAAGCCAACGCAATAATTTGCAGTGAAACTATCTCCATTATTTCAGGATTAAAATTCCTACGCCAACATAGAAGAAAGTGAGTTCTTTATCGTTATAAATTTCATCACATGGTGTGTAAACACATTATCTTAAGATAGCCACAAAAGACATTTTTTGATTTAATGGATTTTTTGTGTTAATTTCCGAAAGATACGGATTTTCCATTATTCATTTAAAGTAATATATCAGGAGAAAGAATTTTAAATGGCTTAACTGTCAATCGAATTAAAAACAAAAATATACACATTAATCTCTAGTGACAATATTTTTGAAAGTAAATAATGGAATAATAGTCTTGCATCAAATCATTTTCTAAGAGTAGAAAAGCTTTTTAAATATCATGACATATATTTTTTTTTAAATTGCTTTATTTAAGTATTTTCAAAGTATGAAAGTTAAATTAAATATAATGAAAAGTAAGTATAAAAAAATCAGCATAAAAAAATTATTATTTTTGAGGCTAACCCTTTAGAAAGAATGAAAAATACCCAGTATTTTTTTTCAGAATGATGGTACCATTGTAGTTAATATATACATGTTTGTAGGTGTATACAAACTGTTTCAGTATTTTAAATATGTAAAAAAACAGCATACAAATTAATTATTTTTGTAGCTCAACCTTTAAAAAGTATGGAAAATACCCAGTATTTTTTTCAAAATGACTGTTCCATTGTAATTAATATATACATGTTTCTAGTTGTATACAAACTGATAGTTGTATACGAATGTTTCTAGTTGAATTAAAACTGACAGCTGTATACAAATGTTTCTAGTTATATACAAACTGATATTTTTGAAAACAAATAATAGAATCTTGCATCAAATCGTTTTATAAAAACAAAAACGCTTTTCAAATATTACGAGCGATATTATTTTAAAAAAATAGATTTGTTTATGCATTCTTAAGATATGAAAGTTGAATTAAATATAATGAAAATTAAATATGTAAAGAAACCAGCATTAAAAAATTAATTATTTTTAATGTTCAACCTTTAAAAATTATGAATATACACATTATGTTTTCAGAATTTTGTCTCCATTGCAGTTTAATACATACATGTTTATACAAAAGAAAATACGGTCATGCGTTTATGTTTAGAATTTTTGAAAATATATTTTACATACATGTATGAAATGTAAAATAAGAAATATTTTAATTATTTCCTGTGATATATTAGAATAAATTGTCCATTTGAACTTCATTCTTTTCTTTAATAAACTAAACACTTATCAAATATTTTCTTTTTTTATCTCAGATTAAAACTTAACATACCTCGGTTGAATGTATATTTTTAAATTCTAAAGTTGTAAAATCCTAGTTAATATACAATAGTTGTATACCTTCTTCGTAAGAACACTTCGTAAAATCATCATAGATCCGATAATATTTATTTTAAAATATTTAGCAATTAATGTTAAAAAATATGTTCGTGAATTCTGTGTAATTGTGTTAAGAAATAATAATTGTAAGACAAATAAAAATATTGTTATAAGACAGCTTCGTTTTGAATGATTATTTATTTTATATTAAATTCAAAAACTGTCAAATTTAGTTTAAATAAAAATAATAGGAAAAATATTTCTCGCATATATTATAATCGATATTATATATATGTAGAATCATTATGAAATTGATCATTGGCAAATACATATTTGAAACACTCATAAATTCTTGTAATACTCTTTAAAAAATCTTAAGATAATAGTTGTTTTATTTTCGAAGTATATAAGTTCTTAAATTCTTTTAATAATAAAACTTTAATTATATATTTTTTTTCAAATAAGGGTTTTATGTATATGTATTAATTTAATATATATTATTTGCGTTATTTTCAATATTTGTTTTATGATCTGATTATTGATTTGTCACCATTTACCATTAAAACTACTGACGTATAGAACTATCATATATACATCTGGAGTGGCCCATTATGCTAAACTAACATGAAGTAAATTGTGATTATTAATTAATTTATTTATTTGTAAGGTTTGCAATTAACAAAATATCTTCAATTTCATTAAAAGAATTAAAAAAACTCTTTCTTAATCTATACAGTTTTTTTTTAACTATAATTATAGTTATAATTATAAAATTATAATTCTTGCAATTTTACCTAAATGATGACAATTTTCATCTAAATGACAATTTAGGCGAAAATTGTATGTTTTTGTTAATTATTTTAATAAATAATAATAAAATATCAGGAATATATTGCACTAACACTTGATATTTAGCAAAGTATTCACCACTAATTAAAAATTTATAAAAATTCTGTAAAGAAACCCCCGAAAATTATTTGAGCATTACTTATAAATGCATTGAAATATTTTTTTTTAATATAAAAACAATCCTTAATGAAACAATATTAAATGTAATAAATTTTAAAAATTGTTATAGGCAATAAGCTATGAATAGGTAATTAAAGTATGTTATAGGTTGCATGCACGTATGTTAACGCATCACCTGCATTAGCCTAAGACAGTTTTTAAAATATGTTGCATTTAATATAATATAATGTTTAAAGAAATGACAGAAATTCATTTTTTATTAATCTTATTAGTGTACAAATGAATAATAAAATTAGATGGTTTAGAGCAACTGTAGCTCAAAATGAAGCAAAAATAATCAATAAAATAATATCAACAAATAATAAAGTTTAATATTGCTGTTAATAAACTATTACATGTTATTCTCCATTCCTATGGAAGTTTTACAGATGAAACTATATATGATGAAATACACGAAATTTGCATGTAAAAATAAAATCATAAGATTATTTTTCCTTTACAATTTACTTGAAATAAATTATGAAAAAACATTCAATAATGTTTTAATAAATTTCAGTTTTAATGGAATACATTATATATAACTAACAAAATATTTACAAGGAAGAAATATAAAAATATCATAAACATAAGCATTCACACCGGTAAACATAAAAGACTAATTAATACAATTTGAAATAATATTATTTATAAATAAAATCATTTATTCTATAATAGACAAACCTTTAGCAATTATTTTAAAGTGTGGCTATTAAAATACTGTATGTTATAATAGCTTCCATCATAGTCAAAATAAGCCTTCTCTCCAGTCGAAACATTCCCCAACCCGTAAAAGCAATGTCAATATTGGTCACCTCCATAGCAAGCATTAAATACGTAAGTTCATCAACACTTTTAACTCCCATGCGAGTACATTTATTAATGATATTCTTTTGCATTATCTTCCATTCCTCACAAACATCAATGACTCGTGTTCCTATTAAAGATAGTTTGAAGAAGTTGAACGTTGTCCACAAGAAGATTATAACAGGTGCTGCTGTCCGGAATCTTACAAAAGGACAAACTATGGCAGACACATTAATTGACACCAGGTTCAAGAAGTTGACAAAGACGAGCACATATCCCAAGAACACACTGAAAGACAGAACCTTCTCAATATCTTGGAAAAGTTAGGTTGACCTCTGGATCATGTCCACAACGGTCGCCATGTTTTTCAATGACATATCAGTGCTCAATAAGTGATAGGCCTTTCGTATTATTTGTTGAAAGGCTGATTCATATGTCTTTACTGTCAAGAAAAAGAGAGTCATACACATAGTCGGTGTCACAAATAAATATAGAACGTAGAAAATGTTTATAGCAATCATTAATATACCCGTACATATAGATTGTTTAGAACACATCATTGAGTACTTTTCTTCAAATAATGTTCTAAATTCTTCACTACAGTGTATAAGTATGGTCATAAATATCCTACCAATGGTTAGGGGTCCAGCAACATGAAATAAACATATTATCTGAAAATCATAATATTTAAATTCTAAAGTTTGTATTTCGTAAGTATCCATAAACGTTTGCATTTCTGTTGTAAGGCTAATTATCTCGGATTTTTTTAAGGTAATTGATAATCGTAGACACATAATAGATAAGCTAACTGCAAAAGTTGTCAAAACAAAGAAACAATGTGCACTCTCCATCTATTGTATATCTGAAATTACGTTGTACCGACCGAAAAAAGCAAATAAAACCACTAGACAAACTTCAAGAATTAAATAAGTGATATATTTTAAACAATCGGCATTTTCACTATTGTAAAAAGGTATACAAACTATACAGAAAGAATTAAATAACAGGTGCATATCTGATATAAACTTCATTGCAATCTTTCAAATGATGTTCATTTACAGAGAAATGTAACTCATTTATATTATTTTTCTGGATACAAAATACAATTATTATAAAAATTATTTTCTATATAATTTCCTAATAGATGGGAATGTAATATGATACCTATATTGATCTAAATCAATTAAAATTGTTTCAAAATATATTTTATCACTAAATATAATGCTCTAAATAATTAATCACATATAATTAGGAAATCCATAATATAACAATAATAATTATTTAATATGCCAACGGCCATACCCTGCTGAATTTACCGGTTCTCGTTAGATCACCGAAGTCAAGCATCATTCGGCGCGGTCAGTACTTGGGTGGGTGACCACCTGGGAACACCGCGTGCCGTTGGCATTCAAAATTTGGGACATGAATTGCCGAGTGTCTGGCTCTCGGTACCACAGGTTTCGGGTTCGAATCCCGGCGGTGCCATGGATGTTTGTAGTTATTCGGAATCCACTTTAAGCCGTAGGTCCCAGTCTCCTATGACTATAAGAGCGTCACGGAGCCAAAGTCAGACTTCTACCTACGGGTGCTCCATCACAACAGAAGCTGCTTCCTTCCCCTTCAATCATGAGTACGTGTGGCTTGGCCAGCCAAGTGGTATAAGAAACAATAACATGAATATTTAATTCCTCTGACATTAATACCAAACATGTAATATTTTCTGTATAATTTTAGGAAATTAAATTATCTTAGAGTATAATTTTTAAAATGAAAATAATGTTTAAGTAATGATAATTATAATAAATGATATAATAAGGTTTAAATACTTAGACAAGTAGATTTTAATACATAGATTTTTTTTTCAAAAGAGAAAATAACAACTTTAAAATACATAAAGCTCAACAAGTTGAAATTTTTATCTCGCAAAACTTATTTTCCTAAATATAAACAAAAAATTTCAGTTGGAAGTTATATGATAATTAATTTTTCATGCAGTTAACCAACATGTAATAAAATAGCTAACTGTAATTAATCGGATATAAAAGTTTTTTAAAAAATATAATAATTTAGTTATTATTATTGTTTTCTTTAATAAAGGCATTTACTATCAATGTAATCAATATGTGTTACATATTTTTTTCTAAACAAAGAGTAACAAGTATTTTACTATTAATCAAATAAGAATCTCAAAATATACAAATATATATCAAAAATTAATTAATAGTAAAAAATCCTAATTAAACAAGAATAGTAATAGTAAAAAAACATATTTATACAAGCTTAGTAAAATTAAAAAAAATCATTATAATGGAAAAGCATTTTACTTACGTTACAAATGAACATAACAAAATGTGAAATTTATCGTGAAAGAATCCAAGGTCATTTGATACGCGCATAAAATAATAATAATAAAAAAATATATTTAAAAATTAGGATTTTTTTGCTATAAATTAAAAATTATAATATTAATAACTATATAATTGATGCAAAATTTAAAGAAATAATAATAAATATTCAATTAGTACAAATTTTTAAATTACAATAATAATAAAAAAAATATGGATATGATTCACATACACAAGCATGAATTTTAAAAGAAATTTTTCACAATCACTGGCCCACATAATTTGTACAGGATATGAATTAAATAAATGCAATATTTTAGACTAATTAAGAAAATAACAAAACACTAAAGTACTAAATAACACCATGAAAATAAATAAAATTAAGCATAAATAAGTCAAAAATCCTTCAGTGAAATATAAATACAGAAGATATTTAAATTAAATAATGAAGTATTAAATTAAATAAATGAAAACTATTATTTTAACTTAGATGAAATAAATTTTTTCATATAATTATAAAGAAATAATTCTTTATATAAATGAAATTTCACTTTGATCAAAAATTAAGTTTTTTCTCGCAAATATAAATGCATAAATGATATCTTTGAAATTAGACTGTTAGAAAAAAAACAACAACGAACAACATAATTTGCACTAAAACTATCATCATCATTCATTGTTTCAGTAGTAATAAATTCATGAATTTAATATTAATAAAGAATTGAAAGTGATCTTTTTCATCATCATAAATTTAATCACAAAGTATATAAACACATTATCTTAAGATATGACACAAAGCACGTTTTCGAAGTAATGGATTTTTTTATGTTTTGTTTCTGTTAACACGCGAATTTTCCATTATTTATTTAGATGAATATAATTTAGAAAAAACAATACATGGCTTAGCTTTAAAAATATATATATATATATATATATATTCCTTTTTTGAAGGGAAAAATAGATTAAAAGATTTATAAGAACTGGAATGAATTTTAATATGATCATAGTTAATTTTATAAAAAATAGTTGATGTTTATGCGTTTTTAAAATGTGGATATGTTTGGTTTTGTCGCTGGTTATTATGTTTGGTTTGGTCATTTTTTGCACCCTTTAAGTTAGTTAGACAGTAATTGATGTGGTTTATTACATTTTAATGTGGATTCCGAATCACTACATTAGAACCGAGCTACCACCAGGATATATAAACCTGAAGCCTATGATACCAAACGAAAGAGTGCTAGCCAATTGGCCATCAGGTTGTTTTAAAATATGAAACAAAATATAAAAAGAAAGAAAAGTAAATACAGTTATTGCTTTTTATTCCGGCACTATCTCAACCACGGCTGTGCCGGATTAATTATTTGCTTGATTATCGAGGTTGAACATATTACTGTGAACAAGTCAAAAGTACCTGTGCACGTAGTGCACATCTGCGTGTTTAACGTTAATTGGCTATTATTCCAATATAATAAAACAAAGTATCACATAATTAGCAGGGATTAAAAAATTTAAAGCAAACATTTAACAAATAATATTTTAAAAAAAAATTAAGTCAATTCCTACTTTTTTTTCATTATATTGCAGAAAGTCTCTTATAAATATCTGGTGCCATCTATTGGTAGATATATATAACTTAAATCTAAAAAAAACTAAAATTAATTAATTTATTTTAATTACTGAATTAATATTTTTAAAAACTGTAATAATATCAAGTGTCATCCGCTATAAGTTTAAAAAAATGCATTTGAACTTGAGTGGATGAATAAAAATAATTTTATGAACGATTGAAAATTTGAACAAGATATATATAGGGAGAGTGTGAGCTACTAGAAGGAATTGAATAAGAGAGAAGGAAGTTTAAAAAAAGAAAGAAAGAAAGATTAAGGGGAAAGGAACTAACTAGGAGGTGACATATATAAGCAATATAAAAATACATAAATGCACAATATAAACATATATATATACGTAAAAACATAGCCCACATATAAAACATATATAATGGAAATAAGTAGAAAATATGGCTATATAAACATAAAAATAAAAATCTTTAAAGAAACAGAAAAACGTAAGAGAAGCATTGCAACTGATGATCGAAAGTACTAAAGTTTGTACTCACGGCCAATACAGAGGAGAGAGCAATGGGAGATTTGCTAGAACTGGAGAGTCATATTGCAGATGGGTCATAGAAGAAATTAGGGAGGCTTGAGGTCATGATTCGATCTTGTTGTGAAATATTTTTTTTTGTTCTAATGCAGCTGGCACTTAGACTTCTTGAATGCCTTAAGGCAAGCGCTGCACAGCCGTTACTCGCTTTGCATTACCCAGGGGGTGCGTGTAACTTGATGGTAAGCCACGGACGCGGAGTAACAATGCCCCCGCAGCGCTCTACGATCCTATTAGGACCGGGAGCAACGGTTTAAAGTGGATTCCGAACCACTACAACACCCATGGGCAAAGCCGGGATTTGAACCCGATACCTGTGGCACCAGAACGCCAGCCAGCCATTCGACCATCAGGTCCCTTGTTGTGTAATATAACTAATGATATTTACCTTCATTGTGGGCGAAGAATAGTTGAGTTTTTTTTTTCTTCTAATGCAGCTGGCAAATAGACCGTGGTCTTCGCCATAAGGGCTGCACCGATGTTACTCACTTTGCATTACCCAGGGGGAGCGTGTAACTTGAAGGTAAGCCACGGACGCGGAGTAACAATACCCCCGCAACGCTCTACGATCCTATTAGGACCGGAACCTACGGCTTAAAGTGGATTCCGAACCACTACAAACACCCATGGGCAAAGACGGGATTTGAACCCGATACCTGTGGTACCGAACGCCAGAGCGCTAGCCATTCGGCCATCAGGCCTCTATAGTTGAGCTTTAATTACCTTATTTTCATGGTTCTTGATATTTAAGAACAACTTTCTTTATAGCTTCGCAATATGATCGTCTATTGATTCCATTTGAAGGTCAGGATGCAGCACGTCATTTATAAAGAACCAGGGAGTTCCCGTAATTATTCTAAGAATTTTATTTTGGATAACTTGGATTTTTATTTCGTTTGTTTTGCAGGAAGAGTCCAGATGGATTCTGCATAAGTCAGGATTTTTTTAAAGACTTGTTTGTATAAAAGGAGTTTGTTTTGTAAAGATAAAGTAGAATATTTTCTTATTATCAGCAAACTAATTTGTTCCAGAATTTTGTCTTTAGAGTGTAGAGATATTTCTTTAACGTTAATTGCCTGTCGAGAATTAGGCCAAGATATTTGACTTGATTGGCACATGCTAGATTGAAGACAGTTTTAAATTAGTTAAAAAAGATTATCACTCGAGTAATTAACGAAAACGATAAAAATATCCTTATTTAACGTGTTTACGAGCATTTTGATCCTTGTAGACTATATAGTATTTCAAGTATAAGGCGACAAAGTATTTGGTTATTAAATCCACTATAAAATAAAATTCAAAAACTGAACATTAATTTAATTAAATATTCATATATTACTAAAAAAACAGTTCAAAATGAAAATTAAAACAGTACTCCGATGGTAGAATAGATTCTATGGTACGCCAGCATCACTATAAAGTAGGGGTGGCCAACCCGCGGGCCAGCCTTGAATATTTCTCCGGCCCATGAGATTTATCACACTTTTAAAAAATATATTTATCTTATAAAGGCCACAGTAGTGAAAAGCAATGTATTAAAAAAATGCATTATGTGTGCATCTATATATATTCAAAAATTAGGTGTCGAAATTTTGAGAAAAAATTAACTTTGGTTTTAAAATAATATTCTGACAGATATATGTCAGATATTGCCTGTTTTATTTATGAGTTCACAGAATAATTAAATTATATTCTGCGAACTCATGATGCACGCGTATTGGAACATCTAATATAAGAGGTTGTAATATAAATATAAAAATGTGTATAGTGGGTCTAAATCTAATATGGGGATATATAATTTTATATGCAGCCCACGGAATTATGATGCATTTCCAAAGTGGCCTATAAGATCATTTGGGTTGACCACCCCTGCTATAAAGTATATTCTTTCATCTGATTCTACACTAAGGCAATTGCAATTGTATCTTTGAGATATTTGAGTATATCATCTGTTCATAAATTCATTGAAGAAAGAATAAACAATTTTTTATTAGCATGATTTCACTAATGTAGTTCACAAATTTAGTTTAGACTTTGTATCCAAGGTTGTATTATTTGATAACAGAAATATTCAAATATTTAACAATAAAATATAAGTAACATTCTACATCTAAATACTGTACAGCAGTAATAAAAATATATTACATTACTGCAATGAATCTTACTGAAATGAAATCTCATCATTTTTATGATCCTAAATAAACATTATGTGTTATTTCTTATAGAAGTAAAAATAAAAATTGTTACTGATGTATTAAAGAAAAAAATTAAAAAGATTTTACAAATGATTATAAAATATTAAATTTTATTTATTGCGTAAACTTCTTGAACCCTAATTTTAAAGCATTGCAAATGAAGCTATAATTTTACCACGTAAATGTCCTGATGAAATAATTTTTATTAAATTTAAATATTTACTGGTTTCGTATTAAATATGACGTTAAAAAATTTAAATATAGATTGGCTTTTACAAATGTATATGCATAAATAAGATGAAGAATAAACTATTACAAATAATACTTTTAAAAATCTATCCAAAACCTATACAATTTTTTTTTCTCAGAGATTAAATATTTCCAGCTTGAACGATTTCCGTTCGATTTACAAAATGGGAAATAAAAATGTAAATTTCGTAATTAAATAAATAATTCAAATTTTTTATTTAAATACAAAAAAGATCTTTATGTAATCTACTAAATTAAAAAGAAGAAGATGAATCGGTGGTTATTAATGTCTGATTCAATTTTCTGCTGGTAGATGTTTTTTTTCGAACATAAGATTAAGTCCATTTTTTTTTTTTCTAAATATAGTATAGGCATAATTTGTAATTAATTTCCAAGTTTTTGTTTTAAATAAAATGCATAATCAATTCACCTTTTTTTTTATTTCAGTGAATGGTTAATCTTATTGTTTAGTCTTATTTTTTAGTAGTAATTTTTTAAAATATGAGTTATAAGTTTGGAAATAACGAAAAAACAGTTATTAAATCTACATTTATTTATTTTCATTTTTTTTATATTTTGTAAATTAATTTTTTTTTCTTTATATAAAAAAAATCTTGTTAGCTTTTAGTCGTTGTTATCATGAGAAAAAAGTTGAAATACGTTCCTGATTATTGGGGAGAAGAAAAAAAAAAAAAAAAAAAAAAAAAAAATGTAAATATTTTAATTTGCCCAAATAAATTATTATATTATTTTTATTATTGTCAATTTGAATAAAATTTTAAATTCTAAATATAGCAAACTGTTCAATGTGAATTTAATTAATAAATAATTAAATTATCGTGATGCAATCATTTAAAAGAAATAAGAAATATTTTTATTAGTTCAATAGTGAAGTTTGTTAAATTATTAAATCAAAAAAAATTAGAATTCACATCTATTTACCTTTTAAATATACATTATTTTTTAAGAAAAAGTTAGTAATTGTTGAAATTCAAAAAATTAGATATGAATTAGATATATATTAAAAATATATATATATATATGAATTTATATATTGAATTAGATAAGAAATAAAAACTTTAATTAATTGTATTAAAATATCCTCTTGAAAATAAAGCAATACTGAATGCATCATATACACTCATGTCCATAAATTAAGGATAATTCTGAATCACATAGAAATTGAACTCTAAAATAAAAATTTCACCTGTAGAATTATCACACACATCTTGAAGAAGAATATGCAAATTACAGGAAACCACCAGATTTCGCGGATAGTACGTCACAATGACGAGAGTGTAAGAGAGGGGTATATAAGGAATGGCGGCAAAGAAGTAAAATTGTTCACAAGCGCTTTAAAAGCCTTTCAGTGCAATAACCGCATAGTTATGGCACAAAGGAAGCATTTGGATGATTTTTTACGTGGTAGAATTATCGGACGGCTGGAATGTGGACGTACCCAGCTGGAAGTATCCGAGGAACTTGGAATCGCCCAGAGTGTCATCTCCAGGCTTTGGCAGCGATTCCAAGATGATGGTAATGTAAGTAGATGTTACAGCACAGGTCACCCCCGAGTTACAACGCCGAATGAGGACCGGAATTTAGCAGTTACTGCCAAAAGAAACAGACGGAGCACAGCATCAGACCTGTCTCGTCAGCTCTCTTCAGCTACCGGTACGACAGTTTCAAGGCAGACCGTGTATAGACGCTTAGGGCACTTTGGTCTATATGCTCGTAGGCCTGTCAGATGTGTTCCACTTACCGCAACTCACTGTCGCCTGCGATTAACCTGGAGTAGAGAGCAGGCATTGTGGACACCGCAACAGTGGTCTTGTGTGATGTTTTCCGAAGAGTCCAGGTTTAGTTTGCAGTCTTATTCTCGACGGACTTTCATATGGAGAGCGCCAGGTACCCGTTACCACCAAGAGAACACCATTGAGCGACACCGTTACGGTGGAGCAGGATGGCTTGTTTGGGGCGGAATTATTCTTGGTTCCATAACTGACCTGCATGTTCAGAGTGTAACGATGGCAGGCCACATCTATCGGGATGTCATCAGGATGGCCAGCATACTCACCGGATTTGAATCCAATAGAGCATGGGTGGGATATGCTTGGCCGACGAATTGCTGCCGGCAACCCCCTCCACTTGTCAACCGGAACTTCGGAGGGCATTGCTTGATGAGTGGTGTAATATTCCCCAAGATCAGATTGATAATTTGATACTCAGCATGCCTAGGCGTTGTAAGGCCTGTATTGCATCGTCCAGGAGACATACTCCCTATTAACCATCATACTAACTATGTTATACTGTTTTTTGTAAACAGGTTCTTTTTTGGAATTTGCTCCAGGGAGTAAAAATCGCAATTTTTATTAATTATGTCAAACATATAGCATCTTTTTTGCTCTTTGCCTTTTGTTTAATAAATAGACTTTACAAATAAGTCAAATTTGTTTTGCTTCTGTCTCTTTCTTTGCCTGAACTTCATTATCCTTAATTTACGGACATGCGTGTATTTCGGATAAAATCAATTTTCCGTATATTTATCTCGTGCTTTGTCAGATCAGTTCTTGCCTCGTGGCAAGAAAGTCTGTTTTTAAAATTGCTTCTTTCAAATATTTAAAAATATAGTCAGTCAGCCGATTCAGTTATTTAGTAAGAAAGAAAAATAAAATTGTGCAATTAATCTTATTAAAAATTCTCTAAAATAATTTGAATTATGAAAGTAGTTTCTGTAAGAAATCATTAAATTAATGCATTAAAAAACAATATACTGAAAACATTACTTATTTAACAAAATTTCGAAACCTGTTTCAAGGTTCAACTATTCACAAATTGATTACGAGTAGTTTATAAAAAAAGTAATTCCCGAATATGACTCAGATTTGTATTATGAATTATAAATCAGATTCGCTGTTTTGAATTTTTAATGAAAAAATTGCAAAACATTTTATTTGATCCTTATACAAGAAAAATGAATTTTTCATTTCTATGTAAAATTTCAACAACGTTATAATTTTTAAGTAGACAGCTTTGCCAATTCAGAAAAATCGTTGCGATTGTTACAATAATAACAGTTAATATAGAGATGATTCGCATGCAAATATTATGAAGAAGGTGTCAAAAATAAGATGAGGGCAGTCTAAAACACTTGCAGTCAAAGTGCACAATGTAAGAATATAATAATAAAAAAAAACGAAAGGCATATAAGTGAACTCGTATATGTAATATGGCTAGAATAAAACATATGACGTCCTTAGACGTGTAGAATAATTCACAAGCTTGAGAACTGAGCTACTGGGACATTCATAGTAAGTGAAACTAGAACAAAATACTCGAATCGACATAAGTGTCATTTCACAAGATTGAAAGCCTTTCAATGCAAGGATTCACTTGTCAAAAAGGATCGCGGTTGTCAGTTAAGAACGATAACACTAGTACACAACCGATATATGGTCATGAAGATGAAGACAGAGCGATACCAGTCAATGGCTGCGGCTACGGGATAATAAGTCCAAAAAGTTTCTATGGCCAGATACTTACGTGCAGGTGGCCTATTCGTCCGATGTCCTGAATGCAGCATCACGTATGACGTAACCACTTAGACTGGAGCAAGAGATAAAAATACTATACATCTCATTGAAGGAGTCTATACATTTGAAGACGACTGTTGTTACAGTAATACAAGCGATTTTCAACAGTAGTGAACACCACTGTTATTTGCATAATAAATCAATTGATGTGGATAATCCTGTTTTATTTATTTATTTTTTTTGAGGGGGACTATGATGAAAGAATGAAATGAATCGGGAAGTGTGATGAGATTGAATGATTCCGTAAGAATGAATCAAATTGTGCACTGAGATCGTCGTCTTCAGTCAATGATGATTCCCTACGTGTGTCAGTTCCAAGGTGTCATTGATGCAGGTTTCGTTTTTACGGAAAACAACTTGAGGCGATGTCAGTTGTTGGGAAAATTCTAAGAAACAAAGATATTAATAGAAAGTATAAACCACCTTTCTGCTCAGATTTAAGTTCCATCGAGCAAATGTGAGGTAATTGGTTAGATGCTTTTCGACATTTTATCCTTCGGTGAACACACTTATCTCAACAGATGTTTAAAAATCTGGATGCAATAGGAAGAGTAGATGCCAAGAATCTATTAAGGGAGGTCTTAATTTGAATTAAGAAATACACTGAAGTGACAAAAGTCATGGGATAGCAATATGCAAATTTTCAGATGGCAGTAGCATCGCGTAGAACAGGTATAAATGCGCAGTGCTTTCGCAGAGCTTTCATTCACAACAACACTGCGTCAAATCGCAGAAATCAATGTGGTACGTACAAGGGACTTGTCGGTTAGAACTGTGCGGAGAAATTTGGCTTTCTTGGGCTATTCCAGCAGAAGACCGACTCGAGTGCCTTTACTGACAGAACGACATCGCTTGCAGCGACTCTCGTGGGCACGTGAGCATATCGGTTGGTCCCTAGATGAATGGAAAACAGTGGCCTGGTCCGATGAGTCACGATTTCGGTTGGTAAGAGCTGATGGTAGGGTTCGAGTGTGGCGCAGACCCCACGAAGCCATGGACCCAAACTGTCAGCAAGGCACTGTTCAAGCTGGTGGTGGCTCCGTAATGGTGTGGGCTGTTTTTTCATGGCATGGACTTGGTCCTCTGGTGGGACTGGACCGAACATTGACTGGAAATGCTTATGTTCAGCTATTTGGAGATCACTTGCAGCCATTCATGTACCCAAACAACGATGGGATTTTTATGGATGACAATGCGCCATGTCACCCGGCCACAACTGTTCGCGATTGGTTTGAAGAACATTCTGGACAATTCCAACGAATGATCTGGCCACCTAGATCGCCCGACATGAATCCCATCGAGCATTTATGGGACATCATCGAGAGGTCTGTTCATGCCCAAAATCCTGCACCATCAACGCTTTCACAATTATGGATGTCTATCGAGACAGCATGGTTCAATATTCCTGCAGAAGACTTCCAACGACTTGTTGAGTCCATGCCACGTCGAGTTGCTGCACTTCGCCGGGCGAAAGGAGGGCCGACACGATATTAAGAGGTATCCCATGACTTTTGTCACTTCAGTGTATATGTGTTTGTAGCTATTTCATTTTAAATTTTTCTGGCTCTCGGTGCCACAAGCTCCGGGTTCGAGATCCTACAGTGTCATGAATGTTTGCAGTGTATCAGAATCCACTGTTAACCATAAGTCCCGGTCTAATATGACTGTAAAGTGGTAGGCGTAGGGCTGACAACCTTACTAAGTAAGAATAAAAGTCTAGTCCCAACCTAGAAATCCGCTTGTAGAAGTTGGATCACCAAGAAGTTGTTCTGCCAGTAAAGAAGTTACTAACTCTTCTTCAGTGAAGCCATTATTTTGTTTGATTTGAATGATGGTCAGCTCACGATTTAAATGACGCGTCACCAATTAATTTTACAGTATAGCAAACAAAGGTAGACAATCTTTTAAATATTATCCAGAAAGAATAGGCTCGTTCATTTTTTTCTCCTCAAAATCATTAAGAAGCAAACTATATCGTACACGAAATTGACTTTATTAATTTCTATTTATTTTCAATATAATTACGAAGCAATTAGCTATGAAATATACTAACAAGATGTAAAATTGAAAATTGTGACTGTTTAAATGATTGTATTAATATTCTTATTTATGTGCAAAGAAGTGATTAAATTAAGAAAATGCTTATTATAAATAATGTTTCTGATGAAATATTTCTATTTTGAAATTATTTTTTGATTAATTTATGAAAATGAATCAAAAGCGAGTTGCACTTAATCAAAGTTAAAAAACAAGCAAACAAAACTTAAACAAACAACTTAAAACTTAATCAAAATTACTTTGGACTAGACTGAGTCAAAAGATAAGATACCTATCTTTTGTTTCAGTCTCGCCCCAAGTAAAGCAATATTTTTTTAATAACTCTTGATTAAAACATTATAACAAATAAGCCAAATTAATAATTTGAAAGGATATTATATTTCGTAACATATTTCGACAGATTATTAAAAATCGCAGGAAACTAATTTAAAAGATGCACACATTGTAACTTTATTTTTAGAATATTTTAATCTTTAATAAGTAATCTACGAAGCTACGTATTAATTTTCAATTAATCCAAAACTGATAGAGAATTTTTAGTGGTACTTCAAGAAACAAGGATTGTAAACAAAGTCTTAATATTTTCCATATTTTTATTTATGTTTCAATATGTTTAATAATAAAACCCAAATTAATAAATAATTAAAATTCTTTATATTCGAGAGAAATTATTATTATTAGAAAAAAAATCAATAAAATGGAAATAAAACCATACCAATAATGGTTTTTTTTTTGAGTAAAGATGATTTATTTACATATAAGAAAAGCCTATTCTTGAAAAAGATATGAATTTCACGCACACAAACTTGAGAAAGATGAAACCCTTTAGTAACTTCTGAAGTAGTATCTCAAATTTTTCTTATAATTTTTGGAGCATTTGAATAATAATAAAATTTTTACGAATAAAGCACAATGAAAATGAAAAAAAAGGGACTTCCATAAATATGAAAAGGCAAACGAAATCTTGATTGCTTTAAATGAAAGTAAACATCTCCAAGTAAAACGAAGAAATACTCAAGTTATTTAAAATGCTAAAAGTGAATGCTTCAGTTATTTTGATAAAGGGAAATAAATATTTTCTACTTTAAATACAACTAGTAGGAAACATTTTTCTCAAGATGTTCTGAACTTTGTAAACAAGTATGGATAACTCAAGCATTCTTAAAATATTCTACGTTGTAACAAATAATTTACATTTAAAAGTATTTTACAAACTACACTCATGTCCATAAATTACGGATAATTCAGAATTACACAGAAATTGAACTCTAAAATAAAAATTTCACCTGTAGAATTATCACACAAATCTTGAAGAAGAATATGCCAATTACAGGAAACCACCAGATGGCGCGGATAGTACGTCACAATGACGAGAGTACTCCATATTAACCATCATACTAACCATGTTATACTGTTTTTTGTAAATAGGTTCTTTTTCGAAATTTGCTCCAGGGAGTCAAAATCGCAATTTTTATTAATTATGTCAAGCATATAACATCTTTTTTGCTCTTTACCTTTTGTTTAATAAATAGACTTTACAAATAAGTCAAAATTGTTTTGCTTCTGTCTCTTTCTTTGCCTGAACTTCATTATCCTTAATTTATGGACATGAGTATAGAGTATAAAAGAATTTACGATTTAAGAGAACTTATTTTTATAATGAATCGAAAGGCTTATGGACTTAAAATATAAAATTCAAGTATTAATTTGTGAAGTATTAGAAACATTTTAAATAGTATTTTCTTGGTAGAATTAATCCAGCAAATTATTCACGGCAGGAAAGATAAAAATATATATTTCCATACAGAAGGTATTGAACTTTGTTGAATTCTCTACGTTCTCCGAAAACCATTCTTATCACATATAAAAATGACAAAAGTTTTTACTATTTTATGAATTTTACAAAAATTAGCATGGATTTTTAAAGAATTATAAATCACCACAGAATATTTTTTTTTGTGTCGTTTTCGATCTTATCAATTTCCGTCTTTTTATTATAAGAATAAGGAAGTTTCAATTAAGAAAATTAATGAAGTTAAGAAACACCCTCAGAATAACAAAAGTTTAACTTATTATAAGAATTTTCTAAAACTGAGTATAATTTTTTTCAAAAATTCTAAACCTATAGAGAATAAAATTTCCTTTTTTAGTTTTCAGTCTTATCAATTTCCATCTTTTCATTATTAGAATTATAATTTTTTTATTGTGAACTTAAAACAATATTGCCTTAAAAATATTATTTATTGAAGTAAAACTTATCCTGATATATATCAGTCAATTTAACTATATGTCAATAGAACGAAATTTTCATAATTTTCTACAAAAATAAAAGTTTAGTAATAAAAAAAAATAAAATGTAGAAAAGAAAAAGTAATGTTTAGCCATACATCACAGACAATCCACTGAATAATTATTATGAGGTATAGTAAAATAAGTTACAGAATGAATAAAAACTATTTAAAAACTTATTCTGATTTATATACCTCACATTAATGATATGTCAATAAAGCGAATATATCTTATTTAACTAAAGTATTAAAAGATTAGTAATAAAAATATAGAAAAGAAAATGATATGTCTAGCCGCACATCATAGATATTTCACTGAATAATTATTACGAGGTATAAAACTACATTACTGTAAAAATAAAAAGTATAATCTTCTGTAAATCTTTGGTGGTTTCTTATATTAACTTCATAATTATACGTTTACAAGTAGAATTATCGTAAATTATTGCTCCAATGTTAAAAATAGGTAAATCAGGATTTGAGAAATATATTCGTTTGAATTTAAGTGTTGAAATTAGTCTAAAGGTTATTATTTTTAAATATTACTCGGAATTAATCCGTGATTTATTGATAATTAAAAAAAGGAATTGTAATTATTGGTAATGGCAATTGATGGGTAATTTAAAAAAAAGATTTATTTATAATTTTTAAATAAACATGTTATTTCAAATTGCTTCAACGTTAAAGTTTTAAAAATTAAATCTAACATTAAAAATATTCACCATTTCGAAACAGGGTACTTTAACACATCTTTTTAATTCTGTACTTGAATTTCTGTTTATATATCAAGTAAACTAAGAATTGGCTATTGTTCTAGAGATCAAATGTTTTTCCATATCGCATATGTGCCTGAAGGCACCTAAACAGGAATAAATAAAAACTTCACTGTGTCCGTAACTTAGATCTTTTCTGTTTGGATCTTATTTTCTTCTCAAGAATACAAGAATCAAGAAATGAACCAATCCCCACCGCATACAAGATGGAACAAATCAGCAATTCTAATGGCCACTCCTTTGTTGACATGAGTTGCAGAGTGATTGCTTCCCATCAGATAAAAACAAAATGTATTGAAATATTCACTGCTAAAATACCGGTATACTGTACAGTTTTTAAACATATTGTACTACAGTACGAATAAAAACTATTTTAGAACTTATTCTGATTTATTGTATGTATAGTACCTCAAATTAGCTATACGTCAATAGAAGGAAATTATATTATTTTACTAAGGAAATAAATAATTAGTAGCAAACCATACACCGTAGACAATCCATTGAATAACTATTATGAAGCAAAATAAAATAAATTGCAGTATAAATAAAAACTATAATCTTGTAATTAACATTGGATATTTCTTACATTAACTTCATAATCATACAGTTCCAAATAGAACTATCGTAAATTATTGCTCCAATGTTAAAAACATGTAACTCAGAGTTATAAGAATGTGTTCTTTTGAGTTTCCGTGTTGAAATTAGACTAAATATTTTTGAATCGGGATTCATTAAAAATGAATATTCACGAAGAGTCAATATGTGTTTTATTGGCAATTTTTAGTAAAAAACATTTTATTTTAACTTGCTTCAACATTAAAAGTTTTCACAACATGATACATTAACACATCTTTGTATTTTTGTACATCACTCTCTATTCATACAGCAAGAAACTAAGAATTAAGCATTGTTATAGAGGTCAAATGTCTTTCCATATCACATCTGTGCATGAAGGCGCCAAAACAGGAATAAATAAAAAATTCACTGTATCCGTAACTTAGATCCTATCTACTCGGAACTTTTTCCCCCTCAGGAATACATGAAAAAAGGTCTTCTTCAGAGACATGAACCAATCCCCACCGCATACAAGATGGAACAAATCAGCAATTCTAATGGCTACTCTTTTGTTGACGTGAGTTGTAAAGTGATTGCTTCCGATCAGGAAAAAAAAAAAACATAGCAAAATATTCACTGCCAAAAACTCCAGATACTTCTGACATTTTTAAAATTTGAATTAGGGGATATGCAAAATGGATGTTTATGTTATTATGACTATTGTATAATCATGATATTTTGTGTGTGCTGTTCTTCTTTATTCTTTTATTTCTTATTATATAAAGAAATAAGTTTTAACCATGATATTGACATCGGTAAAATTATTATCTGCAATTAAATGTGATGTACATTTTTATTTTTTAAATCAGTATATGTTTATAGTGGCGAAATTATACTAAAAATTATGACAAATATATGCATCATAATTGTGCAGAAATTATTAATCTCATGAATATGCAAAAATATATTGATTGTTCAGAGATTATTTTCGTGATCTCATTAATAGATCACGAAATTTCATTATTTATGAAGAAATAAAATTGCTACTATTATTTACAGTCTTTATTCTCTTCGTATTTGTTTATTATTTTACTATAATTTCCTTTTTTATTTTTAATATAGTTGTAAAATATAGAATAGAAAAGTCTCAATGAAAACTGTATTTTCATATTATCACGGAGCATAATGTATACAGATATGTTTCTTAAGTTTCAGCATTATTAGCAAAGTGTAAAATGCAGGCCTTTGCAGATATTCAGGAAAATTGATCAATCAATGCAATTTTATTAAAAGGGAATTTCAGAGACAAATTTCAAACAGAGAGTGAAAAAATGTGCTGTTTTTCATATTACATTTCTTGAATGAAATGAGCAAAATTAAGTGGATAAATAGCACCTACAATCAATTGCCTTTATTGCAAATTCATTACCCATTAAACAAATATATTTCAATATAAAAAAATATTAATAAAATTGCTTTAAAATGTAAATTGCCTTTTTAAAAATAATAATAAAAAAAATGATATAAAATATAAAATAGATGATTTTCCTCTTTAATTATAGAATAGATTTCTGGAAGTTTTGAAAACGTTCCTGTATGATTTATATTTAAAAAAAACAGAACTTAGAATTTACCAGATAGTATGGTTTCCTATTTGGTATACCGTTCAAATCTCAATTGGTATTGAGGTGTTAAGTGTAGAATAAGCAATGTAAATAATGATTTATTTTTATAGTTTTTTTCTTAAATATATAAACCTTATGTCAATCTTAAAGTTAGTTAACCAACAAATTTTGTGTTTGGATATATGGATCTCAGGTAAATGTGCAATGCATTTGTAAACAATAATAAACATTTTCATACGGCATAAATCAATGCACAGTTCAAATAGAATGACTATTACGTTGCATATTTATGAGCTGAGCACATTATTTCAAACAATAAAATTATTTTTCAAAATAATACTGCGAATAATTAGAAATTAGACAAGATAACTGTATTTTTTCACAAAATATTATTTTTTTTTATAACTTAAACAAAAAACCATTACATTTTTCATATAATTCAAAAGCTTAATTTGTTTTAAATATAGTTTTTAAATAAATATTTTAATATAAACAAAATTTTTATCTAGTATGGTTAAAGTAATTATTTTATTAAAACTGATAAAATTAGTATATGATTTTTTTTTCTATCAGTAATCTAAAGAATGATGGACATCATTATTTATCTTAGGCAAATAACATAATTGAAAAGATTTTAATATCGACTTATAAGAAGATTAAAACTGGCTTTGATATTTTAAAGTTAGTTTAATAATATTTAAAAAATTTTAAAACTATTAGTAAATTCATCTATGTACATGAATTAGTTGAAATAACAATCGTTTTGTTTGCACATAATTATATTTTGGTTGCATAAAGTGCCGTAGTAATACAACATAATACAGCATTCATTTGCATTAAGCTCCAACATTGACTGATTTGAGTTTCAAGTCAGCATAATAATCTAACATACATTGTCCTAAATTTCAAACACTCTCAATTAGACCTCATTACTGACCAAATGGAGAGATAAATTTTAAAATTATTAGTAAATCCATCTATGTATATGAATTAGTTGAAATACTAATCATTTCATTTTCATATATATATATATATATATATATATATACTATGTGTGTATATATATATATATATATACTATATATGTATATATATATATATATATTTGCATTATATATATAACATTGACTGATTTCAATTTGAAATCATCATATTAGTATAACAAACTTTGTCCTAAATTTCAAACACTCTCAATTAGACCTCATTACCCGCCAAATGGAGAGATAAATTTACATTGAAAATCCATTTCAAAACAATCATTATTCCTGGAGCTCTTAAAATGAGATAATCTTGGGAATCTCTTAGAGTCTTTAGGATAGAATGCACCTTATCTTGACGAAGACAAGACATCTGCATTAGCAAGAGTTTCTGATTTCCCTTTCAAAATATAAGATAAAATCCTTACATGAGTCAAGTTTTGTGCCTGGTTGTTTGTCACAAGATTATGTCATTTCATCATTTAAAGATTACTTGAATTATCGATGTTACTTGCAAAATAAGATGTAAAATCGTGTAACGGAAAAGCATTGGAGAGTAAGTCGTTTCATTTGTGTATATTAAAGCAGGTTGTCTTCATACTTATGTATGTTTATCTTATATTTTGTAATGTAAACGTATTTTAAACGGTTAAAAAATTGGATGTGTGCAAAAAAATGATATTTTTTTAAACTAGTAAGTTTACAACTGTTTATTATAAATCAAAATGTCTTAGAATTTTTATATCAATAATGTAAGTGGATAAAGGCAATAAAATATCTAATAAAAGAAATATTTGATGATAAACTTGATATCAGAGTTCACTGCATTTTTTAAATAGTAAGTGGATATGCTAAATGAAGACTGAGCAAAACATTCCAGTTTACTTTTACGAAATATTCATAGAATTCAAAGACTTTTTATTGTAAATTTTTAAGCTGATTTAGAAAGAATTATTAATTACGATGTTAATGACAATTACAACGAAAAAGAATGCTTTACTATGCTGATTAATTTTGTAAATACGGTGATTTATGATATGGTATCTTTAAATTATTCACAATTGCATCACATATATTAAATTCTACATTACTAAAAAAAAAGGTTATTTTTCATGTGGATATATTTTTTATTATCATCTTTTCACATCCAGATTTTCAACTATGAAGTTTTCTTCAGATATCAAATTGTTACTTCACTGCTTCAGTGTTATTGGAATTCCATTTTATTCAAGAAAAAACATGAGGATATGGAATGTACAAACTACATTTATTTTAATATTAAACTGCATCATAGAATTGGCTTTCTTTTGCTTTGATCTTTTCAACGTGTTAAGACAAACTATTTGGCTTCCAACTGACAATCTTTTCTATACCATCACTACATCTGCAACCAGTTTCTCTATAATGACTCTCAGAATATCTTTAGCTTTGAAAAGAAAACAAATAGTTGATTTGGTTTTGGAACTTCAGAAGTTTATTGAAAACTACCAAGTTAAACCTTACGTGAGCAGAAAAAGAGAAATAGACATACTGTGTTACACGAATCTGTTTTTTCCTCCAGTTATTGGGATCTTGTTTGTGATGTGCTTCTTTGACAATTTTGAAGAGATCAGAGAAGAATTCAAACCAGATGTCTTGGAATATTGCACTCAACATTCTCTGGAAGAGAGGATACTAATACTCCTGTTCACATTTGCCTATACACTACACTTCTACGTTACTTCCCTTTTGTGTATAACGATGTTCATAACGATATTTGAGGTGTACGAAAATGCCCTGAAGCAAATGTTGATGGAAACCTACAAGCTTCTTCGTAAAAATATTTCTTTAAGGAACTTGGCGAATGCTTCAGAATTAATCCTTGAAGCACAGAAGATGCATCAGAAAATTGAAGACGTTTTGTCCTTCAGTATCTTCTTGGCTTACGTGCTCGTGTTTGTGAACTTCTTGAATTTGGTGTCGGTTAATACAATGACGACAACAAGTCCATCGATTCAGTTTCGAGCCGTGGCATGTACACTCATCTTCTTTTGGACCACATCCAGTTTCATCAAGTTAACTCTGACCGGGTCGAAGCTCATCGATATTTGTGATTTGTGGAAGTTTTTGCAAAAGGAAATCGTTAGAAATTGCTCTCGCAGAAGAATCAAGAATCAAGATCAACTGACTTATTTTTTATTGTTCCTAGAAGAATCCAATGTTGACCTTGCCTTCACTGGCTGGGGAATATTTCGTTTGGACAGAAGTTTGCTTCTGACTATATCAGAAGCTCTCGTGTCTTACAGTGTTCTGGTAGCCACAGTTTGATTTTGTGATAGTTTAAAGTCATAGTAGTCAAAGTCAGACTACAATTAAATAAATACTAGTAGACATTTGTAATTTATAGAAGTTTGTTTAATTAGACATTTGTAATTTATAGAAATTTTTTTAATTAGACATTTGTAATTTATAGAAATTTGTTTAATTAGGCATTTGTAATTTACAGAAATTTGTTTAATTAAGGATTGAGAGAAACTATTAATATATGAAAAAATTATTACTTCTTGAATAATATCTAAAGTAAATAGTGTTTAGAAACATCGCAATAAAGAATCTATATAGCAGCATACTTATCTTATATTACACATCGAAAAAGTATTTTGAACCTTTAAAAAATTGCATGTGTGTATAAAAAATAAATGATATTTTTTATAATTAGTATATTTGCATGTGTCTAGTCATAAATTAAAAAGGTTTAGCATTTATATGTTAATAATATTCAGGGATACATGCATTAAATTAATTAACAAAATAATAATTTAATGCTAAATTTACTGTGTCTTTAAACTGTTGTATCTCCATACTACTGCTTAAATTCTTAAAAATACGAATTTATGCAATAGTATCTGTAAAATATATAAATATATGTGTATTAAAGTGAAAAAAATGAAACATAAAATTCTTAAATTTTTTATATCATCATTAATTATTTCTAATAGTATAATTATTTTTGTGAACCAAGTCAATTTTTTGAAAGATTTCATGAATTTTATTAAATTAATCTTACTGTTTAAAAGATAAACTTGTTATGTAATTAAAAGTTTATATTTTTTTAAATTACATAGAAATATGACATTATAAAATTTATTTTAATATACTTAATTAAAATTATGGATTAATATTGATGTAACAGATTTTGTAGAGCACTGAAAGAAATCGTATTATGCTTTTAATATTTAGTATTTGAAAAGAAATTATAGTTGTTTGATCTTCTATGTGCTGATTAATTTCTTAATTTATTTTTTCATAACAAATTTTAATTAATAAAAATATTTATTTAACAGTGTATATAACATACAAGTAAACGAAATATTACTTTGACATTATAAAAAAGAATAGCATTAAAAAGATTTTAAATTTGTAATCTTTCATACAATATCTCTGCTGTATATTTATAAATTTATATTGTCTAATATTTTGATTAAAAACATTTTTTCTGTTTTGATAGTAAAAATATTTATAATTTATAACATTATATTTGAGATATAATGTTGTCATCATCAAGGAATTATAATATTTTTATAACAAAGAAATAATTAATCAATATTGATAAAACAAAATTTATTTTTTGCCACTTAACTGTTTTTGTATTTTATTTTTCCATTTATATTAAAAATGAAAACTCCTTTATGTTAAGCATTAAAAAAAATAATTTAAGTCAAGTATATAATATTACAATACAGTGTGTGTTAATTAATTGTATTCCTTAATTAAAATTTTATTAAATTAAATAATTTTTTTTAAAGAGTTTCCTTCCATCTACCTATTTTTATGTTCGAAAAATTTTCTTATTTTTTATTTTATATATGACGAATTAAATATAAAAATTTAAAAATTGCCTTTGACCTACGCCCATTGAATGCTTATGCTTTATTTTTTTTAAATATTAGAGAGTTTTTGCATACGTTAGTTACCGTAGGACGTCCGTTAGCTTTTTCTCCCTAGCGCGCATGCTCAGTTTCCTATGAGCATGCGCGCTAGGGAGAAAAAGCTAACAGACGTCCTACGGTAACTAACGTACGGTATGTAAAAACTCTCTAATAAAACAAAACATTAAGTAAGAAGGATAATAAGAGCATATACGAATATATTCAAAAGGGAAAAATAGGAAATTTTAATTAATACATTGCAGAAAACAGAAGAAGATCAGAAGATGTCTGAGCTCCCAACAAGTACGGCTTGCTGTCTGGTACTTCAGAAAACGAAGATTAAGGCGAGAATACTAATTGAAGATATTCGGAACAATTCTAGTTGACTTTCTATTTTCATATAACAATAATGGGATAAATTGGAAGGGATCTAAGAATAGAGTTACCAGAGAAAGGGATAGAGCAGGGGTGGCCAATCCGCGGTACGCATTGGAAATTTTTGAGGCCCATGAAATTTATCACACTTTTAGAAAATATATTTATTTTATAACGACCGAAATAGATGAAAAAATGCATTAAAAAAATACATTATATGTGGATCCATACATCAAAAATTAACTATCGAAATTAAACAAATTTCTGAAAGTCAAACAATAAAAAAAATGATTCAAAAAATACACGATAGCCATTTATTTGTTCAAAAATATTTTCCATGTAAAATTTTGAAAGATACTAAGCACTACGGGCTTATGGATGCAGTTTTGTTAAGCACTAATTGTTTTTGGCTACAAACATTCCAAATATATTCTTAAATTATTGACTAAAATACTTTAGCATTTTAAGCGTCAAAGTCCTTAAAATGTAACTGCTAGGACACTGAAGGATAAAATTGCTGAGCTCATAGTTAAAATGAGACTTCTGTTTAACTGGAACATACCACCACCTGTAAAAGCAAGATCCAGTTTAGAATCTTTGATAAACAGCAATAAATATTGAAATTCTTCGTATCTATTTGGCTTCTTTTTGGTACAATTTTTCACAATGTCCATCTGTAGTAGTCGCCACTTTTCGCCAATGTCAATAAGCTTCGAACCTGCCAAAGTTACTTTCATGAAATTGGATGTCGACCACATAAATATGACAAAGTACATTGGAGCTCGTACTATAAGTTGAAGGCTTGAGAAATTGGTCGTATTGAACATAGCCAAACTCAGAAAATTGGTAAAAACAAGAACATATGCAAAGAATGCCGTGGCTGATAGTACTTCTTCAATATTTTGGTGCAATTTATAAGCCTTTGAAATTCTGTGTACAGATTTAAATATATTTTCAAAGAAAATATCAAACAGATTTTAACAAATATTCGTACGAATATAGGACATATATTGCTTGTTTTATTTATGAGTTTACAGGTATGAGTTCGCAGAATTTAATTAAATATTATTGTGCTAACTTATGATGAGCGTGAACGATTGGCAAAAGATAAATGAAAGAGTGGAGAAACAAATATCGTATTAGAAAAATAAATATTTTTTAAATGATTTCGTGTTTTCATTTCATTTTTTTTTATATTTCATTTTTACTATTATATATTTCTTTACAATGTGTGCTCAATATCATTATTGTTATATTATCTATGTTTACATTTAAGAATAATAGTAAACACAATGATAATAACTCATTATGTTTCAATTTATCACTTCAAAAAAATGTCCATAAGGGGTATAAACCTAATATGGGGAAAAACAATTTTATATGCGGCCCACGTTTCCAAAGTGGCCCGCAACATCATTTGGGTTGGCCACCGCTGGGTGTGAATCATAAAACTTTTTAGAGATAAATTGTCTAATAATGGAAAGGTCAACAGAGTTTTCTAAAGTACCTAATTTCTGAAGTACCAAGGTGAATTTTTAATTAGTCGAAGATTATGTGTATGTAATCGTGAGACACATGTAATATATGTAACTGAGTATTTTATTCGTGATAGAAAACTTCGAATTTCTACATATGAGCCAATAAAAATACGAACAGAAGATTTAACATTTTTTCTTATAGTATTATTATGCATGCGATAAATGAGGAATTTATCAAGCGTAACATATGAGTATTTAAGTGCTTAGTACTTAGTTAATCTAAGTTCTTAGTTGACAGTGTTATTAAAACTGGCAATGTCAGGATAAGTAATGTTACTTATGAATTTGCTTTGTGGTTAATATGAAATTTTTGTAACATTCATTACAATAAATATAATAGGTAGATTACAGTTACTATAATTGTGAAACAAAAAGTGTATTGAAATTAAATGTTACAATAAAGGTAGTTAATTATTTGCTATATTCATTTGTTAAATATTGGCATTACATTTTGTATAAAAAACAGCAGATGGGCATTAGTATAACGATTTTTGTTTTGGTTAAAGTAGAAAATACATTTCAAACATTATGAAATCAAATGACACAATTTAAAAAAAAATCAAATTAAACAATTAAAAAATAATTTTTTTGTTTATTCATAAATCATAATTAAAATCGAAAATCAAATTAAACAAGTAAAAAAATCAAATCAAGAAAAAAAATCAAATCAAGAAAAAAAATCATTCTTTGCTAAATTCTCAGTAATAAATTATAAAATTGGAAAAACGTTGCATTTTGACTGTCTCTAACTGTTTCCCATATTACAGTTTAAAAACTCGAATAACAAATCAAAAATTTAAATTCCACTATAATCAACTAAATAAATACAGAATAATTTTAAATTAAGATTTAAAAATAATTACGAAACAATAATATTTTTAAGACAGCAGTTTTTAAGCATTTCATTCTATCTAAAATGCGTTAAATTTGAACTTCAAATAGCAAATGAATCGCATTGTAATTGCTCAGAAATGAGCTACAAATCTCTGCTACTCCAGATGGTAATAGCGTTTATGTAGTATGCATAACAAGATTTACTCTAAAACAACCTGTGTGTTAACTCATCATTAGTTAACTAAATCATTCCATTTGCTACTAACACTGCATCTATAAACTACAGTAATTACCAAAGATCTGCCGTAAATTTGATTTGAATATTACGTCCTTAAACGTCGTATACATTTATTGCATGTCACGTATTAGAGCTTTAAAGGAGCCAGGTATGCAAACTGAACGATTAGCATAGAGAATTCGAACTCGAATGAATGCAGTGAATGTGATGTTGTGTAGATAATGCATTCAGTTAACATAATCAAATCCAGCATCCAATTTGATGCATTTTTTGTTAATACAGTAGAACTTCTGTAAGTCGAACTTCAAGGGAGACGCCAAATAATTCGAGTTATAGAGTTTTCGACTTATGGAGGATTTCGACTTCCGCGGATTTTGTGAAGAAATATTCGATTTGTAGAGGTTTAGATTCTTTCTAACTTAGTTTGAGTTAGAGTGGTAAAATAAATAAAAATTCAAGTTGCAGAGGTAATAAACATGTTTATTTGCAACTTAAAAGTTATAATATGTACTACAATAAAAAATCAAAATAATTCCGAAACATTCTTAATATTAAAAATATTATGTATTAAACATTTTTTTTTTGCTTTAGACAATTTGATCGTTCTCTATCTATTATTATCTAAGCTATAAAGTGCAGAAAATTCTTTTTCTTCCGAGTTGCTATTTCATAGAATTGGTTATTCTATTTACTATATACTCATACATTATTTTCTAAGAAACAATGACGTACATTGTCAGCCAATCAAGTCGGTAACTTATTTTTCTTCGAGCTATAGAGGTAATTAGTTTCAAATAGTCGAGTTGTAAAGGTTGTAAAATCAAACATTGCTAATGTTCGAGATACAGAGGTCCAATTTTTTTTGAGTTACGGAGGGAAAATGTATACCAAAATTGCTTTTGGGGATTGACTAATTATTTCGACATATAGAGGGAAGAAATTTCGTACAATGGAGGTTTTCGACTTATCGAGGTTCGGCTGTATTTACTTGTGTTGCTGGTACTCAAACCTAGCATAAACTTTAAATAAAAGTAAATTGATAAAATCTGTATATGTGCTCAATTTTATTTATTTGTTTATTTTTTTTACATATTGACATTGAAATTTCATTTTAATATAAAACAGATTTTTTTTATTGAAATTAAATAGAAAAACATTGAATTTTGACGAAATTGAATTTTTAGTAATGTATTTCTTAATCTAATAACTATGTATCCACCAGCAAAAATATAATAAAACATAACTTAATTATTTTTCAGCAACGGGCATCATTGCAATTTTCCAAAACTACTTACAACTTATTTTCAGCTGGGTCAGTGAGGCTTAGTGAAATGTTTATCGGAATATATATATTAATAATATATTGAATTAATATCGTATATATATATATATATATATATACGACACTAATTTTTTGTAAATATTTTTTAATTGTGTTTCTGGTACTCATACCTAAGGTAAACTAAAAAAAAAGAGAAAATATATAAAATTAATTTCGTATTTCATATAATCAGTATATATGCACAATTTCTTTTTGATTTTTTGTCATATTAACATTGAGATTTCATAATAATCTAAAAACATAATATTTTATATATACAAATAGCAGTAATATGTTTCTTAATACAATAACTATGTATCAACCAACAAAAATATAAGCTTAATTATTTTTAAGTGATTGAAATTTATCGCAATTTTCCAAAACTGCTTAGAACCTACTTTAAGCTTGGGCCAGTAAGGCTTAGTGAAACATATGTTGAATTTCCAAACGGATAGCACATCCAATTGGCTAGCACTGTGGTCTTCGGTGGTATAGGCTTTAGATTCGAATCCTGACGGTGGCATGGATGTTTGGATATTTTTTAATGCTTCGGAATCCACGTTAAACTGTAGGTCCCAGTCTAATTAGCCTAAAGTGTGGGGAAAAAATGACAGTAGAGCGACAAACCAAATTGATAGTGTTGGGTTTCGAACATCTATCAAAATTACTAATCTGATCCCTTCCTTGTATAGCGGTCTGATAGCCACTTGGCTAGTGGTTTGGCTTTGGTACTATTGATTCAGGTTCGAATTCTGACGGTGGCATGGAGGTTTGTTAGTGGGTCGGAATTCCCTTTAAACTGTAAGCCCAGCGATAATTATCCCAACATATGCACAAAATTCCCCCAGAGAGACAAACCAATCCTTTATGTATAGGTGTATAAATGCCAACAATATATCCGCATGTTGAAAACTTCGACATCCGTAAGAAAACCAAAGGATTAGCATAGATAATTCTAACTCGCGTGAATTCAGTGAATGTGATGCTGCGTAAATAGGGCATTCAGTTGTCCTAATCAAATCCAGAATTCAATTTGATGCATTTTTTGCATTTTCAGTGTTGCTGGTAATGAAAACTAACATAAACTTTAAATAAAAGTGAATTGGTGAAAATCGGTATATATTCTCAATTTGATTTTGATTTTTTTTCATATTATAATTGAAATTTCATTATAATTTAAAAACATAATTTTTATATTGAAATTGGAGAAATATATTTCTCAATCAAGTAAATATGTATCTACCAGGAAAAATATAATAAAACGCTGCTTAATTATTTTTAAGCGACGAGATTCCTTGTAACCTTCAAAGGACTCCAACTCAAGATAGAATCTAGTGGCTGCTTCGCAGCCAATGTGCTTCACACCAACACAAATCGAGATTTATTGCAATTTTCAAAAACTGCTTACAACTTACTTTAAGCTGGCTCTGTGTGGATTAGTTTTACATTTTAATTGCAGCAATGTGTTTCTTAATCCAATAAGTGTGTATCAAAGAGTAAAAATATAATGAAACATGTTGTAAAGTGTTGATCTGTATTCATTGGCTTAATTCAAACCGCATGAATTTAGTGAATGTTATGTTTTGTAAATAAGGCATTCAGTTATCATAATCAAATCCAACATCTAATTTAATGCATTTTTTGTAAATTTATAACTGTATTGCTTGGACTCAAACATAACACAAACTTTAAATAAAAGTAAAATGATAAGATCAGTATATATACTCAATTTTATTTATTTATTTATTTATTTTTGCACATTGACGTTCAAATTTTATTATAATATAAAACATAATTTTTAATGAAATTTATTAAAAAAATTAATTTTGAAGAAATGGAATTTTTAGTAATGCATTTCCTAATCTAATAATTATGTATCCAGCAGCAAAATTATAATAAAACATAACATAATTTATTTTTAAGCGACGGCTTCATTGCAATTTTCCAAAACTACTTAAAACTTATTTTAAGCTGGGTCAGTGAGGCTTAGCGAAAAGTCGATTGGAATATATATATAAGAGTATATATATATATATATATACTATAATATATATATATTATAGTGTATATATAAAATGAATTTCAGTGAATGTGCTGTCGTGTAGATAATGCATTCAGTTATCATAATCAAATGCAACATTCAATTTGATGCATTTTTTGTAAATAATTTTTAATTGTCTTGTTGATACTCATACTAAGATAAACTTTAAAAAAAAGTAAATATATAAAATTAATTTTGTATTTCATATAATCAGTATATATGCATTTGATTTTGATTTTTTTTTTCGTATTAACATTGAAATTTTATAATAATCTAAAAGCATAATATTCGTATATACAAATAACACCAATGTGTTTCTTACATTAACTATGTATCAACCAGCAAAAATATAATAAAATACAGCTTAATTATTTTTAAGTGATTGAAATCCATTGCAATTTTTCAAAAATGATTACAACTTACTTTAAGCTTGGGCCAGTGAGGCTTAGTGAAACGTATATTGGTTTTCCAAACTGATAGCATATCCAATTGGCTAGCGCTCTGGCTTTTGGTAGTAAAGGCTTCAGGTTCGTATCCTAAAAGTGGCATGGATGTTTGGATATTTTTTAATGGTTCGGGATCCACGTTAAACTGTAGGTCCCTGACTAATTAGCCTAAAGTGTGGAAAAAAATGACTGCAGAACGACAAACCCAACTGATAGCGTTGGGTTTCGAAAATCTCTCAAAATTGCTAATCCGGTCTGACAGACACTTGGTTAGCACTCTGGCCTTTTTTGTACCACTGATTCAGGTTCGAATCCTAATAAAGAATTAAAAGAAAGATGTTTGTTAGTGGGTCGGAATTCATGATAAATTGTAAGCCCAGGGATACTTATCCAAACTTATGCGCAAAATGTCCGTAGAGCGACAAACCAATCCTTCATGTACAGGTTGATGAATACCAACAATATATCCTCAAGTCGAAAAATGCTACCTCCGTAAGCAAACTGAACGATTAGCATAGACAATTCAAGCTCGCATGAATTCAGTAATGAACTGTGTAAATAATGCATTCAGTTATCATAATCAAATCAACATTCAAATTGATGCAATTTTTTTTATAAATTTTTAATTATGTTATATATTCTCAATTTTATTTTGATTTTTTCAATTCCTTCTATTAGCTCACATTCTCCCTATATATATCTTGTTCAAATTTTCAATCGTTCATAAAATACTTTTTATTCATCCACTCAAGTTCAAATACATTTTTTTTAACTTATAGTGGATGACACTTGATGTTAATACAGGGTTTTCAAACATTAATTGAGTAATTAAATTTAATTAATTAATTTTAGTTTTTTTTCAGATTTAAATCGCATATATCTACAATTGATGGCACCAGATAAACTTAAAAAAATGAATGAAAATTATTTATAAAGGACTTTCTGCAATATAGTGAAAAAAAGAATAAAAGAAAAAGACTTTAAGAAAAAAATTTTATATTACTTGTTTTTCATATAAAAGTTTAAATTTTTTAATAATTTAAAAACATACTATTTTATATTGAAAATGCAGTAATGTATATCTTAATTTAATAATTATGTATCTACCAACAAAAAATATAATAAAACAAAGCTTAATTATTTTTAAGTGACGAGATTCATTGCAATTTTCCAAAACTGTTCAAAACTTAATTTAAGCTGGGCCTGTAAGGCTTAGTTTTGTATTTAAATTACATCAATGTGTTTCTTAATCCAATAAGTTTGTATCAACTAGTAAAAATATAATAAAACATAGCTTAAAATGGTGATCTGTAATTACTGGTTTATCTTTTTTTTTACTTTGAATTAATTTCATCGTTATCAATATAACGAGATAACAGAACATCATCTGAATAGACATAACCTAGAATAGTTTAAAATAATTATTTTATGTTTTTTCTCGAGAATGAATTGCTTATCAGTAAAATTTAATTACACATGTCAAAAATTGAGTTTAAAAATGTTGATCTGTAATGACATGGCTAATCCTTTTTATTGATCATATGTGAACATGATGTTGTCCTGGTTAGTGGTCTGTGACGTTATCCGAAAATGAGGGATCAGCAAATAAAATTCCAATGCAAATTTTGGCGGAAAACTGTACTTTAGGCCTCTTAACTCTTGAAATGCTTCATGAATAACGTTAGTCTTCAGAAATTTTCTGGAGAATTTGGCTTTTGCTTGAAGTGTTTTGTAGTACGCTTTTAAACCACTTTTCATGTTTCGGCTTGGGATTTTAAACATTTCTATATCCAATTGCTTATAAGTACTCGTAGTCGGTGATAAATTCCTTCTTCTTGAAGTTTCATATTTATCACTTTTGACATTTTGC
Source organism: Caerostris darwini (assembly GCA_021605075.1). Classification (NCBI taxonomy): domain Eukaryota; kingdom Metazoa; phylum Arthropoda; class Arachnida; order Araneae; family Araneidae; genus Caerostris; species Caerostris darwini. Next base: position 156,512 of record BPLQ01011448.1, read on the forward strand.
CGTCCAGTTCAGCTGTATAGTGCTTCTTCTTGTATTTGGAATTTTCTCCATTTGGCTGGAATCTTGTAGTAATTGTGTATTGGTTGGAATCTGGCTGGAATCTTCAAACTTCTCTCTTCAAAACATATTCTTTTGGGTATTGTATGTGATAACGTTTCTTATAGAATTGGGAACACTTCATTCTTCATTTATCTTACTTTTGTATTCTTTTTAGAGATTCTTGAATAATTCATTCTTCATGAAGTTCTTGATCTATTCAACATTTCTATATTCATGTGGCTAATGCATCCGGCCATTCTTACACAAACAAATTTCTATTTAACGAAGCTCCTTGACTACAAGATAGCCGCAAGCCTCTATCAGCGAAAAACATCAGATGAGGAGATAAATGCAGTGCATGAGACATCAGCAAAGTAGAAAAGAAAATGTGGTGGCGATTTCTTTCTTGAGCATTGGTGATGATTATGATATAGCATGGTGACAGCCACAGGCTACTATCCTGGAAAAACTTCCGATGAGGAAAAATATACAGTGCATGAAACAGCAAAGCCATTCTTATAATATTCCAATCAATTGCTTTATATGTATCTTTCTTTATTAAATATTGGTATATTCCTGAGTTTATTCATTCGTCCTGAATATTCACATATGATAAGTTGAAATTATGAAGTAAATTTTTTATTTTTTTATTTATTCATTTTATTTATTTATTAATTTTCGTTTTTTTGAAATAATTTTATCGTTAGCAATACAACTATTAAGCGACGGGATTCATTTGAAATTTCTAAAACTGTATACAACTTACTTTAAACTGGCCCATTTAATGTTCACAATTACTACTTATTTCGATAAGAAACTTTCATTAAATACAAAATTCCTAAATAAAAGTATTCAAATTCAACAATGGTATAAAGATTCCATGGATTTGTATATGCTGCAAAAAAGTATAACGTTCTTTATCGGCAAGAAGAAAAATGTAGTATTTCTTGAATTTTTTACGCAATTCTCAGTCTACCGCTTGTCCAAGTTAAAATATTGGAAATTATTATTAACAAAAAACATTCATATTCAGAAGCTACGTGGTACAACATAGGCCACAATTTTTGTGCACATGTTCATATTGGGGTGCAACTTATTTTGAGAACCAACTCATTCCTAACTCACTCACCTCATATTGGAATCTGACTCATTTTTGGTCACGCGTAAAACATTTCCAATTGCTGTATTTCATAACCAATGCTGCAATCATAAATTTATCTCACTAAAAATTAAGATCTCTTCTGTATAAATTCTAATATGCATCTAAACTTTTATACTAAAACTTAACATAGAGTAAGGAAATAAAATATGCGAAGTACATTTAATTACCATGTGTGAGAAGGATTTAACGTTTATTTCTACTACATAACAAAGTCATATTGACGATATATTCGTTAAATATTAGCATAAATTATCCAAAGACATATGAATTAACGTTAATCAGATCTGTTCTTTGATGATATATTCGAAAAGAATAACCTTAAAATTACTTAAAACAAAAAGTTATGACATCTAATAACATACTATATGTTTAAATAAACAGCCAATTATTTTTACTATTTATATAAATACTGAAAATACTTTTTCTTTTCTCAAACAAAATTGTTCAAATTTCAAAATGGTGTGAAGAAGTCCATGGAATTGTGTAGGCTGGAAAAAGGACAACTTTCGATATCAGCAATATATACCATTAATGTTTTCAATTATATTGGTTTCTAAAGCAATTCTCAGTTTACTTCTTGTACAAATTATTGGAAATTATTAATAAAATACATTTATATTTAGAAACTACGTGGTACAGTATTTTCATAATTCGGACTATCAGGCCACAATTTTTGTGCACATGTTCATATTGGGCTCCCACTCATATTGAGAACCGCCACATATTGGACTCCAGGCAATTTTGGCAGACGCGTAAACATTTCCTACGGCTTTATTATATGAACAGCAGGGTTATTAGTTGCCAATATCCGGTTAAATGGATCTCTTGATCTCGTATGTTACCCAATATGACCTTTAGTTTGAAAGACAGACAGTTTGACATTATTTAGACATTTTGGCGGCGTTAGCCTCCATATACCTCTATCTTGATGATTCCTTTGGAGATAAATGATATGACAAGAAAGATTTGAAGGATATGACAGAATCATCTTTTATAAATATCACATCGCCAGGTAGTCAGTGGTAAAAGAACACATTTACTGTCATAATGAGAACATTATGGTAAATAGGCTTAGAGCTACAACGGATAACTCAGTAATGCTGCATTATGGTTGCATGTAATGAAAGATGGCACATGAGACAAGTATATAATTAACTGTGGTAACGTGTTATAATTATAGCAGTACAATTTTACCATTGGTGACGAACCTTTATAAATCGATGACGAAACGTTTGGGAACATTACTTTATAGTTTATTAAAGAAAAATCATGCTTCCTTTTCATAAAATTTTTAAATTCACAATATGATTCATTATATATTTTTTTTCATACGCGTTTTGCATGGAATCATGACCTAACTGTATTATAAATATGTTTTATTTATTTACTTTATTCATTATTTTAGGTAATTTAATTTTGAATGATGTTGGTAACATAAAAAATAACGAATATAAAATTTTAAGAAAAGAATATATGAAAGGTTTAAAATATTATCATTTTAATAAATGGAAAGCAAAATATATTCAATAGAATCATATATAAAACAATAATATATATATATAAGATTTCGTACGATTTCTAAAATAAAAATTACCTGAAATATTCTTTAAAAAATTCATAATAGTTCACCAAATACGCTGTTGAAAATTTTAGAAAAAACATGCAATGAAGCTTAATTAATCATAAAAATTACATTCCACTTGATAGATTAAAGAAATATTTTTTCAATTGTAACACTGACAACTTGTGCATTTGTTCATAGATTGATTATTGAGCTCCGTCACATAGTGGACTCCAAGCAATTTTGGTACACGCGTAAAGCATTTCCTAAGGCTTTATTCTATGAACACCAGGGTTATTGGTTGCCAATATCCGGATAAATGGATCTCTTGATCTCTGATCTTACCCAATGTGATCTTGTGTTGTTTAAAGGATATGACAGACTCATCATTTATGCGCAACACATCGCCAGGTAGTCTGTGGTAAAGGAACATATTTGCTGACAAAACGGAACATTATGGTAAATAGGCTTAGAAAAACGGAAAACTAAATAGCACTGCATCATAGCTGCATGTAATTATAAAACGAACACGGTACAAGTATACTATGGTTAACGGTGGTAACGTGCTATACTTATGAACCAATGACGAACCGGCTTTGGAACCTTACGATTTTGTTTATTAAAGTAAAATCATGCTTATGAATTATTAAATATTAATATTATATATATATATATATTACTAACGCATATTTACTCTAATGTATAGATAGACGGTGTATAATATTTAAAGAAAAAGTTTTCATTAATTAAACACATATTTAGAATCTATTATTTAAAGCATTAGATAATAATATTCATTTGGAAAATTAGTTAAAAGTTTTGAAAACTCAGTGATTTGGGGAAAGATTGCGGTTTATGTATTTACATTTTGAAAACTAATGGTAGAATTATCTTACATTCTTGTTTTTAGTAATTTTAAAAAAATACATTATCTTAAGTGTAGTTTTGACAGTCGTGTTATAAGAATCCTTATCTGTACAGATAATTTTTTTTTCAAGTCACTTTACAGTTTCTGTCGATGTATGACGAAACATTCAATGATTCTAATGTGCAACACAGCGAAGCTGAGTTTAAAAGAGAGATGTGAATATAATAATGCTAAATATTTTATAAATGACCATTTTACCGTTTTTAAATCTTTATGTACGATTTTTAAGAATTCAGTCGAATAGTAGGTATTACTTTTAAACAATTGTCTAAATTGTTGTAATATTTAATATATGCATAATGAATTTGTTTTTTTAATTAATTTTAATTTCTTCCATTACTGTTAATACAGAAATTTGCATGAAGTTTTAAAAAGTTAAGAAAATGGCAATATATTTTTTGTCAATACTTTTCAGCTTTATATTTCATTAATTTTAAATGTTTTATGTTTTTTTTATAATCTCAATTTATTTATGATTTAATCAATTAAATAATTAGTTGAAAATTTAATTTATTTCATTATTTATATCATTTAAATAATGATAATAATAAAATTTAGTTAATAATTTTATAATAATTTATACCTAAATTTTTATAAAATTATTAAAAAATAAAAACAAAATTAAAAAAATATTAAATTTATCAACTGTTAATAATTCAATAATTAAAAATTTTATGATTTAAATAATTAGTTGAAAATTTTGTTTCTTTTATAACTTTTTAATGTGTTTTTAATATAGTTGATTTTTTTTATTATTTAAATAAAGTTATAAATGTATTACATCATAAAATAATAAAAAAAAAGATACATTTCACAAATTATTTACATTTATATATAAACTATACGTTATATACAAATTATATATATAATTTTTTTCTGTAATAAATTTGTTTAGAAAAATGTGGGCATTAAAATAACTGAGCTTTTAGTGTAACAATTGACTTTAAAATAAATAATTGAAACATAAAAACATGAATTTTATTTCTGATGTTAATAACGTAGTTAAATATTTTAAAATTATTGGTATAACTTTTTATGAAATAAATGCCACTGATGGTAATCAAATAAATCACTTTTTTGATATAGTATTGAGAATTTTTTTCATCTTACTTGATGTTTTCAATATTTCATTTTGCATTTTAAGTTTTCCAAAAAGAGATATTTTGTTTGTCATTGTTACATTAGCAGCAACTTTTTGTATAACGTGCTTAAGACTGTTTATAGCACTTAAGAGACGTAAAATTATAAAGCTATTCCTAAACTTAAATTGCTTGATTCAAAGTTTTCAAAGTACAACACACATCAACGTTGAAAACAAAATAAATTTCACGTGGCTTATAAACATGGCTCTTCCAATTGCTTATATTGCTATAGGCTATGGAACCTTTTTTAGATATTTAAACGAATTTAAGTACTCTATCTCAAATTATGTATCATTAAATACCATTTATGCAAATATTTTATTGACGTTAATGGGAACAATATACGCTACTCATTTCTTCATTGCATTCATGTTATGTATGAATCTTCTCAACTTTGTTTATAAGTCTTATGTAAATACACTGAATCAAATCTTGCTAGAAATATGTGAGATGTTAAGTTCAGATATTTCATTTCAAAATATTTCGAAAGCTATTGATTTGATCTCAAAAGCTTCCAAATTACATCAGAACATTGAAGATGTTTTTTCCATTTGTACTTTTTTTGCCTATGTATTAGTTTTCATGAACTTCGTGAACATGGTATTGCTCAATACTACGGAATTTTCAAATATTGAACTTGCAATACGGGCTCCTATGTATTTAATTTTGTTCTCTTGGATAGCGTTGCATTTCATGAAAGTAACACTGACTGCTTCAAAGCTTATTGACATTTGCAATGGTTGGAGACTATTACAGATGGATGTTGTGAAAAATTGTGCAAATATGAAGCCTAAGAGATCTGAAGAATTCAGATATTTACTTCTGTTCATCAAATGTTCTAAATTGGATCTTGGCTTTACTGGTCTTGGCATGTTCCAGTTAAACAGAAGCCTTCTCTTAACTATGGTCTCAGCAGTTTTATCCTACAGTGTCTTAGCAGTTACATTTTAGATTATGACAGTAACACTGACTGGTTCAATGCTTATTGACACTTGCAATGATTGGAGACTATTACAGATGGATGTTGTGAAAAATTGTGCAAATATGAAGCCTAAGAGATCTGAAGAATTCAGATATTTACTTCTGTTCATCAAATGTTCTAAATTGGATCTTGCCTTTACTGGTCTTGGCATGTTCCAGTTAAACAGAAGCCTTCTCTTAACTCTGGTCTCAGCAGTTTTATCCTACAGTGTCTTAGCAGTTACATTTTAGAATATAATAATCAGAGAATGCAGTGTATTTCATACTGTGTCTTTCTGGATAAAGAAGACAAAAAAGTATGGTGTCGGTAATGTGTTGGGATGTTTTAGGATTGCATTTACATGCAGAAAAGAATACGGAAGGAATATATATATTTTTGGTACTTACGTATTAACGCTACCTTGGCTACAATTGCGCCAATAAAGAGCAATCTTGTTGTTCGAACGCGCACGCAGTTATCTTTTGAACGCCAACCGCAGCTACAGATTTGGCGGTTTTAAATGGAATTCGGCTTCCCTCAAACCAGTTGTTTTTTCTAAGTCCCACATGATAAGCACACAGACTGAAATTGCATTTCCAAAAATTGCATCTTGTTCTGTTTCTGGCAATTCCCAAATACGCATTTTCGTAGCACTAAAAAATGGCGCCAAAATCAGCAAATCTGTAGCTGTTAGATTGGCGCCACTTAAAAACCTCCAAATCTGTAGCCAAAGTAGCGTTAATACGTAAGTACCATATTTTTAAGTATTCTACTAACATTTTGCTAATTGTAATTTACTCTTTGGCTTTTTTTTCCACAGACCTATTAAATTGTATTATTTAAAACTTACGTTGACTTCGAAAATATAATATATGTCAAAATGTTTTTAAAGATATTTTTATTATATATTTTATAAAAATTTATAAACAGTTAGGATATATGTTCAAAAAGAATTCCTTTTTTAAAAATTTGCTAATTGAAATTTATTGTTTTTCATTTATTCATTTTTTCAGAATCACTAAATTATTATATATAAAATTGATGTTCACTTATGAAATATAACATATTTTTAATTGTTTTTTTTATTACATTTTTTTTAAATAAAAATTTATATAATGTTAGAATGTATATTAAAAAAAAAAAACTCCCTTTTCAGAAATTTATTTTTAAAAATTGCAGTTCGAAAGTAAAATTAATGTTAATCAAATATAATTAATTGCATATTATTATATATAATTGTATTAAAATTTTGTTAATAAGTTGTTGTTAATATATAATTGTATAAATGCTGTTAATATCTAAATGATAAATGTTATTAATATATAAATAAGTTGTTCTTAATGTATAAATAAATTGTTGTTAATATATGATTTTATTAAAATTTTATATGAATTTTATTGACATCTCTTTTAAGAATGTCACTCTGACATATTAGAACAAAAATTAAGGTATTTGTTAAAATAATTTATTTCATGCGAAAGTCTATCTAAAATTAAGTTTTTTACTAGTAGTACGTATATTTAACTCCTTTTTAGAAGCCCTCACTCTAAATATTAACTGAAAATCATCAAAAAGGAGTTAAAATAACATATTATTATTATCAAAATTGTTACTCCATTTATCAAGGTTTCTTAAGGTAAAAATATTTCTAAAATTGCATTAGGAAATCTTTTTTTATTTCTTAATTTAAAACGTATATTAGAGACAACTTATAAAGTGTTTTAAAAGAGAAAAAATATGTTTTGATGCATAGGTGTGTATATAATAAATAATTAAAATATTTATTAAAATTTAATTATTTATGTGTAATACAAATAAATGGTCGTTATTTTGTTAAAATAGTACTAATATCATATCAATAAAAGAGACTGTAAATTTCACGGTTTTTTTTCTTTTAGTAAATTTTTTATTTCAAAACGATTTTTCATTTTTATAATGTTAATAATGTATAGTTTTTATATACTAAGAGTGCTGCATAAAATGTTATCTTTAAACAACATGGAAAAAAAAACGACTTTTGATAATGCATTTCCTTAAAATCTTTTTAAATATTGGTCAGATTGTAAATTGTTTTAGATATAAATTATTTTCTTATTTTTTAAAGAAACCTTAGAATTAATATTAAAATATTTATTAATTCATTTCACATTTTTTCAAATAAAACTAATTTTAATTTTGTAAATGTTTTTATATGGAAATATTAATTTTTAAAATTAATTATTATTAAAAAAGCATAGTTCTCACCTATAAGTGATAAATAATCACATTATTGAAAAATTTAGAAAAAAATATTGAAATAAAATTAGGATGCAATCATAGATTAATGATAGTATTTGAATTTAAAATATTTGTTAACATGATACATAACGCATATTCATCATCATTTTGGTTCACGGAGTACCATGGCCATGTAGGGCCTGAAAAACTCCTAATCTGTTACAGTAAAAGACATTGGAAAAACAGTACATTACTATAAAAAAGAAGGCAGTGAGCATTGGTCATGCCCACACGGCAAAAAAATAAAAAGAAACATTAGACATTTGTGAAAAATATATCGCATATTTATTTAAAAAAGATATATTCTAAGTAACTAAGAAGAAGAAAAAAGAATTGGAGAAAATTGAGTTAACTATATTTAACTTAAAAAAAAAAATATTATGGATATTAATCTTTCATTTCTGTTATCACAATTAGTTACCATCTATGCATCTGCTTGTACGATTGGAGGTAAATAAATGGTATCCTTATATAATTTTGTAAGGACACCCACATAATATAAGGGCAAAAAAGCATAAAATGATTGTCGACTGTAGATGACAGCCAAAGCATAACGAAATATTTTGCACCTGCAGTACTGTCGATGGCAATAAAATATTCCAGGATTTATTTAGGTCGCTTATGCCTTTTTAGGTATGTATCTTTGCCCTGGGCACAGATTCAAGAACACTAAAAAAAGATGTAAAACGCATATATTACATACATAGATAAACATACAGGATAACATAAATTGGCCGATATCTCGAAGCCAGCTTAACAGAACTAATATTAAAGATTATAAATGGGACTTGGCTCTCATCAAACTCGATGAATCACACTTTACTTTTAAAAAAAGTTATTAAGTATATGTATGCTTGATCAATGCATTAATGAATTTGGGCTGAAGAAATACACTTTTATTAGATTAAGGCTTTGCATATAATTCTCTCAAAATGTGAGGATAAGCTTAAAGGCACCTATATAAAGGGAATACCAGTATTTCATTAATCTATTACTCAATGCATTTGGTTGTTTCAGTGAGAGAATCAAGTGAATGTATACACTAAATTGATTATCTTCAATAATCAATTAAGTGTATAAAAGCATTCGACTTATTAACTTTATCTAAATTCAACACCAGATTCGAAATGAATAACTTCTATTCTGGCAATAAAAATGGCTGCCGCATTCCAAGTAATGAATTTTAAATTCAAACTGGAGAAGATCCTGACTTGCCAAAAGTATGGGACAATATTCCTAGGATTCCGTTGCGGACTCCTTTGATAAATAACGTGTTTACAAATCTGAGGAGCCCGGAAAAAATTTTTGCAAATCTGGAATATTCATAATAAGAGGAGATTGGTGACTTATTTTTCCTACCATCGGAAAATATCCAATCGAAATCAAGAATCATAAATCTGTATTATTTACTTTTAATTGTCGATAGATCAATCGCGTTTTTTTTATCTCATATAAGACATTGAAAACCATGGGTGGCAGGGAGAGAAGACTGAAATTCACATAGTAAATTAATTACTACATAGCGGCAAGGCACTTTATGCATATGGACCGAATTCCTCTGCAGTACCTAACTGAAAATCACATTTAACCACATAGTCAATTAGTCGATGGTAAAGTGTCACTAGTGACACCTAAATGAGAAAATACTGATGAACTTAATTACATGATGCCTGTTTTAAACATGTATTGTTTTGTGCTCTGTAGAATGCATCTAAATTTTAAGCATCGTATATTCTTATCTTTTTTCTTTTATTACATTGTCATCAATACATATTCTTCGAGATACATTACTCAATGTTACTGGCTTTCAGTAATAAACAAATCAGCCAATGATCTTTATTTCATGCTAGGCATTTTATTTTATTTTCCAGTTAGAGATAGACTTATGAATCATAGCACCAGAAGTTCGTATGGTGAAGTGCTGCTCAGTGACCAGTCAGACTATCAACCTGACTATTCATTTTGAATAGTTATGGAAAATAAAATTAAATGTCCCATCCTGACGCAACCTCTTATTCATATTGAATAGTTATAAAAACAAAAATCAGTTGCCTCTTCATATGTTCAATACGTCTGGATAATAACGACCGGGATAATTCCAAGTTGCTTGTCACCTTAACAAATTGACGATTATTATTTTTTCCAGAATGCAAGCACTCTAACTGTACTCTTAATAATGTGAAAGACTAAATGCCAATTCTCGAACTAATAACTAAAAAGGAATGTAGATCTTGTAAAGAGAAGACATTTTTGTAATATATTGCAGATCTCTAAATAATGAGTTTAGATTTAATCGTGTAACTCCATTTTTTAAATTGAATCAGCTTAGTGATCGTTGTATTTCTAGCAACATACATTGCATTGTAATGTTCAAAATTATGCATAAACATTGTAAGGATATCTGCATAGCGTTCTATAACCCAGCTTTAATTGATTCTACGCATAAATTTTATCCACACATGAAACTTTTTGAAACAGTAATTGTGTATAACAGATTATAGGACAAATAAATTATTGTCCAAAGAACAAAATTTTTTTTCGTCTTTTCAGAAGAATTGGTACCATTAATTATAACTGTAAAAAATGTTGGTGTAGAAAACTTAATTAGAATATCTTGTAGGATTAAAAATAAAATCTATTGATCGAATTGTTCTGTTTTATTCCAACATCACTATTAATGGCGCAAGACAAAGTTATCATTATTGGAATATTTTATGATGATATAGTCGGTAAAACTATTTTTTTTCTTTTGGAAAAGATATAGCAAAAGATTAATGCTTTCTAGAATTTTGTTTGCAGCTGACTGCAATGCAAGGTATTAAAAGACATCGTAACTAATCTATGCATTTTTTTTTCTTGTAACTATTTTTTTGTCTACTTTTTTTATTTGGTATGGAAATTATTTGAATGAAAGAGTATATAATTAATTATAAAGTGATAATTATGAAAGATGTAAGAAATGGAAAAAGGGAATCGTAAAATAATTACTGCATTGCAATTATTTCGATATATATATATATATATATTACAAAATCAATAATCAAATGTTGTATAACAGTATTAATAATTAAAAGTATTCTTTAGAATTAAATAAATAGAATTAGTGGGGTTTTTTTTTTCTTAAATTTACCTAATATTTTAATTCAATGACTGTTAATGATATTTTAATTCAATTATGCAGTAATATCTGAAGTGAAAGAAGGGTTTTTATGTATTGATACAAACAGTATAAATAAAATTTTAAAATATTAAACCTAAAAATAATATTCAGAGACCTATGAAATTGAACTATAACTATAAAAATCCATTAATCATTATAATTAATGCAAATAATTATAGAGAAAAATTTGAAAGTATATCTTTATGGAAAACTTTTCAAAAATGTTATTTATTGCTTAGTTTGGAAGATTAAAATAATATAAATATCTAATAATATTATTTAACATTATAAATCCAAATGAATTTTTAGTTGTACTGTGTTAAAGTATTTCAAAAGTAATATGCAGTTTATTTTTAAAAAATAGTAAAGTAGTATCTTATTAACTTTATTATTTATAATTTTAATGCACATATCCTCACACATAATATATTAATTTTTACAATTTTTTTATTTAATCTTTAATCTCAAAACATTTTTATAAAAGTCTTTATTAAAATGTGCATATTTATATAATTATTGTGTATAAAACTTATATATATATTTTTTTATTTTAAAAATAATTATTGTATCATCAACTTCCTTCTCGTCAAAAGATTGCTTTAATGTACGTACACCTTTGTCTTTCATGAAGACAAAGGTGTACATTAAAGCAATCTGTTTAAAATTTACTAATTGATAACATTCTGATTTTTTATCAAATCATTCTCTCACTTAAGTAAATTGGTTCATAACAACTAAGAAATCAATTAAATATAACTCCGATATTATGTGATAGCTGTTCATTGTGTTTTTTCCTTAAAAATAATACATTAGAAATATCTAAAAACTATCAATGTTAGAGAACACTATTGTTATTTCTTTTTTCACATTAGTGGTATCTAACAATAAATTTTTAAAAGTATTGTTATCACAAATATATGATAAAATCAAGTAATTTCAGGTAAGAAAATTAATCTTAATGAAAAAAGTATTTCGCTAGCAAAAATATATGAAATCGTTTCATGCAAACGTAGATTTAAATCGCAGTTAAAAATGATATTAAAATATAATAAAGTTATGTAGAAAATGTCATTAAATATAATTCTTGAATTATTTGAGATTTGTGTGTATGGCTTTTACACTATAAAAATTAAAATTTTTTTTTTTTTTTTTTTTTAATGTAAAAATTGTATGTATTGTTAAATTGTAAAAAAAATGCAATAATTATTATACGTTAATATTTAAATATGTACGATTTATTTATTTTTTAATACTTTTTCTAATAACATATTTATTGTAATATTGCTAAAGGTATGCATATTGTTTTAATCAAGGTAAAATGAATTTTATTATTATTTTATTTTTCTAAAGCTACTATATTTTTTTGGTAATTTTTAGAAATATTTGCATTCTAAGATTTTAGAGTAATTTTCTAATAATATATCACACATGTTAAAATAAAATAAATAAATATATACTGTTTTAAATCTGTCAATTTTAAAGAAATGTCGAAAAGTTTATAAAACCTAAAAACAGCTGTTTAATTTCTCATTTAAAACCCAAAAATATTGAAATTTCCTATCTGAATTTAAATTTTTTAAATTTAGTAAAATATTTTTTTGAATATTTTTTTTTACATTTGATTTATTTATTTTATAAATTTGAGTATTTGGATAATTGAAATTTTGTATTTGGATAATTGAAATTTTGTATTTGGATAATTAAAATTTTGTATTTGGATAATTAAAATTTGAGTATTTGGATGATTGAAATTTTATATTTGGATAATTAAAATTTTGTATTTGGATAATTGAAATTTTGTATTTGGATAATTAAAATTTTGTATTTGGAAAATTGAAATTTTGTATTTGAATATTTGAATTTCTTTAATTTTGATCATTCTTTGCAATTAATTTATTAATGTTATGTTTTTTTTTTTTAAATAATAATAAATATGCTTTACTAAAAAGGAGTTGTAAAGTGCATATTAAAAAATATAAAATAAAAATTATCTTTCTATACAGCACTTGTAAATGTTTTCAAACTTTTTACAATAAAAGTACTTTTTTAAATATTATCTTTGTAAATATTATTTCAATGTCAAAGTAATTAATTTAAAGCAAATATGAGTTTTGAATCAGATGCTGGAATTTTTATAAAATGTTTCAAGTTTATTGGTATATCATTTTGTGAAAATAATGCAACTCAGACTTCTGCATTGCGTTATTTAATTGAAAAATTCTGCATTCTGCTTTTAGAAATTTTGTTTCTCTTTCTTGATTTATACAATATTTATTTCTGCTTTGCATGGCTTCCGAATAGTAATAATTTATTTCTACTTTTTAGTTCAGCAACCACATTAGCAATGATGGGTCTAAGGCTATCCATTGCATTTAAAAAATCAGAAATTATTTGTCTTTTAACAAATCTTAAGTGTTTTATCCAAAACTGTGGCAGCAAACTGGAAGATAATGTAAACAATTATATTTTTTCAAGCATTATAAACATAACCTTTCCCATATTGTATATGGTTATAAGCATGGCAACACTTTTAAAATATTATGAATATGTTAAATTTGATCTTAAGATTGATATACCGCTGTATATCACGTTAAATCCCCCCTATGATAAAATATTATTTATTGTGTCTGGTACAATATATTTTCTCTATTTTTTCGTCACATCAATGCTATGCATGGATCTCCTCAGATTTGTGTATAAATCTTACGAAAATGCATTAAGACAAATATTGTTACAGATTCATAAAGATTTAAAATTAGATGTTTCCTTTGAAAATATATCTAAATCTGTAAACACAATTTCAAAGGCTTATAAATTGCACCAAAATATTGAAGAAGTACTGTCAGCCACGGCATTCTTTGCATATGTTCTTGTTTTTACCAATTTCCTGAGTTTGGCCATGTTCAATACGACAAATTTCTCAAGCCTTCAACTTATAGTACGAGCTCCAATGTACTTTGTCATATTTATGTGGTCGACCTCCAATTTCATGAAAGTAACTTTGGCAGGTTCGAAGCTTATTGACATTGGCGAAAAGTGGCGACTACTACAGATGGACATCGTGAAAAATAGTGCCAAAAAGAAGCCAAAGAGATCAGAAGAATTTCAATATTTATTGCTATTTATCAAAGATTCTAAATTAGATCTCGCTTTCACAGGAGGTGGTATGTTCCAATTAAACAGAAGTCTCATTTTAACTATGAGCTCAGCCATTTTGTCCTACAGTGTCCTAGCAGTTACATTTTAAGGACTTTGACGTTTGAGATGCTAAAGTATTTTAGCCATAATTTAAGAATATATTTTTTTCAGACAAGCAAATATTTTAACAATTTTTTGGAATGTCTGTAGCCAAAAGTAATTAGTGCTCAACAACAATGTAGCTATATGCCCTTAGTGCTTAGAGTCTAAAAATTTGATTTGCTAAATATTTTTTTGTAAGAAATAAATGGCTATCATGCAATATTTTTCATCATTTTTTTTATTGTTCGACTTTTAGAAATTTATTTGTGTCTATTTTCATTTTTTTTTTTTTTTCAAAATTGTGTTTGTTAAAAAAATATGCTGTGTAATTTTCATTCATCATGAGTTATGTGTTTTGAATTTTTAGTTTCAATCAAGCTACTGTAAATTATGGAAATATGCCATTCTCCCATTTTTGACAATTATTTGATATTTTAAATTAATTTTAAATATTATTAAAATATTATTTAAAATGTGTTTTCCTTCTCATAAATTTTTGGTTTAAAAAATTGTGTTCACTAAGTGTTTGATTCATTTTCCTACGTTGATTTTATAATTAAAAAATCAGATATTTCATTATTTAGAGATCTATATGTTAAAATATTATTGAAAAATTTCAGAAATGCTTAGAGTGCATTTAAAATGTCTGAAGATCAAACAATCATTTATCTTTCAATTGATCGTTATAGTAAATAAATATATTTATCTGAAAATAGGTAAATATGTATATATATATATATATATATGTAGATATACACACATTTACTTTTGCAAAAGTAAAAAAAATAATTTTGTTATCTTTTCCTTAACTATATAAGTGTTTGTGAAACTATAATTCCAATGAACATATAATTTTTTTTGGACATTAAAATAAATAGAAATGAATTAATAATATTAGTTAATATTTCAATTTGTTTGTCTTATTTTATACATAATAAATGATAAATGACGTGCAAAAAATATCACGCATGATACATTGATTTATTCTAATAAAATTCTAAATTAAAGATCAAATCTAAGGCATATTTATCTGGTTCTCACATATAAATAACATGCATCTAAATATATTTTATAATATATTTTTTTATGTTGATGTTTAAATTATTGTTTGGAATTGATATGCGATTAATACGATTTTTTCTTCTTTGTTTGCTAAATTATGAGAAATTTATTTATGCATAAAATGTTGCTTATATTTATAAAAAACATTTATTAAAATTGAATGCCATTGTTTTTAAATGGAGTGAAACTTGCTTTATTTTAAATATAATATTATGTTGTTTGTACAATTTTTACGGATTCTATGATTTTTTATGAGGACTTCATCTATTAATATAAATTGTAAGGTAATTTAAATATTTAGAATTCTTTTAATTGCATATTTATGTAATTGGCTTACGTATTAGCACATAAATGATCATTACTGGTGTAATTATACTAATTTCTAAAAATTTTTATCTACTGAACAAAAAATGTCATTTTAAAGCAAAAGTATCGTCTCCTATTACGTCGATGTTTATTTAATATGCATTAAAATATTTAATATGTATTACAATAAGTATATTTCTTTTTGATAAGGAAAATTTGAGATAAAAAGATGATTACTAGAAAAATTAAAACTAATCATTCTTAATGAAAATAATAGCTGGTTTTGAATGTTAAGGAGGAAAGTTGTAATTAAAATGAAATTTACGAGTACTGTATGAAAATGGATAATTACCATCTTTGTGTGCAAATTGTAATTTCTTTCAAATAAGAGTTCAAACTATTTTTCGTTAAGAAAAATTTATTCATGAATAAAAGTGTATTTAAATGTTAATTTTAAAGTTGGAATGATTAATTAGAATATAGATAAATTTATCTGGTAAATTCTTAGTTTATGTATTATTTCTTACATAATCAATTTTACAGGCACTATCAAAAAGAAATAACTAAAACCCTTGAATCTTTATTCATGATTCAAAACATTTTGAACATAAATATTTGTATATCGTTTTAAATATGTAATATTTTTTTTGCTGAATCTAACTGAGTAAGGTTAAATGATAGATACGTTTTCGAAAATCTGTTCGTATAAAAGAACTTCATTTATCCGTGTAATTGTTGGGCACTTACAAACACTTAAGGCTCGTGCTCACCAAGGCGACAAGATGCAAGCGACCAAAATTTGACCTCACCGCGGTCGCCTGAAACCGGTTTGCAGTTCGCCGCGTGGAGTAGCCCAACTTTCAACTTCAAGCGGTTTTTCACTATGCGTAATGCTATTTCTGACGTTTCGCTGTGAAGGGGTCGAAAAAATTTGGTCGCTTGCCTCTTGCATCTTCACGTCTCTCGCCTCGGTGGGAACGAGCCTTTAGAATGCATTAAAAATGTTTTGTTTCGAAAAGTATTCTTCAAATGTTAAGTTAAAAATAAACAAGTATTATAAAAAAAAAAAAAATTAAAGTCAATTCCTACTTTTTCCCCCTATATTGCAGGAAGTCCTTTATAAATAATTTTAATTCTCTTTTTTAAGTTATCTGGCGCCATCTATTGGTATATATATGAAACTTAAATATAAAAAAAAATTTAATTAATTAATTAAATTTTATTAATGAATTAATATTTGAAAAAAAGCTATATTAACATCAAGTGTCATTCACTACACGTTCAAAAAATGTATTTGAACTTAAGTGGATAATTAAAAAGTATTTTATGAACAATTGAAAATTTGAACAAGATATATACAGGGAGAGTGTGAGCTAATAGAAGGAATTCAAAAAAGAGATCTTAGTGATTTACAAATAGAAAAATTAAATAGAAAATATGTATGCTTTGTGTATTACAACAATTAGTTACAATTAGTTATTTTCTTGATTATCTGAAAATTTTTAATAATACCATATACCAGGAGTGACCAACCCGCGGCCCGCCTTGAATATTTTTCTGACCCGTGAGATTTATCACACTTTTACAAAATATATTTATTTTATAATGACAAAAGTAGTGAAAACCAATGTATTAATAAAATACATTATGTATGCATCCGCATATTCAAAAATTAACTTTCGAAATTATTGGTGTTGCGTTTGGTGGTCCACTATTGTAATTGGTGGTTGGTGTTTATGTTTGAGTGTATTTTGTGTTTAGTCAATTTCATTTCCGAAAAAAAACGATTCGCTGTTGTAACTTAAACTCAGAGCGCTAACAACTTGAACTAAGAGTCCGGTTTGCTATGCTATCAACAGTCGTCCGTGCGTATCTAGGGATGGTCACTGCGTCACTTAAAGAGAAACATAAAACCTGTTATAATAGATGTTCCACGTGAGTTCGCAGAATATAATTTAATTATTCTGCGAACAAAAACTGTAAACTCATAAATAAAACAGGCAATATCTGCAATATATTCGCAAAAATAATATTTTAAAATCAATAATAATTAATTTAATAATTAATTAATAAATAATAATTAATTAATCAATAATTAATTTTTCTCATAATTTCGATAGTTAATTTTTGAATATATAGATGTACAAATAATGTATGTTTTTAATACATTCGTTTTCACTACTTTGGTCATTATAAAATAAATATATTTTGTAAAAGTGGGATAAATCTTACGGGCTGGAAAAAAAAATTCAAGGCGGGCCGCGGATTGGCCACCCCTGTAACAGATGTTTAATAAAAGATCAGATATTGTAATCTTACCATTATCATTCATAAATAATTTATCGCAAGAAAGAACATGGGAAAACTTTTACAATCTTAAAGATTAGGTGACAGTTTATACTGTGTTTTTACATTAAAAAAGGCATCAATTGTTATCATGCTTTTGTTATTTTTTTAAAAGTTTTTTATCGTAAAATTAAATAATGATATTTTATCTTTGCAGTAAAATACTTATTCACACAATGTACAAACGCATGAAATATATTCTTAGACCATCAGGCGTAAATTTATTGTGTGTTAAAATGCCTTTATTAATGATTAATGACACTAATTAATTATAAATGTTTTGGTGAGTTTTAAATTTCTCCGTAAGATTTTAATTAAGTGATGTTTATTAAGCACAATTAGGTTGTTTATGGTAAATATGTTATGTAAAATTATTGATGTGATAATATTTAAGTATTCCTTTTGAATTTCTTGTCACTTACCTTTTTCTTTTAATTTCTGTATTAAAGATATAACTTTAAGTTTTTGAAATATTATATGATTTGAAAAGATTGATCTATGTAAAAATCATATCTTACAATAACCTCGTGGTTAAAAGTAAAAATATTATGACGTAAATTTCAATAGATTATGTTTATATTTCATAATTTTTACTTTAATTCGACTAATCAAATTTTACCATATAGATAAAAAAGTCTAAAATTTTTTTTAAAATTATATATGCTATATTGTTTGTAAATTATTTTTAAATAAAAATGTATTATCAACGTTTAGTTATTCTGGATTAAATATAAAGTAATAAATATTATTCGGGAAATATAAAATATTAAATATTATTCTGGATTAAATATAAAATAAATATGCTAAGTGGGAGTGCTAAGTTTTTTAATGAAATTTTTTGTAATAACTTGTATAATTAATTAAATTTTGTAAATAGATATATTTTGAATAAAATTTACATTTCTGAGATATAATTTGAATATCAGAGCAATTCAAAGTTTATGAGTGTAATAATATTGAATAAATTTCAATAGATTATGTTTATATTTCTGAATTTTTACTTCAATTCGACTAATCAAATTTTACGATATTATAGATAAAAACATCTAAACAAAGTTTTTAAAATTATATGTGCCATATTGTTTGTAAATTAATTTAAAATAAAAATGTATTATTAGCGTTTTAATTATTCTGGATTTAATATAATATAAATATACTAAGCGTAAAGAACATTTATCATTGAAAAATTTTGTAGTAAATTGCATAAATAATTAAAATTATATTCTTTTTAAATAAATGAATATATTTGTAATAAAATTTACATTGCTGACATATAATTTGTATATCAAAGCAATTCAAAATTTATGTAATACATTTCAATAGATTAAGTTTATATTTCTGATTTTTTACTGTAATTTGACTAAATCAAATTTTACCATATTATAGATAAAAACATATAAAGTTTTCAAATAAAGTTTTTTTAATTATGTATGCTATATTGTTTGTAAGATGACTTAAAATAAAAACGTATTATCAACTTTTAATTATTTTGGATAAAATATAAAATATTAAAATAATTTAAATTAAATATAAAGTATTAAATATACAATTAATATGCTAAGTGTGAAGAACATTTATCATTGAAAATGATTGTAATAAATTGTATAATTAATTACAGTTTTTGTAATAAATTGTATAATTAATTAAAATTTTTGTAATAAATTTTATAATTAATTAACATTTTTGTAATAAATTGTATAAATAATTAACATTTTTGTAATGAATTTTATAATTAATTAACATTTTTGTAATAAATTGTAAAATTAATTGAAATTTTTAAATAAATAGATATATTTGGAATAAAATTTACATTGCTGAGATATAATTTGGATATCAAAGCAATTCAAAATTTATGAATAATAATGGATTTTGAGTCAAATGTCGTTTGTTTTTTAAACTGTTTCAAGTTTATAGGTATATCCTTTCATAAGCAGAAGGAAATTGAAACAAGAAACTTGAATTATTATTTTAAAAAATGTATTTCTGTTTTTTGTGATATTTTATTTTTATTACTCGATATGTATAACATTTTTTTCTGTTTGGTGTGTTTTCAAAAAGGTAATAATTTATTTCTTCTTCTTACATCATCAGCAACCCTGGCAATCATGGCCTTAAGATTATCTATAAAATTCAAAAGATCAAAAATTGTTAAGTTATTGGCAAATCTGAACTACTTCATTCAAAATTGCCAAAAGAAACCATTTAATAAAGTGCCTAATATGAGAAATATTACATGGATTTTTAAACTGTCTCTGCCTGGATTTTATGTTTTAACTTATGCAATAGTGTTTACGAAATACAGTGATTTTAAATGCGAGTTTAATTTTGATATATCAATAAATCCCATCTATGGAAGAAACATGTTTCTGTTTTTGGGAATGGTGTATAGCATATATTCTTTCATGACATCGATGTTTTGTATGGATTTTCTTAACTTTGTGTACATGTCGTATGAATATGCTTTAAAGAATATGTTTTTAGAAATACATGATACTTTAAGTTTGGATATTTCTTTTTGCAATATATCAAATGCGACTGACTTAATTTCCAAAGCTCGTAAAATGCACCAAGCCATTGAAGATGTGTTGCAAATTTCTGCATTTTTAGCCTACGTTCTCGTATTCACCAACTTTCTGGTCTTGGCTCTGCTTAATACAACGGATTTTTCAGAGTTCCAAATTATGTTTCGTGTTTCAATGTGCGTGATAATGTTTTTATGGACAATGTCGAATTTTATGATGTTAACATTGACTGGTTCTAAACTTGTTGACATTTGCAAAATGTGGAAATTGTTGCAGATGGATATTTTGAAAAACAATGCAAAAAGAAAAGCAAGGAGATCTGATGAATTCAAATATTTACTTTTGTTTATTAAAAGCTCTCAATTAGATCTCACTTTCACTGGTGGTGGTATGTTCCAGCTGCAAAGAAGCCTTCTTCTAACCATGGGATCAGCAATATTGTCTTACAGTGTCCTTGCAGTTACATTTTAATAATTAATGGAGATATTTCAATTTTTAAAGTGCATTTTCTAAATTTTCAAACATTTATCAAAAAAAAAGTGATTAATCATAAAATTATGCAATATTTTAGGATGCATATGATTTAAAGTGCTAAAATAAAGATGTGATGGTAAATGACTGTAACCCAAAATAAATTTTGAAAATTGTTTGGTAAAATACATCATTATATAATGTTTTCAAAAATACTTGTTATATATTATGTAAAGAATTTTGTTCTTCAAATTTAGGATTTATTTTTTTATTTAAATTATTTATTAGAAAATTATCATTATATTATTTATTTTAAAAAAAGGTTATTTGCTTTTTTTAACTATTTCTTATATAAAATTATACTTTTTTACAACTTTATAAGCAGCTGTAACTTGTGCAACATTTTTTAAAAGGATTTCTAAAAGGATTTTAAAAGGATTTGTAAAATTTTCCTGTATGGTTTATAATGAATTCATGCACTATTGTAATATATTACATATTTTAATTGCAACAAAATGTTATTGTTTACAGTAACATATTTTATAACATTTAATTTATGTTTACAGTAACATATATTATAACATTTAATTTATGTTTACAGTAACATATATTATAACATTTAATTTATGTTTACAGTAACATATATTATAACATTTAATTTATGTTTACAGTAACATATATTATAACATTTAATTTATGTTTACAGTAACATATTGTAATTATAACAAAATGTTACAGTGACAATTCAAATTTTGTGATGCTAGCATTGACTGGTTCTAAACTTGTTGAGATTTGCAAAATGTGGAAATTATTACAGATGGATATTCTAAAAAATAATGCAAAATGAAGGCAAGGAAATCTGATGAATTCAAATATTTACTTTTATTTATTAAAACTCTCAATTAGATCTCACTTTTACTGGTGGTGGTATGTTCCTGTTACAAAAAAAGCCTTCTTTTGACCATGGAATCAGAAATTTTGTCTTACAGTGTCCTGGCAGTTACATTTTAATAATTGTGATATTTTAATTTTTAACATTACTTTTTAACTTTTCAAATTTTACGTTTTGTAACCATTCGAACAAGAATTTATCGAATGAAAAATTATTAATCATAAAATATTTTGTAATGTATATAGCTATGAAAGATGTGATGGTCAAATTCTGTAGAGCAAAAAAATGTTTTGGAAATAGTTTTGGTAAAATACATCAATCTAATGTTTTCAAAAATATTTGTTGCTTAAAGAATTTTATTCTTCAGATTTAAGATTTATTTGTTTATTTAAATTACTTACTTAACATTCGTTATTTTTTTATTTATTTGAAAAAAAGTTATTTGCTTGCTTAAATATTTCTTTTATAAAGATTGCACTTTTTATATATGTTTGAATTTCACATTTTTATGGGCAGCTGATTTATAATTTTCAGGCACTACTGTAATATATTACATATTGCAATTATTACAAAATGTTATTGTATTTTTAAGGCAACATATTTTAATTACAATAATATGTTATTTTATGTTTACAGTAACATATTGTAATTACAACGAAATTGTATTGCATGATTAACAAAAAATATTTTATAATAAATTTTGTTACCCCAATAGTCCTTTAATTATAGTACTAAAGTAATATATATATATATATATATATACTACTAATGCTACATATATTAAATTAAAAGGAGAATTTACATATTACCATACCACTACACGTAATAATTGTATTCACATTATTTTCATACTTTCGACTTTTTCCCTTTATTATATATTACATTGCATTATTATATTATCCCAACGTTATATATAACACTGCAATTTACACGCTTTTTTTTTTGTAGTACTTATTTATATTTTTGCTCACCAACGCGTGACGTCAGAACTTACAAACATTTTTCTATGTTTGCAATACTGTTAAATTTAAAGTTTGTTTAAAAACATTTTTTTTCTGATTGTTCTTTGTTAAATCTCGTTATTTGTTTGATCCTGATTATCAACCTATAAATTCAATATCCTATTTGAAATATCCCATTTTTGACTTTTAAATAAATTTAACCTATTTAAGGAAACTGAATTTAACATACCAAAAAAACAAACATGAATTTAAAATGCATAATCCAAAGGAAGGCATTTGGTCCAAAATGGTAATTTCTTTTAAGAAAATATTTATTTACTTACAAAACCACAGAAAGATCTCTGTCCTTCATCACATTAAGCCTAAGTAATTACTATTGACTCTTGAATTATACATACATCCTTCATCCAATTGAACAATTCCGGCACTGGTTAGATTTGGATTCATGAATTATTCAAATAAAGGGAGTTTCTACTTCCCAAAAGAATGTAGAAAACATTTATTTCTGTTCTGTTGGTGTGGAAGCAAGAGTTTTAAGCTTGAAAAATGTTTTTATTTTATCCTATGTGTCACCACAACGTAAAATAAATACAATCTTCTTATTATATACATTGACTATTTTATGTATTCAGTTTCTTCTACTTTTTATCATAAATTGTTTACAATGTAGCCTATTACAATCTTTATATAATGCATATCCAATATATAAGATATATTCAATATATATAAGATATATATAAGATATATTCAATATATATAAGATATATATAAGATATATTCAATAAGAAAGAATGAATGTTTATTTAAAATAGAATATATACAAAATTTAAAAAGATATTAATAAGAGAGATATAAAAATGCCTTATTTTACTATTGACAAAATAAATTACTTGTTTAATGCAGTGATAATGCATAATGATGATGATAATGAGGCGATAAAATTATAAAGGAGCTTTCATTAAATAATGGTATAGTAATATATTTTTGTACTGTTCAAAAGAGTTAGGAAATGCTTAAAGCAGGTATGGCCAACCCAAATGAGCTTGTGGGCCACTTTGGAAATGCATCATAACTCAGCGGGCCGCATATAAAATTATATATCCCCATATAAGGTTTAGACCCACTATGCACATTTTTTTGGAGTGAAAAATTGAAACATAATGAGTTATTATTATTGTGTTTTCTATTATTATTATATGTAAACAAAGATAATAAAATAGTATTTATATAAAACGCACATTGTAAAGAAATATATAACACTAAAAATGAAATATAAAAAACATATAAATATGAAAGAAATAAAAAATGAAATCATTAAAAATTATTTATTTTACTAGTGCGATATTTGTTTCTCCACTCTTTCACTTAGCTTTTGCAAATCGATGCGCATGCGTCATGAGTTCGCGGAATATAATTTATTTATTCAGTGAACTCATAAGTCTAAACTCATCAATAAAACAGGCAATATCTGGGATCTTATTTTAAAATCAAAGTTTTTTTTTCTCATAATTTATTAGTTATTTTTTTAATATATTGATGCATATATAATGTATTTTTAACACATTGTTTTTCACTACTTTGGCCATTATAAAATAAATACAATTTGTAAAAGTGTGATAAATCTCACGGGCTGGAAAAATATTCAAAGCGCGGCCGCTGGTTGGCCACCGCAGATTTAAAAGAAGACATTTTCTGTCTGAAATGGCAATTACTTATAAGAAAATGTTTATTTTCTTTTTATTTACCTACAAATCCACACAAAAATCTCTGTCATTCATCACATTAAGCCTAAGTAGTTACTATTAATTCTTGAATTATACATAAATACTTTATCCAATTGTACAATTCCTGCACTAGTTAGGTTTGAATTCATGAATTATTCAAATTCAGGGAGTTTCCACTTCCCAGAGGAATGCAGAAAACATTTATTTTTGTTATGTTGGTGGGGAAGTATTAGTTTTAAACTTGGAAAAAGTTATATTATGTATCCTATGTATCACCACAAAGTAAAATAAATACAGTGTTCTTAGAATTATATAGCTACAATCTTTTATGTATTCAGTTTCTTCTACTTTTTATCATAGTTTGTTTACAATTTAGCCCATTTTAATGCTAAAATAATGCATATACAATATATGAAAATGCAATAGAAAAATTAGCACGTTAAGAAAGAGTTGACAATTATAAAAATAATACATGCAATATTTAATAATATATTAATCAGATAGTAATACAAATATCCTTTATGATTATTGACAAAGTAAATTGCTTGCTTAATACAGTAATAATGCACCATCATGATGGTGATAATGAGGCGATACAATTATGAAGGAACTTTCATTAAATAATAGTAGATCTTTATCTTTATATACCAAGATTATGGGAAAATTTTTAAGTGAAACAATTGTCTTTAATATAGTTAAATCATTGCATACTTCTTATTTATAAAAAGTATACAATCATTTTCTTGAAAAATATGTGAATGAATTGTAAGCATTGTTTTCCACATACTTTCTTATCTAATTTAAATTATATCAAATTATCAATTGAATTATATCAATTATAAATCAAATCATGTAAATTGACAATTTACATTAACAGTTATATTAAAAATTTTCAATTTTTTTCTATTTCTTTTAAAAATTTCTAAAAGTATGAATAATAAAAAAATTATTAAATAACTATATTTAAATAATTAACCATTTTTTATTTTTAATAATAAATTTAATAATTCCCTTGTGAGACATTTACAATTTTAGCATGATCTTTATCATATAACAAGATTAGGAGGAAAATTAACAATATTTATCATGTGCCTTAGTAAAGCCACATTTCAGAACTTTAGATTAAAATTTTTTAAGTGAGGCAATTATTTTGCATATAATTAAATTTTTACAACTTTTTTGTTTATAGATAGAATACACTCTTAAAAAGATATTTGAATGTATGATAAGCATTGTTTTCTATATATTTTCTTATCTTTAATTAACCATAAAAAATTATAATAAATAAAAATAAAAAAAATAGTAGATTTTTGCGATTACATTTTAATTAAAGTTTTTGATAGCTATAAGCTTTTTTAACAATTTTAGACACCAATTTTAATTAGTTTAAAACGCTTCCTTGTTTTTATAAATTAAACTTTTAGATAATCTAATTAAACTGTCAGCTATAAAGATGCAGACTATAATTTTAAACTTTTTCTTATATTAAATACAACATGAGAAGCATACAATCTCTTATGTGCATAAAACTTCATTATAAGTTTTATTTAAGTCTTTCGTCACAGATAAAATATAAACTTGCTTAAAATTGATTAAATACAAAATTATTAAATTTTTGTTGTGTTTTTTTTCCCCGCAAATAATGAAAAAAGAAATAAAACTCGTAAGTAAAATTTTTTCTTCTGAAAAATCGACAATTATACAATATTCATATGCTGATAATTATTACTATCCTGTTGCCTCTGAAATAAATTTATTTACCTTTCTTAACTATTTATTAAAGTATAAATAAATTTTGTAGCGTGTAGGTTGGGCAACCAGATTGTAAATGGTTGTGGTTGGGTTGAGTTACTTGCGGCACAAATTAGAGATCTAACAGCTTTATTTACACATATATATAACGACAAGGCGTATAATTATAGAGTCGTAGAAGGGTTTTACTTCTAAACCAAAAAGCCGATACTTAGCTAAGCGCGAGATGCGCGAAATATATTCTCTCTCCGGGTTAGTGTCTATAGGCAAACTGATCATTTCCCTTGATCGCTACATGGTGAGCTCTGGCAAGTACGTAGGCGGAAGTATGGTTGCAGTTTCGAATTTAAAGTGCTATGTTACTTTATCCACACTTCAAATAGTACTTTTAAAACATATTTTCTTAAATGGGAGAAGCACAATTTCTATAATAAAAAAGATATTTTTAATCATTCAAATTAAGAGTAAAATGATAAGTATTATGCTTTTAGTCCCAACTGAATTCTTGTAGGCTTATAACTTAAATAATGAACTTATTTTAAAATTTCATAATGTATTTTTAGAAATAATCGTTCGTTTTTTTTTATAAAGTATGCATAAATTTTGATTAATAATTAGTTTATATTAGAAATTTTCAACAAACAAAGTTTAACAAAAAAAAAAAAAAAAGTGTTCAAGCAAAAACTTGCACAGAGTTTAAATTCCTTAGCACCGAAAAATATTAACCTTTTTGCAACTAAAATTAGTAAATACCAATACACGTAAAACCACGCTATAATTGTCCTTTTTTTTCCTTCAAATTATCCAGTGAAAAAAATATTTATATAATGGAAAAGCTTGCTAAAGAAACAAACCATTTATTCAGGAATAATTTTTTTTTCTACTCTAAAAAAATCGATGATTAATTTATTACTGTTCGCTTGTTTGTTCCTCTTTTTAAGTGTTTTTGTTACGATCTTGAAAACTAATTAAAGTCCGAAGAATTGACTTTTTTATGGCTTCTCTTTTACGAGCCTATAAACTTCGTACGAGTTATTAATTCTGATTGTGTTTAGAAGGTGGTTTCACGAAATATTGATTGCATATTGTATAGTTGAAAAAAGTTTCGTTAAGTAGCTGTGCATTATATGTTTTTACTTTAATTTCTTCAAAATTTTGATTACAAAATGCAATTGCTTGATAAGCATTTCTTTTATGGTTTAACATTGTAAGCCGAATAGTCAACAGATTTTTAGTTTGCTTTCTTTGAAAATGGCGTCATACTCCGGTATGCAAAAAGTGATTTGATTTTGTTTTGATTTTTGTGAAGAATTTCTTCGAATGTGTTAATGGTTTTTTATATAATCTTTATAAATTAATCTGAACAACAGAATCAAAATATGGAATCATATGGATATTATGTCCAGGTGGTAGTGATTCTTCAAATAATTGACATATTAATGCATTTGTTATCGAATTTATTTTAGTTATTTAGATTATTTTAAATCAACAACAAATGATCAGTAGGAACAAACTATTTATTTTTTATTTTAGGAAAAAAATTGACAAATTCTAAAGATTTAAAAGCATTTTGGAAAATATTGCTAGTACTGAAGTATCAGATAATGGCTAATTTCATTACAATAATAACAATTACCCAATTCTATACAATATATGAAACTCACTTTTTCATTTCATTGTTCCAAGCATTCTAAGCCATGTCGATGTGTTGATAGATTTTAATTATTCTCAAATATAAAATGTTATTTTCAGTAGGGATACTTATTTCCTCTTCATTTATTCATTGCATTTCCTTAGTTATACCTTTCTCGCTTTTTATTTCCTTTCAAGTAGTGTAAAAGTTAGTACTGGCAATATTTTTATCATTTTAAAGAAGAATGATGAATATGCTAAATGTAGCTTTGAATTTCGATCATGAAAAATATTATGCACTTAAATATTATTAATTAACTTTACTTCACTTGAAAACTAAATAGCATGCTACAATGTAGCGTGTTGTCTATGCATTAAATTTTAAAAGCTATATTTTTATAGCTGTTCAAAAATGCTTATCTTTCTTTAAAATGTATTATACAATGTAAAATATTTGAAAAATACGTATCATAAAGCACACAATAAAACTGCATTACAGTATAAATATTAAAAAATAAAATAGCTAATTAAATCTACTTTACTTGAAATACAATAGTATAAATATTTGCGATAAATATTTAATTTTATTCATAGTCCATAACATTTTTCTGTAGCTTTTCCTTCTTACAAAGAACTAAATTATACTACGTTAGCAGGCAATGCTTCAAAATAAATTTAGCGATAACTTGTCATCAATTGCCTCACTGTCATAAAAATAGGATAGTAACAAATTGTTAATATAAAAAAATGTAGCTGTTTCCTAAGGCTATTACCCTAACCTGAGATAATTTACGACTACAGCAGCGCTTACGTAAAAAAGTTATATCCAAGTGTATGACGGATTGCCTAATATACTACGCCATTAGCCACTATAGCATGAAAGAGCCTTTGTATTTATCGTGGCATGAACACGGTAATTTTCTATTTGGTCCCATTGGGGTTTGATCCAATGTCCCTTAGTTCGGCACTACATACCATTTACCCGATTTGACGCAAGTAAAAAATACCATATCAAATCCTTTCTTCCTCCAAAAAATCATCCTCTGCTCATTATTTGCGATTTAGTGTGACATTTTAAAGATAATTTTATTAAAAAAAAATATATTAAATTTTTTCATTTTTATGCAAGATATATAGGTGATCATTTATCCAAGAACTTGACGAGCAATTTTTCATCTTCGTAATAAAATTTATGTCACTGACTGCGAATAAATTGATGAGATTAAAATAATTATTAATGTTTATAATAATAAAATAAATTATTAATGGTTATAATAATAAAATGAATTATTAATATTTATAAAATAATGTAATTATTAATGTTCATTTAGGAAGGACGTAATAACTTAATACTTAACATGATAAAGGGGATGGAGATGTCGGTAAAATCAAGATTTATTAGAAAGTTTTCAAATCTTATATTAACCTTTCGATTTTGCATTTATCACATTACACAAAGGGTTTTATATCATTTTAGAATTCGGCGAGATATTTTCTGACATTGCGGAATATTGTACTATTTAGGGAGATATTTTCTAACATTGGCGAGATATTATGCGATTTGGGGAGATATTTCGTAAAATTGGTAAGATATACAATTTGCCGAGATATTATAAGTTTTGACAAGATATTTACTGAGATTGGTGAAATATTATACATTTGGCGAGATATTTTCTGACATTGGTGAGATATTTTCTGATATTGGCGAGGTATTTTACGATTTGGCGAGAAATTTCTGACACTGGCAAGATATTATACGATTTAAAGAGATATTTTCTGACATTGGCGAGATATTATATACTTTGGAGGGATATTTTCTGGCATTGACTATATACGATTTTATGATATTGGCAATATATGATTTAAGTATATATTATTACTCTACATAAAAAAAAATAGTATAATCTTCTTAACAATATGTAAACGAAAAATAAAATAAAAACATGGAAATAATTATAAAAACTCTCTTAATAATAATATTAATCTTATCTTGTAGGAGAAATATGGCAAAAAAAAGACATCTTAACTTCTTTTAGTTAGGGTAATTCGATGTCAAGAAGATTAGAAGAAGTGTCAGGCAGAAGACGAACCGACTTTCTTATCACCTTTGATGTATTTGTGCGTATTACAAGCTAGATAAGGGCAGGCTCAGCTTTCTGCTCCTTTGGGATTCGCGTTATAAGAGACCTACTACATGTTGGATGGCGTAGCAATAAAGAAAAACGGGTAGTTTTATTTTTGTCACCTAGTCAGGGGATTTATTTCTTGGTATCTTGCTTATGTGATAAATACTTAAGCTGTTTTATAGGGAAAATAACATAAAAATATATGCCTCTAATAAATGCCATAGTTATCCAATTCTTTATCAGACTCTTTTTGATGATAAACAACAATTTGATTGCAATGATTGAATCTTTTTGTTATTTATATTTGTTAATTAAAAATATATCTACAGGCTTACACCTATTAATTAAAAATATATCTACAGGCCTACACCTATTAATTAAAAATATATCTACAGGCCTATATTAGATTTTTGTTATTAATAAAATATTATTTTTTAATCTATCAATGATAATTGAGACAGTCTTATTTTTGGATTACTATTGCATATCTGAATTTGTATAGCATATATTTTATTTATTTTAGCTTTTTTTTCATCAAAACCTGCAACGAAATTTTATTACCGATCATAATCACTTTAATTAATTATGTCTAAATATTTTTAATACTTATAAAATTTAATAGATGATAACTAACTATGAAAATTCGTTGCCTTAAGATATGAAACACTTTCTAAAATGAATTTTGGGATGAATTTTGTTTACAAATACCATATATTTTAATACATTTCAATTGCCACTGTTGATGTGAAGTAAATTCGGTACTAATTGTATTATTTTGATAGTAATTTTATTAATGTAATATTGTTCAGTTGTAATTTTATTGAATACTTAGGGAGTATCACAAAGTCCAAATATTGCCCTTTACAATTTGGCGAGATATTTTGTGACATTGGCAAGATATTACAGAATTTGGCGAAATAATTTCTAATATTAGCGAGATATTATAGAATTTGGTGAGATATTTGCTGTTATTGGCGAGGTATTAAATGATTTGACAAAATATTTTCTGACATTGGCGATATATATGCGATTTGGCAAGGTATTTTCTGACATTGGCGGGATATTATACAATTTGGCGAGATATTACTACCTACGTACAAAATAAGATAATCTTTTTAAAAATATGTATAAAAGTAAAATAAAAAGATGAAAATAATTATAATAATTATCTTAATATTAATTCTATCTAAAAAAAAGGCAAAAAAAAAGACATCTTGACTTCTTTTAGTTAGGGGAATTCTATGTCAAGAAGATTAGAAGAAGTGTCAGGCAGAAGAGGATCCTCACTTTCTTATCTTCTTTGATGTGTTTCTACGTATTACAAGCTAGATAAGGGTAAGCTCATCTTTCTGCTCTTTTGGGATTCCCCTTATAAGAGACCTAGTACACGTTGGATGGCGCAACAACAACAAAAAAATGGGTAGTTTTATTTTTGTCACCTGGTCGGAGGATTTATTTGTTAGTATCTTGTTTCTGTGGTAAATAGTTAAGCTGTTTTATGAGAAAACTAACATAAAAATATATGTCTTTAATAAATGTGAACGTTACCCAATGATATATCAAAAGGTTTCTGATGATAAACATAATTTTTTATTGAAATATTTTTGGTTATTTACATTTGTCAATTAGGAATATATATATGTATGCATACAGATTAGATTTTTTAAATTATTTTTTAAAATTATATATGGTAAGTGGGACAGTTTTATATTATGGGTTTCTGATTGCATATCTGGATGAGATTAATATACATTTTATTCAACCTTTTCTTCAACAGAAGCTGCTACGGAATTTTTTTATGGATCATAATCATTTCAAACAATTATGTCTAAATATTTTGAATATTTTTTTAATACTTTTGAAAGTTAATAGATGATAGCTAACAAAAGAAAAAAAAATCCATTACCTTAACAAGCGTTCTAAAATAAAACATTTATGAATTTTGTTTTCAAATTCCATATATTTGATATTAAATGTCAAAATTCGGCTTCCTAAAATCAGATCCAACTTTAGTAAGTTTCTTTTTCATCTTGAAAAGATGTAAAATTTCGATATCATTTATTCATTCAATTTCAAGTGTATATATCCAGCTATATATAATAATTTGAATCTTTAGGGTTTAAAATTAGACATATTTGTGTTCCTGGTTTCTGTTAGTGATTTTTATTAATGTTCTTGTAATGGTATGCATGGGCTTGATGGCCAAGTGACTAGAACACTGAAAGTCGGTGCCACAGGTTTCAGATTCGAGTCCTGGCGGTTCATGGATGTTTGTAGGGGATTGGAATGCATATTAGCCATAGGTCTCCGTCTAATATGACTGTTAGACGTAGGGTGACAGCTTTACCCCGAAAAGGAAACATCTCCTTTTTCGAAATTTGCCCGTAATCAAATGACCTTGCCTCACTATGAGGCTATTGCGCCAATGAATGAAGATGTAAAATATATATACGTGTAGATTTAGCCGAAAAAGACGCATCCCAGCCGAAACCCCAATTTATGTAGATTTACCCCGGTTTCAACTGATGCATCCCGGCCGAACCTACAGTTTTGTTAGACTTCTCTACTAGTGTAACAGTGGCTGTACTTTTGCAGTGGGTGTCTAAGGGTGTATTTCCAAACACATCAACGAGACGTTGGTTTTCTCTCAACAACACATATTTAATGAATATATTTACATCAATATTTACATTATCAATTAATCATTTACAACCATTTTCTACCGCTGCTTGACGCAGCGCGTTGCAGTTTCGCCATCTCCCCGCGTTCCTCTCTCGCGCCCAACTACGGGGTTTTTCTCTTCTTCCAGGGCCAGAGTTCAAGGTCCAATACTGCCACTACATGTCAAAAGGTTGGTGTGAAAGGCACCTAGTCCGTGATGTGTTTCCATCTGGTGCTTAGCAGGCAAACAAATCCTATATACGTAAACTAATGTTTTGGAAATTTCTACCTTTTGATGAACATAAATAAAATAATTTTACTTATATAAATAATTACATAAATTTCAAGTCCCTGATGAGAAACACATCTCTTTTAATAAAGTCATTTTGTTCTTAGATATTTATTAAAAAATTAATCTTGGATTTTAAAAGAATTAGTAAAAAAAGTATGCCATCCATAAGTAACACAAGTGCTTGTAAGAGTCGTAGAAAATACTCTAAATAAATCAGTATTATAGTTGTCTTATAATATGATAAACAATGTAATGAGCAATTAAATGACATGAATCTTCCAGATTTAATGAGGCTAAGGCATAACAATCTTTCTATCTTAACGATATATTGTACTCTGAAATATTTGTAATTAGTTTAGATATTTGTGGAATGAGTGAATTACTTCTTTTAGTTTTTATTGAAGCTGGAATTGGATGAGAAAATCCAAGTTTAAATTGGTTAAGTATTAATTGGACACGAACAATTTTTTGAAGAATAGTGATTGGAAATTTCAAACGTTGGGTAGAAAAGGATTTATGGCTTGTTGTAATTGATATTTTTGATGGTGTGGACTGGTATTTATTGGAGAACAAATTGTTAATGAAGATTTATAAGATTTACATGAAGGTTTATAACACTGGAGCCACATCTCAGGTAATAACACAATTTTGATCTAAGATAAATTGGTCTAGGACTGGGGTCGGCAACCTTTTGAGTCGGAGGAGCCAAAAATGGCAATTTAGAAAATTTCAGTTTTTAAAGAGCCACAACATTTTTTCTTGCCAACAATACATAACAGGCGGGTTCAAAGGTTCGTAGGCTGACACATAGATGGCGCTACTAGTATTAAATCCATATGATTTTTTGTTAGCCCTAAACTTCAAAAGACACGTGTATAACGTCATATAATAATCGTAAATAATAAATAATAAATAAATAATCGTAAATAAATAATCGTAAAAAAAATCGTAAATAAATAAATAATCGTAAATAAATAGACACGTGTATAACACGTGTATAACTTCTAAGACGCCAAATCGTCTTGCATCGAAAGCGAATTAAAACCTACATAGAAACATCCGACGACGGCGTCATTCGAGAGCTTCCGATGGACTGACGACAGTGACGACGCGTGTCACGGGGGAGGGGTGCGGTGAAAAGCTAATACAAGTGGCTGAGAGATAGAATCGGTGCCTAATCCCCGTTAATCGATTCAGAACGTTTCTTAAATGTTTTTTTTTGATAAAATAAATCATATTTGAGTAGGGAACTAAAGAGCCGCAGCTTCACATCCAAAGAGCCGCATGTGGCTCGCGAGCCGCAGGTTGCCGACCCCTGGTCTAGGATATTGAAAGATGGAGTAAAAAAAATATATAATCCATAAGTAAAGTAAATGCTTGCAAGAGTAGAGAAAATATTGTAAAGAAATTAGTATTATAGTTGTCTTATATGATAAAGAATGTAATGAGTGATTAAATGACATGTATCATCCAGATTTAATGAGGTCATGGCTTCTAATATAACAGTATTTTAATCTACAGGGTATGAAAAATACATGAACACTCTGAAAAATTTGAAATTAATTTTAGAGCTTATAAAATGATAGAATTATTGATTTTAATTCTTGAATTGTAAGAGGAAATCCGAATTTAAATTGGTTGAGGATGGAATGGGTAATAACAATTTTTCGAATAGTGATCGGAAATTTCAAAAGTTGGGTAGAAAAGGATTTCTGGATTGTTGTAATTGATATTTTTAATGGTGTGGAGTGGTGTTTATTGGAGAACAAATTATTCTGTTCTTAAGAATATCCTGGGTGCGTTCGACCTAAAACTGGAGTTTTATGAACCTTGTGTGTCAAGTAGAGTTTCGCCGTTTATGTTACGCCCATATATTTTATGACACACTTTGCTTATTTGAATGTGTTTCTTAAAGTTTTCACAATTCTGAATCACCCTATAAACTCAAATGTGTTAACTTTAAATAACAATAAAATACCATTACTTCTCTACATTTTATAGCATTAATTACTAACGTAAATGAAGCGCTGTTGCTTGTGTTAACTTGAATGTGTAACTTTTGAAAGACTGCGTGAAAATTGTAAGTATGTTTTTAATAAATGCTTAATATTATCAATTGCTAAATTTCTAATGTATGTTATTTTAATAATGATATCTTGAAATAATGTTGAAAATAATCATAATTTGAATAATATAATTTAATTCAAACATGTATTTCTTTATTTTTAAATATATATTCCATGAAGTACATGATTATAATAATTCTGTCTCAGAAATTTATATCGATTTGTCGAATTTAAAAATAAATATTTTGAAATTCGTCGACTAATTAAGGGAATCAATTTAGCATAATTTTGTTTATTCTCAAATTTCCTATTTTTTAATATTACTCTTTTACTTACCATGTGACTTTATAATATGACAGCTATGTTTATAACAACTACTTTCAGCTACTTCTTCCTAACTACTCCTTTGAATTTAAACTTGCATTTATTTATTTTTAAATATATATTCATTGTATGCTAATAATAATTCTGCATTAGAAATCTAATATAGATTTGCCAAATTAAAAAAAAAAGTATTTTGAAATTCGTCGACTAATTAAGTGAATCAATTCACCATAATAATCTTTATTCTCCTATTCATATTTTTTTTAATATTGTACGTTAATATTTCTTACAATATGACTTTATAAATGACAGCTATGTCTGTAAAAACTACTTTCATCTACTTTCTCCTAACTATTTCTTTTAATTTAAGCATGTATTTGTTTATTTTTAAAATATGTATTCCATGAAGTACATGACAATAGTAATTATGTCTTCAAAATTTATATCGATTTGCCAAATTTAAAAACAAATATTTTGAAATTCGTCATATCAATTTAGCCTAACATTCTTTATTCTCATATTTCTTATTTGTTTTTAATATTACACATTTATTTTTCTTATGATGGGACTTGATAATGGGACAGCTATGCTTATAAAAACCACTTTCAGATATAAGTTATTAAATTGACTTATTTAGTTTGCTAAGTAGAAATACAAAATATAATAATTTTATTTCTATCTTATTTTATTTACATTTGTTTATATAGTTTAGAAAATGACGAAAATAAACGTTTTTTTTTTTTTTTTTTTTTTTTTTTTTTTTTTTTTTTTTTTTAAATATAACGAATAATATAAATAAACTTGAATTATTCGTAAACTTTTTATTTATGATTAATCCTATTTTTAATTTATTTATTTATTATACATTTTTTTTTTTCGTTTTACAGTCATGAAGGATAAAAAATAATTTGTAAAATTCTTTCTTTCAAAAGGGTATCCTTTACTCCGAATGATAAAATGGATAGCTAATGTATTTTGCATTTTAATTTCGAAAATAATTCTACTATTTTTTAAAATGGCTACGTTTATTACAGTAAACATTTTGTTTTATTTTTCAAAGTTATTTGTGGAAATTGAAAATCAGTGAATTTCTTTTAATATTATGAGTTTTTATCATAGATATATATATTATTCATTTCTATACAAATCTGCTTTATTAAACTGCTAAGTGTTACATCCAGGTAGTACATAAGTTTTCAAAATCGATTATGGCCGGATGTAGGTGAAGACATAATGGCCTTTGAAGACATAATGGTATTGGTTAAATTCTGCGTAATCTGCAACTTCGAAACTATCACGAAAATAGAATTTTTAGCTACCGAAAAATGGTGAATAAAAAGTGAATATGATTAGTGGAATGTTAGAATTGACAGGAGATATTGATACAAACATATCATTTATTTCCTACAACGCAAAGCCTAAACTGCCACTAACAAAGCCATGACTAAGTGACTTATAATTTTTAAAACGATCGAATACTCTACCGTTGCCACATTGCCACACATCTCGAGTAAAATATATTTAAACATTTTCCTTTCTTTCCGCACGAGGTCGCTATATTGTTCTAGAGCGAATTCACGGTGGATGAAATAACTTTTAAAAAATTATCTTTTTCTCTTCACGTGCGGTCACCTATATATTTTCGTGAATGCTGGATTATTTTTAAAACCCATATATAAACCCATATTTATGCCCATACTTATAAATGGCGAAGTTTAAATATATTACTCATTTCTTTGCACTTTTTAATTATATGAGAAGATTTAATTTTATTATTTCCAATCTCCATTATGTGAAAGTCAATTTTATTAGTTGATTAGAGATGAAATATTTTATTATTAGTGACGAAATATTTCGGCAGTGCAGTAAGGCACCCATAATGCTCCCTGATTATTTAATACAATTACTACCGAATAATTTATATTAATAAAATTATTACTGAATTAATACAATTAATAACACATATTTATTACATATCAACTGTGTCAATTGAGCTGTATCAAAATATATAACATTTGAAAACAGAATCCATAAATGTTATATATTTTAATACAGCAATTTGTTTTTTTTTTTTTTTTTGTTAGTTATCATCTATTAACTTTTATAAGCATTAAAAACATTCAAAATCTTTAGACATAATTAATTTAAATGATTATGATCTGGTATGTAAAAAAATTACGTAATAAAATTTGCTAATGCTACATAATAAAATTTCGTAGCATTTCATGTTCAAAAAAAGACTAGTATAAATGAAATATATGTTAAGCTCATTCAGATATACAATGAGAAATCCAAAACATGAAAATTATACTTAAATATAAATAGTTTTAAGAAATAAAATTTTTAAAATCTAATCTGTATTTATATAGATATATTTTTAATTAACAAATGGAAATAACGAAAAGACATTTCAATCAACTTTATTAGTTACTTTCACATGTATCATCATATGAAAATTATTAATTCGTCTTTGTTTTTCTACCTAAAATTTACTAAACACTATTTTATTATTTTGAAATTAAATTTAAATTTTTTAATCAACATTTTATTTTAAGAAGTAGAGTTTTAATAATTCCTCAGAATCCAAAACCAAGAACAGCAGCGATTAAATATTTTCTGAAATTTATTATTTATTTATATTCAATAAAAATAACCGAAATTCCTTATCCTATTTCACTATCTTAAAGATGAAATTGGGGATTTTAACTCTAAATTAGTGAAATTTGAGACACTAACAGAAAGTTTCAGAAGATGTTGTTGTTACAATTCTTCTCTTGTATCTATTGGGTTTTAAAAGGACTTTATGGAGCGTTTTTCCCAGAATTCATGAGGAAAATGCAGTTGTGTTTCTTGGTCCTGAAGGAATTTATAACTAAACACATTTATTTTAAAAATCTATGTGTAATTACAAGAAATTCTTCTAGTAAATACACACAAATACATATAAACACACACGTGGATAAAGGATTTTCTATAATTTTGCTTTTATTTAAGAAGCTTAGACAAAACTTAAAACCAACTTCATAAAAAATCATCACCCTTTGCTTTATTAAAATTAGTTTTAAATAAAGAAATATTTATTACTTAGTATATATATATATATATATACATATATATTTATTTATTACTTAGTATATATATATATATATATAATATTTAAACGAAATTGTAAAGTAATTGTATGTATATATATATATATATATATATATATTTACTTAAAGTGGTATTAATTTTGAATTAATTATATAACTATATATTCATACTGTGTCTGGTGCTCGGTGCCACAGCTTTCAGGTTCGAGTCCCGGCGATGATATGAATGTTTATAGTGGTTTGGAATCCTCTCTAAACAGTAGGTCTCGGTCTAATATGATTGTAGAGTGTCGGGCGTAGGGATGATCCCAAACCCGTAAACGTGATTTGTTTGGCCAATGAAAAAGAAGAAAAATTTATAATGTTAAGTGTTCTTAAATTGAAATTAATAAAACGAACTAAATTTGTGAAACACTAATACGAAAATATATTAAGTTAGTTGTATTTGTTTACTTTTAATCAAATTATTTTAATTATTTCATGATGATCTTTGGCGCAATTCTCCCATGGTGGGTCAAGGCTGTATGCTGTCTGTCAGATTTCTACACAGTAGATGTTTTATTTATTTACGAGGTAGATTTTTCAGCCAAAAGTTCTACATTTAAATGAGACTGGAACCTACGGTTTAAAGTAGATTCCGAACACTACAAACATCCATGGCCCCACACGAACTCGAACACGAAGTTTGTGGTACCAATAAGCAGATCGCTAGATATTAACTATTTGAGAACTTAAAATGAAGAGTTTTGTTTTTCTTCTGATTAAGACGTTTTTCATTTCAAATTTTACTGGTGATTTCAATTGATTTAAAAAAAAGTAAATCTGAGTAGTTTTTTTTTTTTTTTTAATTTTCATTAATGATTCTATTTTCTATTTAATTATTACCCGTTTTTATTTGTTTTAATGTTACGAATTTTAAATCAGTTTCATTAATCGCAGTGTAAAAAGCATGCAAACACTTTAGATACTAATTTAAATATAAACACATCTTCGCACAAGCTTATAAAACACCTAAGATAATACACTATCTGGAAGAAAGCGACGGACACCCCTCGAAAAGTAGAAAAGTCGACAATACAGCTGACACATGCGCAATAATAGGTATCACGTGTTAGCCATATCCTATAAATACTCTGTTGATTCGAATAGAGTTGTTTTTTGTCAAGATGCCGCCACGGGAAGAGTTGTCTGAGTTCGAGAAAGGTGTGTTGGTTGGATTGCATCTTGCCAAGGTGGCAATTAGGGAGATATCCCGTCTCCGTAACTACTCAAAATCAACTGTAGCACGGGTTGTGTGTCGCTACAAGACTGAGGGACACTGTCAGAACAAACTCCAAAGTGGACGACCTACAGTTCTCACCAGCAGGGACCGGCGGGTGCTTGGCAGGGAAATTCGAAGTAACCGTCAAACATCCATGGATAACATCGCTAATGAGTTTTGACAAGCCACAGGTGTGGCTGTTTCGACCAAGACTCTTCGTATCGAGGCCCATAAGTTAGGTTACACTGGACGTTCGGCGGCCCATAAGCCTTTGATTACGAAAACAAACAAGAAAGCGCGTCTTCGATGGGCCAAAGACCACCGTACTTGGACTCTGGATGACTGGAAACGCGTCCTTTGGAGTGACGAGTCCCGATTTACCCTTTTCCGTTCCGATGGACGTGTTTTGGTATGGCGTTTACCCGTCCCAACTGTAAGTTTGGTGGAGGAGGATTGATGGTATGGGCCTGTTTCTCCTGGTATGGGGCTGGCCCACTGGTGAAGGTTGATGGTGTGATGAATGCCGATAGATACTGTGATATTCTCGACAATCATGTCCTTCCTACCTTGTGGGCAACGTACGGTATGTATGATAGCTGGTATCAAGACGACAACGCAACATGCCATGTTGCAAGGAGGACTCTTGATTGTTATGTGAACAACAACGTTAAACGCATGGAGTGGCCGGCGCAGAGCCCTGATCTTAGCCCAATTGAACATCTCTGGGACAAATTGGACCATCTGTTGAGGGTCTGCACCCCACTCCCCAAAAGCAGGCCTGAAGTATGGAACTTCCTGTTAAACATTTGGAAGGAAATTCCTCTTACCACTATGGCTAATTTAGTGGAAAGCATGCCCAGAAGGGTTGCAGCTGTGTTCGCAGCCAAAGGAGGCCCTACCTCCTATTAATTTTAATAAATATGGGTTTATGTCGTTATAGTGTCGTGTCCCGTCACTTTCTTCCTTATAGTGTACATTATCGTCAGTGGCACAGGAATCCCATGCTGGGCCATGTCGTCTGCCTGCTATCAGAATTCTAGACAATAAATGTTTTGTTTTTAAGCGGTAGGGTTGTCAGCTCTACAGTCATATTAGACCGGAAACTACTGATTACAGTAGATTCCAAACCACTTCGGACACCTATGGCACCGCTGGGACTTGAACCCGAAACCTGTGACACCAAGAGAAAGAGCGCTAGTCACTCCTCCATCAGACCCCTAAGATAATACACTTTTTAAAATTTATCTATACTAATTTTAATTATAATCTTATTGATATATAATAGTTAAAAGCATATTACCTCAGAATCTGCATTATAATAATTTTTTATCTAATTCTCAACATAAAACAGATTTATCTATGCAACGTTTATTGATTTAGCCGTGTCTTGCAAATAATGTTTCACTGTTTTGCTTTATTTGTTTCTCTCTTATACAATTTATTTCACGTAATTTAAAACGACCTTATTTATAACCCAATAACAAACAAAAACATTGTACTTCAAAAATCGAATGATTGTTAAAACCATATTTCACTGTTACATCATTTTGCTTTAGCTTAACAAATAGTTTTTCTGAATTATCCGTATTAGCAACGCAATTAGGAAACAATGTTTTAACTTCATTTTAATCGTTAAAATAATACAGCATGGCGAAGCAAAATTTATATCCAAGCAATTAATTTTTAAGTACATTGAGTTACTTTACCATTAACAAATAAATTAAATGAAAGAACAAAGTGTTTGTCAACATTCCCGTTTTAGAAGCATTCATTAGCCCGCATTAGAAGCAACATTCCAGTTTTAGATCTTCTTTTTAATTATGAGCAAAATGGTATAGAGCCCTGCATTGTATAAATAACTTAAAAGACTCTAGGTAATTGCAAACTGGTTTATTTGCAATGATGATTTGTGTTATACAATTAACATTTTACTTTCCAAAGGTTTTATTTAAACTTTAGTCAGTTTTAAATAAACATTTTAACTATTGTTATGCCGGGCTTGAATGGTCGAGTGGCTAGCGCTCTGGCGCTCGGTACCACAGGTTTTGGGTTTGAGTCCGGGCGGTGCCATGGATGTGTGTAGTGGTTCGGAATCCACTTTAAACCGTAGGCCCCGGTTTAATAGGATCGTAGAGCGTTGCGGGGGCATTGTTACTCCGCGTCCGTGGCTTATCTTCAAGCGGTACGCGCCCCCTGGGTAACGCAAAGTGAGTAACGTCTGTGAAGCGCTTGCCTTAAGGCGTCCAAGACCAAGCTATATAAGTGTTTGCCAGCTGTATTAGAAAGAAAAAAAAACTATTGTTATGCTAATGATGTAATAATAGATTAAAATAAACTGTTTTTATTTATATACTTATTTATTTATTTATAAATTTTTTATTTATTTTCTTTCTTTCTTTTTTTTTTATCTAACAGTCAAAATTTTGGGGTACAAAAAACTCTTCAATATATATATATATTATTAGGAAAACAAATTATGAAAAATTAAGTATTTCGCATAATTGCATGCTCCTTTCAATTAAGGAAATTCTTAATTTTCAGGATTACTTAAATGATTGCGCATTGAAAAACGTCAGCATTATTTTTTTAATTTTGAATTCATATAATAATTGTCTCCGTTTTAGTATACTATTTTTGTAATCATTTTTACGCGAATTTTTGAAAATAAATCTTGTAGGATGCTGGTAAGGCAACCCGTTTGTAACTGAGTGTGGCTGGGTTCAGATACTTGAGGTTTAGGTTTGAGAACTCACAGCTTTATTTACACAAACAAAACGCACACATAATTAGAAACATACAATAGTTTACATATTCAAAGACAGATAATTATAGATTCATGGAAGGACTCCACATCTATCCCGAATACCCTATACTCAGTTACGCGCAGGGTGTGCGAAATATACTTCCTCTCCGGGCGAAAGTCTGTAAGCCAACTAATACGCAGAGTTGAGTTAAATATATTTCTTCTCAGGATGAGAGACTATAAACAAAAGGCGAGAGCGCAAGTTGCATTCTATTTCCTCTGGAGTGAGAGTTCCGAGGCCGATTGACCATTGTGTGGCCATAATACATTTTTGAATACATGTTTATATTAATAGAATAGAAACTATTTAAAATGATATGTCTGTTAAAAATATATTAAATTAATTGTTTGAAATCTTAGTGTGTTGTTGTTGTTGTTTCTTATCCCACTTGGCTGTCCAAGCCCACGAGCCCATACGTACTCATGATTGAAGGGGAAGGACGCAGCTTCTGTTGTGATGGAGCACCCGTAGGTAGAAGCCTGACTTTTGCTCCGTGACGCTCTTACAGTCATAGGAGACTGGGACCTACGGCTTAAAGTGGATTCCGAACCACTACAAACATCCATGGCACCGCCGGGATTCGAACCCGAAACCTGTGACCCGAACCCGGCCATTCAGGTCCCAAATTTGCCGACGGCACGCAGTGTTCCCAGGTGGTCACCCACCCAAGTACTGACCGCGCCCAATGATGCTTGACTTCGGTGATCTAACGAGAACCGGTATATTCAGCATGGTACGGCCGTTGGCGAAATCTTAGTGTAAACTTTATAAGCACATTATTATTATTTATATTGTTGTTATTATTATTTGTCTTGTATTGTTTATCATTGCATTTTTGTATTTATTTATTTGATTTAATGTTTTAAAAAAATTATCTAGCCTAATAATTGGTTTAGTATGTGTCCAAAATATGTTTTCGACTAAATATTAATCATTGTATATTAAAAACTATTAAAAATAAAATGTCTGTTAAAAATATATTTAATGAATTGTTTAAAATCGTATTGCAAACTATACGTTCTTGTATTACTATTTATTTTTGTATTGTTTTTATTATTATTTATATTATCATTATTTGTATTTATATATTATTTATATTTGTATTGTTGTTATTATTGATGTTTGCTATTATTTTCCCTGTATTGCTTATTATAGTATTCTTGTATTGTTATTTATTTATTTGAATTAATTTACTAAAAAATATCCAGCCTAATATTTGGTTAATATGTGACCAAAATAGTTTTTAAATGCATGCTAATTATAATATAATACAAACTATTTAAAATGAAAAGTCTTTTAAAAATACATTTCATTAATTCTTTGAGATATTAGTGACTTAAAGTTGAGATAAATTTAAAAAGTCTTTAAATTAATATATAGCACATTTTGAAGTTTCTCGAACTATTGTAATTTCACTGTACATCTTCTGTGATAGAATATAGTTCTCAAACTTTGTGAATTTAACTTAAACAAAAGTTGTAATTGATATTTAAAATATGTCAACTCATCGTAAACTAGTCAGAGCTTGTTATAAATATTTAATCCTTTGACAAAAGCGTTCGATCATTCTGTTGTAATCTGGTGTTAGTGAATAAGAGATTCTTTGCATGTCTGGAATATGTCCCACAATTTAATTAGCGAATTTCATTTATTTT
This sequence comes from Caerostris darwini, assembly GCA_021605075.1. NCBI lineage: Eukaryota > Metazoa > Arthropoda > Arachnida > Araneae > Araneidae > Caerostris > Caerostris darwini. Next base: position 200,932 of record BPLQ01011448.1, read on the forward strand.
GCTTGTTCCTAGCAACTTCAAAATAGAATTCACAACAGTGTCTAAGTAAATTGGATTGTCTTTCTCAATTGATTTAGAAAATACAACAAACAATCCAGGTGACAATTAACACGAAAAATATATGCAGTATCAATTCGTATTAGTAACAAGTAATTAATTAAAAATAGTAATTAGACTGTTGCAGATTAACTGAGAATAGATGTTATCAAGATAAAACAATTAAAGCTTTTGTCATTGAAATTATTGTTGCTCTACATGTTTTAAGTGCTACTAATTACTACTTGTTATGTTTTACTTGATTTATTTATTTAATGACTTTCAATTGCATTCTTACAAATATGTATTATATCATATTGCATACTGATGGTTCAGTGACTAGCGCTCTGGCACTGGGTATCACAGGTTTTGGGTTCAAGTAACAGTTGTGCCATTGATGTTGTAGTGATTCGGAATCCACTTTAATCCGTAGGTCCCTCTTTAATATGAATGTAGGGCTTTGGGCTTAGGACTGACATCCCCACCCAGTAAAAAGAATAACATCTCCTTTGTCGATATTTGACAGTAGGCAGACAGCCTTGGCCCACCATAAAGATGTTGCGCCAAAGAAGAAAAAAGTAGATATAACATTTACATTTGATAATCTACTGAATATTTCAATTCAAATTCATCTATGGTTTGTGCTCATCTTTACTCAAATATTAGCAAAGTATTGAACTCTGTACGAAATTTGAAATTTTATAAATTATTGAATTGTTACAATTGTTGATTAACTGAACAATTCAACACAAATCAATCTGCTTTGTTCTTTACATGCATTTAATGTGATATATATAGCTGATTATCCGTTACTAACGCTCTGGATCTCGGTGCCACAGGTTTCGGGTTCGAGTCCCGGCGGCATAAACAAACCTACCAAGTAAAAAAAAATAATCCGCCGTTTATAAATCTGCCAGCAGGCAGATGGCTTTGGCGAACCATGGGGCTGTTGCGCCATTGATGATGAGGATTCTCCGTTATACATGGCATACCATAGGAGGCTGGATGTAAAACACACATCCTGTGCCTCCACAATTTGAAACGACCACCTTCTTAAGGAAGTAACCCCATTTAAGTACAATAAGATGACTTTCCTACATGGATATATTGAGGAATGTCCGGCCAGCAAATTTGAGCCTTTGTATTGACACGTATCTCCAAAGAGTTTGAAGCTAGGGATGTTTTAAATCAAGTACCCTAGTTTAACAATATAATGCCTTATATCCATGAATATATTGAGGAATATCTGGTCAACGAATTAGTGCCTATCCATTGCATAGGCACGGATCTCCATGGATTTGGAAGCTAGGGATACTTTAAAACAAGTACTCCTAGCTGTGCAATATAATGTCCTATATACATGAATAAATTGAGGATGTCTGGTCAAAAACTTTATATCTATCTATTGCACAGCCACGGATCACCTCAGAAATTTTAAGCTATTGATGCTTTAAATCAAGCACCCCTAGCTTCACAATATAGTGCCTTATACACATGATATATTGAGGAATGTCTTGTCAACATACTTGTGTCTGTCCATTGCATAATCACGGATCTCCTCAAATTTTAAAGCTAGAGATACTTTAAATCAAATATTCCTAACTTTGCAATATAATGTCCTTTATACATGAATAAATTGAGGATGTCTGGTCAAAACCTTTATATCTATCTATTGCACAGTCTCGGATCACTCAGAAATTTTAAGCTATTAATGCTTTAAATCAAGCACCCCCCAGCTTCACAATATAGTGCCTTATACACATGATATATTGAGGAATGTCTGGTAAACATACTTGTGTCTGTCCATTGCATAACCACGGATCTCCTCGAATTTTAAAGCTAGAGATACTTTAAATCAAATATTCCTAGTTTTGCAATATAATGTCCTATATACATGAATAAATTGAGGATGTCTGGTCAAAAACTTTATATCTATCTATTGCACAGCCACGGATCACCTCAGAAATTTTAAGCTATTGATGCTTTAAATCAAGCACCCCTAGCTTCACAATATAGTGCATTATACACATGATATATTGAGGAATGTCTGGTAAACATACTTGTGTCTGTCCATTGCATAACCACGGATCTCCTCGAATTTTAAAGCTAGAGATACTTTAAATCAAATATTCCTAGTTTTGCAATATAATGTCCTATATACATGAATAAATTGAGGATGTCTGGTCAAAAACTTTATATCTATCTATTGCACAGCCACGGATCACCTCAGAAATTTTTAAGCTATTGATGCTTTAAATCAAGCACCCTAGCTTCACAATATAGTGCATTATACACATGATATATTGAGGAATGTCTGGTAAACATACTTGTGTCTGTCCATTGCATAACCACGGATCTCCTCGAATTTTAAAGCTAGAGATACTTTAAATCAAATATTCCTAGTTTTGCAATATAATGTCCTATATACATGAATAAATTGAGGATGTCTGGTCAAAAACTTTATATCTATCTATTGCACAGCCACGGATCACCTCAGAAATTTTAAGCTATTGATGCTTTAAATCAAGCACCCCTAGCTTCACAATATAGTGCATTATACACATGATATATTGAGGAATGTCTGGTAAACATACTTGTGTCTGTCCATTGCATAACCACGGATCTCCTCGAATTTTAAAGCTAGAGATACTTTAAATCAAATATTCCTAGTTTTGCAATATAATGTCCTATATACATGAATAAATTGAGGATGTCTGGTCAAAAACTTTATATCTATCTATTGCACAGCCACGGATCACCTCAGAAATTTTAAGCTATTGATGCTTTAAATCAAGCACCCCTAGCTTCACAATATAGTGCATTATACACATGATATATTGAGGAATGTCTGGTAAACATACTTGTGTCTGTCCATTGCATAACCACGGATCTCCTCGAATTTTAAAGCTAGAGATACTTTAAATCAAATATTCCTAGCTTTGCAATATAATGTCCTATATACATGAATAAATTGAGGATGTCTGGTCAAAAACTTTATATCTATCTATTGCACAGCCACGGATCACCTCAGAAATTTTAAGCTATTGATGCTTTAAATCAAGCACCCCTAGCTTCACAATATAGTGCATTATACACATGATATATTGAGGAATGTCTGGTAAACATACTTGTGTCTGTCCATTGCATAACCACGGATCTCCTCGAATTTTAAAAAGCTAGAGATACTTTAAATCAAATATTCCTAGCTTTGCAATATAATGTCCTATATACATGAATAAATTGAGGATGTCTGGTCAAAAACTTTATATCTATCTATTGCACAGCCACGGATCACCTCAGAAATTTTAAGCTATTGATGCTTTAAATCAAGCACCCCTAGCTTCACAATATAGTGCATTATACACATGATATATTGAGGAATGTCTGGTAAACATACTTGTGTCTGTCCATTGCATAACCACGGATCTCCTCGAATTTTAAAGCTAGAGATACTTTAAATCAAATATTCCTAGCTTTGCAATATAATGTCCTATATACATGAATAAATTGAGGATGTCTGGTCAAAAACTTTATATCTATCTATTGCACAGCCACGGATCACCTCAGAAATTTTAAGCTATTGATGCTTTAAATCAAGCACCCTAGCTTCACAATATAGTGCATTATACACATGATATATTGAGGAATGTCTGGTAAACATACTTGTGTCTGTCCATTGCATAACCACGGATCTCCTCGAATTTTAAAGCTAGAGATACTTTAAATCAAATATTCCTAGTTTTGCAATATAATGTCCTATATACATGAATAAATTGAGGATGTCTGGTCAAAAACTTTATATCTATCTATTGCACAGCCACGGATCACCTCAGAAATTTTAAGCTATTGATGCTTTAAATCAAGCACCCCTAGCTTCACAATATAGTGCATTATACACATGATATATTGAGGAATGTCTGGTAAACATACTTGTGTCTGTCCATTGCATAACCACGGATCTCCTCGAATTTTAAAGCTAGAGATACTTTAAATCAAATATTCCTAGCTTTGCAATATAATGTCCTATATACATGAATAAATTGAGGATGTCTGGTCAAAAACTTTATATCTATCTATTGCACAGCCACGGATCACCTCAGAAATTTTAAGCTATTGATGCTTTAAATCAAGCACCCCTAGCTTCACAATATAGTGCATTATACACATGATATATTGAGGAATGTCTGGTAAACATACTTGTGTCTGTCCATTGCATAACCACGGATCTCCTCGAATTTTAAAGCTAGAGATACTTTAAATCAAATATTCCTAGCTTTGCAATATAATGTCCTATATACATGAATAAATTGAGGATGTCTGGTCAAAAACTTTTTATATCTATCTATTGCACAGCCACGGATCACCTCAGAAATTTTAAGCTATTGATGCTTTAAATCAAGCACCCCTAGCTTCACAATATAGTGCATTATACACATGATATTGAGGAATGTCTGGTAAACATACTTGTGTCTGTCCATTGCATAACCACGGATCTCCTCGAATTTTAAAGCTAGATATACTTCAAATCAAATATTATTAGCTTTGCAATATAATGTCCTTTATACATGAATAAATTGAGGATGTCTGGTCAAAAACTTTATATCTATCTATTGCACAGTCTCGGATCATTCAGAAATTTTAAGCTATTGATGCTTTAAATCAAGCACCCCCAGTTTCACAATATAGTGCCTTATACACACTGTTGAAATGTCTGATCAACATACTTGTGCCTGTCCATTGCATAACCACGGATCTCCTCTAATTTTAAAGCTAGAGATACTTTAAATCAAGCACCACTAGCTTCACAATATAATGTCCTATATACAGAGTTAGCACGTTATATTATGGATATAACCTATTGAAAGTATTTTTATTTTTAAGTTCTCTTTCAAACTACGTTCAGTTTGTAATTCTTCAAAATCCTCTTTTTACTTTATTATTTTAATTATTAAATTATAATTAATAATTATTAAATACTTTATTGAAAAGAAGAAAAAAAACTTCTCCTCTCCATATATTATTATCTCTATTTTAATTGTTTTGTTTTTTAATGCAATGGACTTAAAGCTAAAGTAACCTCCATCTCATATGCTAAGGAGTTAGCGGTTACCCATACCAAGGAGCTCCGTTAAACTACAAATCGTCGTCGTCGTATTATGGATATAGGAAAGTTATAAATACAAATAAATGAAAAAAATATATATAGATGCATAATAATATCGACGTAAAAATTAGTTCAGCTATGTTCATTTCAAAGAAGTATATTCATAAAAGTCTTCATTTATTCTAGTCATAAATGAAAAAGGAAACCCTTTTATAAATTTATGAGAAATTTTACTTTATTTAGGGAGAACTAGTACGATATTACACCATTGTTCACATATTATTATGAAAGTTGCATTTAAAAGTATCAAATAAGTATTTGTTCCTGTTTTGGATTTTTCAGATAATTGTTTGTTGAACTTTCTTTTTCGAATATCGGTAACCAATATTAAATGAACGAGTTATTGATTTAAAATAAAATATGGCTCATGCCATGTACACGAATAATATTTATTGAAAACTAATTTTCGTTATAAAAATAAAAATTGAATGCAATTCTATAATTTTAAATAAATATGTTATACACTGTTTCATTTTAGAATATAAACGTAACTTTTCTTTATATATTTATTAAGATCATTGACTTTAAAAAATGTTGTTGTTAATTTAAACTTGTGGGAACTTTGACGAAAAGTAATTTTCCAGCAAAATGGCCGAAATGTAGCAGATTCAGCGTGGATGTATCAATAAATGATATATCTACATATTAGTTTTAATCATGCATATAATAGTACAGGCAATATGTAATATTTCATATTAGATGTAATGTAGCAGGTTCAGGTGGCAATTAACACGGAACCTATATGCAATAGTAATTAGTAAGATGTAATTAATTAAAAGTAGTAATTAGTATATCATTGATTACCTGAGATTAGATGTTGTCAAAGTTAGACAATTAATGCTTTTATCAGCATAATGGCTGAAATGTAATAGATTTAGCTTAGATGTAAGCATGCAATATGTAATAGTACATAGTAGTAGTACATAAGTAATAGTACATGTAATATGTAACAGTACATAGATGTAATGTAGCAGATTCGGGTGACAATTAACATGGGAAATATAAGTAGTAGTAATTAGTAGCAAGTCATTAATTGACAGTAGTAATTAGTCTGTCACAGATTACCTGAGAATAGATGTTGTCAAAGTAAAACAATTATTGCTTTTGCCAACATAATATTGGAAATATAGCAGATTCAGCTTAGACGTAGCAATGAATGATACATCTTCATAGTAGATAGATTTGTACACTTACATCTACACAGTAGATGTACACTGAAGTGACAAAAGTCATGGGATAGCAATATGCAAATTTTCAGATGGCAGTAGCATCGCGTAGAACAGGTATAAATGCGCAGTGCTTTCGCAGAGCTTTCATCTCTGTTCAAGTTATTCATGTGAAGAAGTTTTGACGTGATGATGACCGCACGACGGGAATTAAGAGACTTTGAACGCGGAATGTTAGTTGGAGCTAGACGCATGGGTCATGCCATTTCGGAAATCGTTAGGGAATTCAACATTCCCAGATCCACTGTGTCAAGAGTGTGCCGAGAGTATGAAATTTCAGGCATAACATCCCACCATGGACAGCGCAGTGGTCGACCGCCTGCACTTAACGACTGAGACCGGCGACGTCTGCAAAGAGTCGTAAATTCTAACAGACAAGCAACACTGCGTCAGATAACCGTAGAAATCAATGTGGGACGTACAAGGGACTTGTCTGTTAGAACTGTGCGGAGAAATTTGGCTTTCTTGGGATATTCCAGCAGAAGACCGACTCGAGTGCCTTTACTGACAGAACGACATCGCTTGTAGCGACTCTCGTGGGCACGTGAGCATATCGGTTGGTCCCTAGATGAATGGAAAACCGTGGCCTGGTCCGATGAGTCACGATTTCAGTTGGTAAGAGCTGATGGTAGGGTTTCAGTGTGGCGCAGACCCCACGAAGCCATGGACCCAAACTGTCAGCAAGGCACTGTTCAAGCTGGTGGTGGCTCCGTAATGGTGTGGGCTGTTTTTTTCATGGCATGGACTTGGTCCTCTGGTGCGACTGGACCGAACATTGACTGGAAATGCTTATGTTCAGCTACTTGGAGATCACTTGCAGCCATTCATGGACTTCATGTACCCAAACAACGATGTGATTTTTAGGGATGACAATGCGCCATGTCACCGGGCCACAACTGTTCGCGATTGGTTTGAAGAACATTCTGGACAATTCCAACGAATGATCTGGCCACCTAGATCGCCCGACATGAATCCCATCGAGCATTTATGGGACATCATCGAGAGGTCTGTCCGTGCCCAAAATCCTGCACCATCGACGTCCACCATCGACATCATCCTGCACAATTATGAACGTCTATCGAGACAGCATGGCTCAATATTCCTGCAGAAGACTTCCAACGACTTGTTGAGTCCATGCCGGGCGAAAGGAGGGCCGACACGATATTAAGAGGTATCCCATGACTTTTGTCACTTCAGTGTAATCGTAGATATAATAATACATAATACTAGTACATGTAATATGTAGAGGACATGTATACTAGAGGGCTTTTTTTCTTTCTAATCTAGATGGCAAACACTTAGACAATTGTCTTTGATGCCTTACGGCAAGCGCTGCCCCGACGTTACTTACATAGCACTACCCAGCAGTTGCGAATAGCTTGAAGATAAGCTACGGACGCTGAGTAACAATACCTCCGCAATGCACTACGATCATGTCAGACCGGGACCTACGGTTTAAAGTGGCTTCCGAACCACTACAAACATCCATGGCACCATGAACCTGAAACCTGTGATACCGAGCACCAGAGCGTTAGCCACTCGGCCATTCGCGTCTCACATAATAGAGGTAATATAACAGGTTCAGGTGACAAATAACATGGGAAATATATAAAATAGTAATTAGTAACAAGTAATTAATTGACAGTAGTAATTAGTCTGTCATAGACTACCTGAGAATAGATGCTCTCAAAGTAAAACAATTATTGCTCTTTCCAGTAAAATTATTGTTGATTGCGTCACAGGGACCACCAGCAATTTGAAACTAACATCTCCAACGATGACATATAGGTTTGTTCCCTTTGAGCTGACTTTTTCATCGAAAATTTCTCGGACTTTCCGGCCGACAAATTTAGAACTTCCTAACTCAACAATTGTTGTTTTTAGTTCAGGTTCACTTGCTTATTTTCAAACTTCACCAGTTGTGAAATCCACTTCGTATCTCTTCCAAAAACAAGTGTTTGGGGTTTTAATTCATAATATGGTTCTGATTTATCCAATATTTATTTTGTTGGCCAATATTTTTATGTATATATGTGATGTGAATTTAGAACAAAGAGTAATAAATATATTTTTATGTTTCAAAGAATATTAAAAATAATGAGCTCTCATTCGGAAACTGAATCTGTTATCTATCTTTGACTGTCACAGTAAAATGTAGTATAAAAACGATTTTTACTGTAGTAGTCCTAACAGTGTTCTAAGGGATGATGTTGTCCTAAACAGACACCCTCTCTTTTAAAACTAATAAATTATATATATATATATAACATATATTTTACATATCAGCAAACTTATTTTTTATTGTAATAGTATACTTCCATTTAATGTAGCTTTATATAAGTAATTTGAGAGTAAAGTAAGACGATGTCTTGAGTTATTTGAGTTATTTATAAATATTAAAAATATTTAATAGAGAAATAGAGAATTTAATTTAATTTTTTAAAATATTTTTTTTGGAATAACTCCTTTCAAATAAGGATAACTAAATGATTTAATATTTATTTTTACATAACAGCAAACGATTTTTTTTATTGTAATCATATACTTCCATTTAATGTAACTCTATTTAAGTAACATTAATTTCAATTTATCTGATGACTTCTTTCTAGGGTTTTTATAAATAATACAAAAATTTAATTGAGAATTTAATTTAATTTAATTTTGGATCATATATATTTTTAATAATTCATTGCAAACTATTATAACAAAATTCTCATTACAAAAAAATTGTATTTAAATTTATTAATTGATTCGTAATATAACTACATTTGCAGAGTTTTGATTTTATCTTCAGCTTTAAAACAATCCTTTTCTCTTTCCAATTATATTCATATTTATTCATTTTCATCTTATTATTAATTTTAAGTTATATTTTCATGGTAAAAGTCACATTATATTTTTATGTATCTTTATATATATATTATTATATTTTTATATATCTTTATATATATTATTATATTTTTATGTACCTTTATATATATTATTATATTTATATGCCTTTATATATATTCCTAAACAGACTCCTTTATAAAACTTTAATACAGAATTTAATTTAATTTGGATAATATATATTTTTTGGAATAACATTTTTCAAGCGAGGACAACTAAATTACATTACAAAAAATCATAATTTAAACTTATTTTATTATTTGATTCATAAAAGAATTACATTTTCAAAGTTCTGATTTAATTTTCAATTTTAAAATAATTCTATTCTATTTTCATTTATATTCATATTTCTTCATTGGAATTCATTTTCTTCTGATTATTACTTTTAAATTAAATTTTCTTCGTAAAAGTTACCTTATATTTTCTAAATCACACCAATCATATCTGCATAATTAGATCTATTCAATTTCTTGCTAATACAGTAGATATGTATTGAATGGAACCTATTTTTGATTTTGAATTGATTGGATTTGTACTAAAATTGCATATTTATTTATATTACATTTATGATGGCCAGTATCCAAATATGTGCCTATATTGTGTTATTATTAAATTTTATTTTAATTTAAACACCCAGCCGTTTCAAGGAATTTTTTTCCCAATTCCTTTTCTAAACTATATAAATTATTGAATTGTACAACAGAATGTATTACATGTAATTTAAACATTTCAAGCATATTAGCATTTATACAGAGAGTGTTACAATAAGCCAGTGTATTCTTCCATTATATTTTAAGTATTTTTGAACTTGCATTTCGCGCGGTGTATAAAAATATAATATTAAGAATATTGTTATTTATAATAATTTGTAATAAATATACTTTGTATGGTTGTAAAAACAAAAGCAATTTATGAGCAATCGATTACTTTTTTAAAATTAGTTTACAAATGAAAATTTAAAAAAAAATTGATAATGTAAATAATTCTTATATATATATATATATATAGCACGACTTTGTATAAGAATTATTTACATTATTCATTTTTTCTATCTATCTGTCTATATATCTATCTATCTATCTATACACACACACACATATATATATATATAGAGAGAGAGAGAGATAGATAGATAGATAGATGCATATATACAGCTACATAGAGATATATAAAGCATATATACAGATAAAATGTATTCAATTTAAATATAAGTAAATTAATTGAATTTTGTTATAATATTATTCATAAATATTTTGCAATCAAATAATTTTTCGTTTACTCAATGCTTTTATTTTTTATGCTTTTGATTCCACCGTGTTTTTTGTAATTAAAACAAAAATCCATCTAATTCAAATAATAATACAGATAAAATTTTATTCAATTTAAATACAAGTAAATTAATTTAATTTTATATACACTGGGACTCTGGCGCACGGTTCCATGGCTGTTTGTAGTGGTTCGGAATCCTTTTTAAACCAGTATGCCCCGGTCTAACAAGAACGTAGAGCGTTGCGGGGGTAGTGTTACTCCGCGTCCGTAGCTTATCTTCAAGCTACGCGTACCTCCTGAGTAGTGCTAAATGAGTAACGTCAGTGCAGCACTTGTCTTTAGGCACCAAAGACAACTGTCTAAGTGTTTGACAGCTGCATTAGAAGGAAATATTAATCATAATCATAAAAATAATATTCTTCATTAACGTTTTGCAACCAAATACTTTTTCGCTTACTTAATTCTGATAAATAATATTTTATATGTAATAATATTTTAATTACACTGTGGTGTTTGTAATTATAATAAATGTTAATATGTTTGTAGTAAATACTACATATAAAATTTTATTCAATTTAAATACAGATACATTAATGTAAGTTTGTAATAAAATTCTTCATTAATGCTTTTAATCAAATAATTTTTCGTTTACTTAATTCTAATAAAGAATATTTTTATTCTTTAATTCCCCTGATTTTTTAATCAAAACCTATATTATTATATCTAAGGCAAATAATTAATAATATAGATAAAATATTATTCAGTTAAAATACAAATAAATTAATTGAATTTTGTATTAATATTTCATTCTTGTGTTTAAATAATTTTTTGTTTACTTAATTCTGATAAAGAATAGTCTTTATGCCTTTTATTCCTTTGCTGTATTTGTAATTAAAACAAACACTAATATATCTAAAGCAAATAATAAGTACTATAAATAAAATTTAATTTAATTTAAATACAAATAAATTAATTTAACTGTATAATAATATTGTTTATTATTGTTTTGTAATCAAATAATTTTTCGTTTACTTAATTCTGATAAAGTATAGTCTTTATGTATTTAATTCATTTGTTGTATTTTTAATTAAAAGAAATACTAATATATCTAAGGCAAATAATAAATATGACAAGGCAAGTAATACAATTTAATTCAATCTAAACACAAGTAATTTTAAATTAATTTTGTAATAATATTCTTTATTAATGTTTTGTAATCAAATAATTTTTCGTTTACTTTGTTTTGATAAAGAATATTTTTATGCTTTTAATCGCACTTGAATTTTTGTAATTAAAGTATATTGAAGCAAATTTTAATATATCTAAGGCAAAAGATTTGTATGTCCATCTGTCTGAGTTTTTCAACACTTAAATTTATAATAATTAGGATATCAATTTCGTTTCCCTCATTTATTATTTTTTATCTGGTACACTTCCAAAATCATGACAGATCGTCAGTAGTTACATTTAATCAAATAGAAAACTTATTTTTTATCTTTCAATAATGATACCATTTGGACTTCTTGGCGCCAAGTTATTTAGCGCTGAAATCCATGATATATTAATTTGCTTTTCTTGATTTTAATCTTGTTTTTTTTTTTTTTTTTTTTTACAATTTGTGGAGAAATTAAAATCTTAAAATTATTAAGTTAATGTACTTGTGTTCTGTATAAATATATTTTTATCTCTTATTCTAGCTTTAATCTTTAATTTTTATGATTTTAATTCCATTGTTGTTTTTATAATTAATGTATATTCACGTAAATATTACTATATCTCAGGTAATATGTTGTTGTTGTTTCTTATCCCACTTGGCTGGCCAAGCCCACGAGCCCATACGTACTCATGATTGAAGGGGAAAAAAGCAGCTTCTGTTGTGATGGAGCACCCATAGGTAGAAGTCTGACTTTGGCTCCGTGACGCTTTTACAGTCATAGGAGACCGGAAGCTACGGGCTTAAAGTGGATTCCGAACTATTACAAACATCCATGGCACCGCCGGGATTCGAACCCGAAACCTGTGGCACCGAGTGCCAGAGCGCTGGACACTCTGCCATTCAGGTCCCAAATTTGCCAACGGCACGCGGTGTTCCCACGTGGTCACCCTCCCAAGTACTGACCGCGCCCAATGATGCTTGACTTCGGTGATCTAGCGAGAACCGGTATATTTGGTACAGCCGGTAATATATATATATATATATATATATATATATATATATATATATATATATATATATATATATATATATATATATATATATATATATATATATATATATATATATATATATATATATATATATATATATATATATATATATATATATATATATATATATATATATATATATATATATATATATATATATATATATATATATATATATAGCAAAAGATGTCTACCTCCATTTATCTGAGGGCTTGATTATTTATAATTTATATAATAAAACACTTATAAGTGCAAATCTTATTTTCTGTCTTTCGATAAAGGTATCATTTGGACATTTTCTCTAAACAATTTGATATTTATTTCATATGTATTAAAATACATATTGTATTGACTTTAAACTTGCTTTTACAATTTGCAGAAAATATTAAAATCCTAAAATATTGAAGTTAATGTATTTTGATCCTTTTTTATATATTTTTACCTCATTTCAATTTTCTCTTGAATAAGATTAACATTTATTTTTTTTTACGAAATAATTAAGTACAATTAGTACAACGTTATTTTTAAAATATGCTAAACATTTCTTAGTCACCATTAGATTTTTTATACTTGTGATATATTTTCTAGTTTTCTTTGCACTTTTCAGTGATTTTTTTTTCTCCAAATAATAAAATAATTATTATTTAACTTTAAATTATTATTTTAACTTATAAAAATTAATAAATTTAAATTATTAAAAAATAGCATTTTTTTATAAATCCAGCCTGTTCCTATGTTAGTTATTTTCAAAAGCTTCCACAAAATCATCAACTTCAATACTTATTTGAATCCTGTAAAAAAACCCATTCTCAAAATTAGAATGTCTTCAATTAAATTAAATAATAAATTTAAATTAAATATAATAAACTTAAATTATTATTTTAATTTATTTTTTTCATTTTACTTTAAATTATTATTAAAATAATATTAATTAACTAGGCAATATATGTTAGTTATTCTTAAACGAGTGTACAAAATCATCAGCAGTTTCAATACTTACTCCAATCCTGTAAAGAAAATCGCCATTCTCAACTTCTCTTCCGAAATACATTTTGCTTCAACATTTTATTCTTATCGCCATCGACAAAACGGAGTATTCCATCCCCAGCCCCACCCTATTTCAGATTCAATTCATTTCTTCAAAATATTTTAGGGGGGTAAGATTTTCTCTCTGGTGTGCTACCAAGTACGTACTTCCAAAGCGAATCGAGTTTGAGTAACATTTATTTATAAGTCTCCTACTTTATTTGGTTTTTCTAACAATAAATCAAGCGTTGTCGATAGCCCTATGACTCTCTGGTGCGCATAGAAATGCTCTTTCGACTGAGTCGAAGAAAGAGAGGGGAACATTGTTTATGATTTTTTTGTGAGAAAAGAAAACTTTTCCGGACGCCTTTTGAACATGTGTATGAATTATTTCTTTATGCTTTCTAGTAGCAGAGTGTGAGATATGATTACAGGCGTATATCGATTACTTTCTCTTCTGTGAGCAGCTATTTTTTCTGCCTGTATAATAAAATTCTATACATAAATCATATTTTGACTTGATGGTAGACTTCATAAATGTATATACATTTTTTTTTGTGGCTATATTTGTTGCTGAGGATATTTGTTATTCCCACTCACGATATGGTTTACTAAGTGGATAAACTATCGGTATAATAAAATGAATTTTTAAATAAACTTTTCTAAACATTTGATACTTGTCTCATTCTATTAAAATACACATTTTATTGATTTTAAACTAGTTTTTACTGCTTGTCGAAAAAATTAAGATCCGAAAATTTTGAAGTTAATGCAGTTGAATTATTTTAATACTTATTTATCTCTTTCAAATTTTCTATTTAATGCGATAAGCATTTATTTTTTTACGAAATAATTCTATATAATGTCCTTTTCAAAATATACTTAAATATTGTACGAGTCAATATTAGATATTTTATACAAGTAATTAATATAATTTCTATTTTTTTAATTTTTTTTTTTTTGTGCCCTTTTCAGTGATTTGTTTTTCGAAATAATAATATAATAATATAAATTTAAATTATTATTTTTATAATAATAAAAAATAAATTAAAATTAAATTAAATAATAAATTTAATTTATTATTTTATTTTATTATTAAATTTAAATTTAAATTATTATTAGAATAATAATATTATTTATAAGGCCAGGTCATATATGTTAGTTATTTTCAAACGTGTGCACAAAATCATGTGCAATTTTAATACTTACTTATCCTGTAATGAAAATACCATTCTCAAAATTGGACATCCATGAATTAAATTAAATAACAAATTTAAATATTGATATATTTAAATTATTATTTAAATTTATTATTTAATTTTAATTTTTATTGAAATAATAATCATAAAATATTTATAAAGCCAGACCACATATATTTATTTTCCAACGAGTGCACAAAATCATCAACAACTTCGATTCTGTAAAGAAAACCTCATTCTCAAAATTGGACTTCAATAAATTAAATTAAATAATTAAGTTAAATTAAATGTAATACATTTAAATTATTATTTTAATTTATTATTTAATTTTAGTTTAAAATTATTATTAAAATAATAATAAATTTTTATTAAAACCTTTTCATATAAGTTTGTTGATTTTGTGCACTCGTTTGAAAATAACTATTTCAATACTTACTCCAATCCTGTAAAGAAAATCTCATCCTCAAAATTTGAATCTCATAAATTAAATTCGATAATAAATTTAAATTAAATATATTAAATTTAACTTATTATTTTAATTTATTATTTAATTTTAAATTTAATTATAATTAAAATAATAAAAAAAAATCACCAGGCTATTATATATGTTAGTTATTTTAAAACGAAGGCTCAAAATCAACCACAGTTGCAATGCTTACTTACCCTGTAAAGAAACCCCATTGCCAAATTCTGTTGTGAAATCCATTTGGCTTCAACTTTTTCATTCTTATCGCCATCGACAAAACAGAGTATTCCACCCTCCACCCCAACCCTTTACCATATTCAATTCACTTCTTCAAAATATTTTATGGGAGAGGGAAAAAGGAAAGATTTCCTCTCTCGTGTTCTTCCAAGTATGTACTTCCAAAGCGAATCGAGTTTGAGTAACATGTTTTTATAAGTCTCTTACTTTATTTGGTTTCTCTAACAATAAATCAAGCGTTGACGATAGCTCTCTGACTCTCTGGTGCGCATAGAAATGCTCTTTCGACTAAGTCGAAGCGAGAGGGGATTTATTTTTTTTTTTTTTTTTTTTTTTGTATGAAAAGAAAATCTTTTCCGGACGTCTTTTGAGAATGGGTACGAGTTATTTTTTATGCTTTGTAGCAGCAGAATGTGAGATATGATTACAGGCGTATATCGATTCCTTTTTTTTCTGTGACCATCTATATTTTCTTCCTGTATTGTAAAATTCTATACATAAGTCATATTTTGAAATGATGGTAGACTTCATAAATGAATATACATATTTCTGTGGCAAGATTTGTAGCTAAGGATATCCCTTAATCATATTTTCAATGTGGTTTATTAAATTGATAAGCTATCAGTATATTAAAATGTAAAAAATTAAAACAAACATGATTTTCAAATTATTTACTTTTAAACAAGTGTTTCCACATGGGCCTGTTTCATATGCGTTTCTGTATATGGATTTCATTTTCTCATAAAAACTATAATTGCAATTAAATGTTTACTAAAAAAAGAATCGTTACAAAGTTTAAATTATTCTTGCTGATATATCGAACACTGTAAATGTATTATAATATATATGAAACAAGTCTTTAATGTGTGCAAACGCTTATCTAAAAGTAAATAATTTGAAAACCAAGTTTGTTTTATTTTCTATATATTGTAACATACCGATAAGTTATCCATTTACTAAATCACATCGTAAGTCTGAATAAGGGATAACCTTAGTAACAATTCTAGCCACAGAAAAATGTATATTCATTTATATGATTCGATTCGATTATTATCGATTATATTATTATTAGTATTATATTTCGATTTATATATATAATTATATTATACAGGCCGAATATATAGATGCTCACAGTAAAGAAAGTAATCGACATATGCCTGTACGTATCTCACATTCTCGTACTAGAAAGCATAAAATAATAACTCATGCACATGCGCAAAAGACGTCCAGAAAATATTCTCTTTTATCCCAAAACTCATAAATGCAATTAAAAAATATTTCCTAAAAACGAATAGTTACAAAGTATGATATTTTCTTTTTAATATATAGAACACTATAAATGTATTATGGTACATGGGAAACAAGTCCTAATATGTGGGAAAACCTGTCTCAAAATAAATAATTTTAAAACCATATTTGTTTTATTTTCTATACATTGTAATATACCAATAAGTTATCCATTTATTAAACCACTGAATAAAGAATATCCTTAGTAACAAATCTAGTCACCGAAAAATGTATATTTATTTTATGAAGTCCACCAGCATGTCAAAATATGATTTATGTATAGAAATTTATTATACAGGCAGAAAATATAGATGCTTACAGAAAAGAATGTAATCGATACACGCCTGTAGTCGTATCTCACATTCTGCTACAACAAACCATAAAAAAATAACTCATACACATGCTCAAAAGACATCCGGAAAAGATTTTCTTTTCTCACAAAAAATCATAAACAATGTTCCCCTCTCTTGCTTCGACTCAGTCCAAAGAGCATTTCTATGCGCACCAGCGAGTCATAGGGCTATCGTCAACGCTTGATTTATTGTTAGAAAAACCAAATAAAGTAGGAGACTTATAAAAACATGTTACTCAAACTCGATTCGCTTTGGAAGTACGTACTTGGTAGAACACCAGAGAGGAAATCGTTCCTTTTTCCCCACCCCCATAAAATTTTTGAAGAAATGAATTGAATCCGAAAAGGGGGAGGGGGGGAATAGTCCGTTTTGTCGATGGCGATAAGAATAAAAAAGTTGAAGCAAAATGTATTTCGGAACAGAACTTGAGAATGAGGTTTTCTTTACAGGATAAGTAAGTATTAAAGTTGCTGATGATTTTGTGCATTCTTTTGAAAATAATTAACATATATGGCCTGGCTTTATAAAAAATTTACTATTTTAATAATAGTTTACATTTATATTAAATAATAAATATTTATTATTTAATATTTAAATTAATTCATTATTGAAAAATAATTTAAATTAAATTATTATTTTTTTTCTGTTTGAAAAAAAAATCACTGAAAAGTCAAAAAAATAAAAAAATATATTAATGACAAATAAGAAACATCTACTGACAACTAATAAAATTGAATAGTATATTTTAAAAAAATTATACTGAATTATTCCTTAAAAATACTAAATGTATATGTTATTTAACAGAAAATTTGAAAGACATAAAAATATATTTAAAAAAAGAGCACAATTAACACATTAACTTCAAAATTTTCATTTAATTTTCCGACAAATTTTAAAAACAAGTTCAAAATCAAATAACTATGCCTTATGACATTGGAAACAAATGGTATCTGCATTAAATGATAAAAAATAAGGTTTTTATTTGATTAAAAATAACTAGTGACAGTTTTACATGATTTTGGAAGCGTACTATTTAAAAAACTATAAAGTGAATGAAAATAAATTGATCTTTTAATTATTATATATTTAAAATTTTAAAGAGTTCAGACAGATGGAATTACAAATCTTTCACTTTGGTTATATTGTTATTTGATCGAATATATTTTAATTACCAAACTCACAATATAATTAAAAATAAATAAATAAAAGATAAAATAAGAGATAAAAATATATTAAAACAAAACACAATTACGGTATCGCTATTAAAAGACAGTCTATGTCTAGACATTAGATACTTGTCTCATATGTGTTAAAATACATTTATAGTATTTGATATATTAAAAAAGAATAAATAAATTTTTGTTACCATTCTTTTTTAGGAAACATTGGTTAATTGCACAGTTCACCTCTATAGAATAAACATTTATAAAAGTAATATTTATATTCATAGAATATTAATCCCGATGTGTTTATGCAATTTATTAAATTATTGCTGACAGACTATTGATCATAAAGTATACATAAATTACTAAAACAATTTAGCCAATGTAATTTTAAAAAAAAATATTTCAAAATGCTTAACCTCAAAGTTGAAACACATATAAATGTTAAGTAATACACGATGTAAATATTTACAGCCAGTTTAATTAAATATTTATATTAATCTATATATCACGGCTTAAAAATTACAATACTCGTTAATGTCTATTTACTATTGTTACATCTGTGTATTTAAATGATTCTCTATACAATTGCAATGCCTACATATTTCCTATTCTATAATACATTCTATTCTATCTACGATTCCTTCTATAATAAAATTATTCTATTTTTCACTATTAGAGGCATTATATTAATTACATTAATTTTAGGGAAATTATATTGCTTATATTTATGGACTAATACTGATTACAATATTGTGGTACATAAACCATACAAAAATTGCAAATATAATTTAGTCAATTTAAGTTAAAATAAAATATATATATATTAATAATTTTTAAATATATATTTTTAAAGGTTTTCCTGTATAGCTAAAATACATCTAAGTATAAAGTAATAATCAAATATTTACATTTACAATGAGTTTTAGTTAAATATTTACATTAATTTTAATCTAATCCTTCAAAATTATTAAACACATTTTTCTATGCGATTAGATGGTAATCTACACATTTGTAAAGCTTACATATTTAATATCATTCACTAATCTTCAATGAAATAAAAAGTTTTATCTTCAGTATTAGTAATCTCTTCAATTTTAGAGGGATTATATTTCTTTTTAATTTACGGTGTATAACTTTAATGTTTACAAATCAAGTATTTGCAAAGGCTACAAACACTAGTAGAGTATATTTAATCTATAAAAAAGGAAATTTAATAAATTTAATTTATAATATGCAACATAAACTTTTCAGCTTAGGTAGTTAATCTAATCGTGAAATGAAAAAAAAAAATAACTACAGTAAAATAACTTGTGTCTTTTATGATTGTCACATATATAATTTTATAGATTTTAACACAAAAGTACAAACAAAATTTTTACAATTTATTACTGCATTTTTATTAATTCATGATGTATAAAATGCAATTATATTTACATTTATATTATTATAAAGCTATTACATTTATATTCGCATTATATCTCTTTTTAAATCATGATATATGGAAACTTTAATATTTATAAACCAAATATTGGCAAAAGATGCTACCACTATTAAATTGCACTTAATCTATAAAAAAAAAGAAAATTTGATAAATTTAATTTATAATATGCAACGAAAACTATTTAACTTGATTGGTTAATCTAATCGAGATATACGATTGCAATTGTAATTAAATGAATTTTTATTTTTATTTTTAGAGAATAATAAATATATAATGAAAATGATTGTGATTATGAAATAAACGAACTGAAAATTTAATATTGTTAGATTCGTTAAAAATATAATAATATAAAAATAAATTAAAAAATTTTTTGCTCTGAAATTACGAATTCTGATACATTGGTACCAAAACATGAAAATTAAAATTTAGATGACAAATAGGTTCTTTAAAATAGTTTCTTACAAATAGATTTAGAAAATCTTTCTAAAAAATAACAACAAAAGATTGTCACACTTATAGTTTTGTAGGTTTTACCACAAAGTTTACAGTGATAAGTAATAAGTACAAAAAAAAAAAAAATTCTAAAAGTACTGAGTCCAAAAATAAAATCTATCGCAGCACTTTAGTGCTGCGATAGATATAGATATAGCAGCACTTTAGTGCTGCTATATTATTTTAAAATACTAAAACAAATTATTTATTTTAAGAAGCACTTGTATTTATTTTTCTTTCTTTATATTTACACTAAAGAATTTTAGAATTTTTCCGTTTGAAACTAAAAATAATATTTATCTTAGAAATAAAATAATGGATTACAATTTCACCGAAAACTTTTATTAGTCAAACAAGAGTATCAAATTTTTATAATAGCAAATGTATGGTCTCCAAAAAGGGTTACCAATTTTTTTTTTTTTAAATTGAAGCTTTGACTTATGTGAAATTATTGAAAAGTTTATTCTATATCTATTTCAGTAGCAAAAAATATATTTTGAAATTCCTTAACGAGAATAGATTTAGCAACATATCTTTCAAAATCAAAAATTAATGACATAGAAATATTCAATATAATAGTTTATTTGAAAAAAAAACAAATTGCGTTAATAAATATTTATATTCATTTTTCGTTCTTTATATTTAGATGTTCTCAACAATTAAAAAAAAAATAATAATTTTTTTCGTTTGAAAATAAAAATAAGATTTATCTTACAAATAAAATCATTTTAAATTTGCAGATCATAAACTAAAATCCATCGCTATAAAAAAAAAAAAAAAAAAATTATTTAGCCAATTGTCTTCACAAATATATGGATATAATTCTACAGAAACTTTTATTTGCCAAACGTGGGGATAAAATTTAATAATAGCAAATGCATGGAAGTAAAAAAGGGTTACCAAAAATTATTTTATTTAAAGCTTTGATTTATGTGAAATTATTGAAAAGTTTACTCAATATCTATTTCAATAACAAAAAAGTTGTTGAAAATCTTTAATGAGAATAGATTTAGTTTATTTGAAAAAAAAATATTATTTATATTTATTCACACATATATATATATGGGGCCTGATGGCCGAATGGCTAGCGCTCTGGCGCTCCACTTTAAGACGTAGGTCCCGGTCCTAATAGGATCGTAGAGCGCTGCGGGGGCATTGTTACTCCGCGTCCGTGGCTTACCATCAAGTTACACGCGCCCCCTGGGTAATGCAAAGTGAGTAACATCAGTGCAGCCCTTATAGGTATCCAAAGATGTCCATGTATGTTTGCCAGCTGCATTGGAAAAAAAATATATATTTATAAATATTTTATTTAGGTATTCTCAACTAAAAGAAAATTTTAAAATTATTTTCGTTTGAAAATAAAAATAAAATTTATCTTTAAAATAAAAATAACATTAAATGTGTAGATTATAAACTAAAATTCATCGCTTGTTTTTAAAACAATTAGTTGGTATTCGCCAAACAAATGATAAAATTTAATGATAGCAAATAGGTGGTCACCTAAAAGGTTACCATAAATGCTTTCATTTGAAGCTATGATTTATGTCAAATTATAGTAAAGTTTATTCAGTATCTATTTCAGTAACAAAAAAGTTGTTGAAATTCTTTAATGTGAATAGATTTATTAAAATATCTTTCAAAATCAAAGATTAATGAGATAAAAATATTCATTTTACTAGTTTATTTGAAAAAAATATATAGTTATAAATACTTAAATTTATGCTTAATTTGAATACTTATATATATTATGTTATTTCTTTATATCTAGGCATTCTCAACTACTAAAGAATTTTAAAATTATTTTCGTTTGAAAATAAAAAATAATATTTATCTTAGAAATTAAATAATTTTAAATTTGGAAACCATAAGCAAAAATTCATTATTATTTTTAAATAATTAGTTGGTGATTTGTTTTCAAAGATGTATGGTTAAAATTTTACAGAAAACCTTTAATAGCCAAACGAGGGGATAAAATTTAATAATAGCAAACGTACGGTCGCCAAAAAGTGTTGCCATAAATTATTTTGTTTGAAACTTTGATTTATGTCAAATTATACAAAAGTTTATCCAATATCTACTTCAGTAACAAAAAAATATATATATATGTTGAAATTCCTTCATATGAATAGATTTAGTAACATATCTTTCAAAATCAAAGAATAATGGCATAGGAACATTCATTATACAAGTTTATTTGAAAAGAAAATATTTATAAATACTTTATTTTTCTTTCTTTATATTTCAGTATGCTCAACTACTAAATTTTTAAAAAAATATTTCAGTTTAAAAATAGAAAATATATTTATTTTAGAAATAAATTAATATTAAATTTGGAGATCTTAAACTAAAATTCATCGCTATTTTTTAAAAAAAAATTATTTGATAAATTGTTCTCAAAAATATATGGATTACAATTTTACAAAAAACATTTGTTTGCCAAAAGAGAGGATGAAATTTAATAATAGCAAAAGAATGGTCGCCAAAAAGGGTTACCATAAATTATTTTATTTGAAGCTTTGATTTATGTCAAATTACAGAAAAGTTTATTCAGTATCTACTTCAGTAGCAAAAAAGTTGCTGAAATTCTTTAATGTGAATAGATTTAGCAACATATCTTTCAAAATCAAAGATTAATGACACAGAGATAATCATTATACTAGTTTACTTGAAAAAACATGTTTTTGTAGAACAATGAAACATTTCCATTAATCATACCTAGTGTCTTAACCCCATAAAAGAATCACATTAGCAGGACCATTATAGAAGTCTAAAACAGGACGTTAAACTGAAAAAAATAAATTAAAATATCATTAATATTTTTAAAATTCATGACATTCGAATAAATGAATATTAATATTCTTGATGTATGATTAATGTGCAATATTTGCTGAGACTTTGCTTGTACAAAGATATTTTATATAAATATGAATGGAGTAAAAATTAAAATTCAGTGGCACAAGAAAATATTTGTTAGAACTTTTTCTCTTTTGTTAATCTTATATTGGTATCATTTTTCTCTTTATATTTAATGAATATTTATGAATGCAAATATTTGTTTGTGGCAATGGAAGCGTGGACAGGATGTATAATGAAAATATTGACTTTACTAAAAATTGTTTGTCTTGTCTATCAGAATTTGAGGTTTCACTTTAGTATGTATATGATTACGAATTTTTTTTTTATTATTTGTCCATATACATATATCCCAAATAAATGAAAACAATATTTATTTATATGTGTGTATATATATATATATATATATATATACTTCTCATTTCAAGTTATAGGTAAAAAAAATTGTATTTCTCTCTCATTTTAAAATTAATTAAATTGCCATTTTATTAATACACTTGTCAATAAAATTATATTTGTATTAATACATATGTCATATATATATATACGGTTATATATCGTATATAGTTGGTTTACAATATTTATAAAGTTTGGTTTATAATATTTATTTTTATTTTTTTATTATTAATATTTTAAGTACAAAAAATTCTATTGAAGCATTTTAGTGTTGCAATAATACTTCAAAATACTATATTTCTTGGTTTTACCTTACAAATAGAATAACTTTAAATTTAGAGATCATAAACTGAAATTCATTGCTAGTTTTTAAAACAATTAGTTGATTATTTGTTTTCAAAAATGTATGGTAAATTTTACAGTAAAACTTTATTCGCCAAATGAGCGAATGAAATTTAATAATAGCAAATGTATGATCGCCAAAAGGGTTACCACAAATTATTTTATTTGAAGCTTTGATTTATGACAAATTACAGAAAAGTTTATTCAGTAGGAAAAAAGTTGTTGAAATTGCTTAATGTGAATAGATTTACCACCATATCTTTCAAAATCAAAGATTAATGACAAAGAGATATTCATTATAATAGTTTATTTGAAAAAACATGTTTTTGTAGAACAATGAAACATTTCCATTAATCGTACTTAGTGTCTTTAACTACATAAAAGATTCGCATTAGCAGAACCATTATAGAAGTCTAAAACAGGATGTTAAATCCGACAAAAAATAAATAAAGACATCATTAATATTTTTAAAATTCATGACATCCGATTAAATGAATATTAATATTCTAGCTGTATGATTAATGTGCAAGATTTGCTGAGATTTTGCTTGTACAAGATATTTTACATAAATATGAATGAAGCCAAAATTAATATTCAGTGGTACAAGAAAATCTTTGTTAAAACCTTTCCTCTTTTGTTAATTTTATATTGATGTATTTTACTCTTTACATTTAATGAATATTTATGCATACAAATATTTGTGAGTGAGAATGGAAGGATGTAAATGATGTATAATTAAAATATTGACTTTACTAAAATATGTTTGTCTGTCTACCACAATTTCAGGTTTCACTTTAGTATGCATATGATTACAAATTTTGTTTTTTATTATTTGTTCGTAAATAAATATATATATAATAATCTCGATTCAGGTTATAAGAGAAAAAATTATACTTTTTTCTCAATTTAAAATTAATTAAATTACCGTTTTATCAATTTAATTAAAATACCACTTTATTTATTTAATTAAATTAACCTTTTTATTAATATATATGCCAATTAATTTACCGTTTTATTAATGTGTCAATTAATTTATCGTTTTACTACTACAATTAATTAGCCTTTTATATAATTTAATTAAAATTCCCTTTTACAAATATAATTAAATTGTTTTTGAATTTAATTCAGTTATTATTTTATTAATTTAGTGCAATTGCTGTTTTATTAATGTGTGTGTCAATTTACCATTTTATTTCTAACTAAATTACGGTTTCTCAATAGGAGTCAATCAGTGTCAATTTACCATTTTATTACTATAATCAAATTACCGTTTTATCGTTATATGTGTCAATTAATTTACCATTTTATGAATATAAGTAAATTCCCTTATTAATTTAATTAAATTTCAGTGATATGAATATAATTAAATTACTGCTTTATAAATATATTATTATTAATTTCCATAATAATTTTAAACTATTTCTCCTAACATAAGGAATTATAGATTAATATAATTTAATTTTGTTTTATTTTTTATCATATTTTAATGCTTTATTATTTTTATTTTTGTTTTATCATATGTTCTTATTTATAGAAGACATACACAAATTTATTCTCAGATTTTTCTGTAATCATTTGAATTTCTATTGCTGCAATAACACTTTTTATCCAATTATTAGTTTCACGCAAAATCAGTATACAAAAAAAAAAAAAAAAAAAGAAATTTTAATAAAAGTAAAATAGTTAATTAAAATGTGTTTAAATTAAAAAAACAGCAATTTAATTATTACTATGTCATATGTAATGCATGGAAAAGAATTACTTTTCCGCTATTCATAAACATTTAGTTCTAAATTAAACTATAAATGCAATTAAATAAACATTAAATACAGTAAAAGACAGAAAATACAATTAAACATTAAATACAATATTCATGAAAATATCTAAGACCTTTGTTACTGTTTTATTTATTTTCTGTGTTGTTTAACCAAATTGTTATAAAAGTATTGTTTACCATAAAGTAAAGAAAATTGTAGGGTTTCAAAAAAATTAAAAAATAATACAAACCATATTGTAGTGATTTATCGTCTGGATTTCCAACTCATTTCACTTTCCGGTTGAACTATCTTCTACTATTTCAGAACTTGAGTAATATTTTATAGAAATCTTTAGAGTTCTTGTGTCAATAGTTGTGTAAGAAATACAATAACTTTTTAAACGTTTAACTTTGTAACTAAATATACTTTCTTCAATTTTGTGGATTGTTTATTAATATATTTTTATAAAGGAATTATTTTGCACTTTAATTACAATTTTTAAGATTAATCGTATAAAAAATATTTTTGAAATTCAAAATATCTGAAAGAAACATTTATAGAATGTTTGAAAAATAATGCTATAAAAAATGTGAAATCAATACAATAATTCAGAATTATTTTTAAATTTAATGAAGGGTGACATGGAAAATTAATATTAAGAAATAATAATTATAATTATGTTATTAATATATCGATAATTTTTGAGAGCAGTCGTATAAAAAATATTTTCGTAATACAAAATATCTGAACGAAAAATGTATAGTATTTTTGATTCTTTTAAAAATAATGCTATAAAAAATTTCAAATTTAAACCATAATTTATAGTTATTTTTAAATTTAAAAATTAAATTTTAATTGATAGTGACGTGAAACAGTAATAATAATGAAAAATTAATTTTTATTGATTATTAATGTTTCCGAAATAGTGATTGTAGTTAAGAAAGATTTATTGAATTTTAATGAATATTTGGCTAATAAATCATTCTTAGAAAGTATCAGTTTAATGTCAGCAGCTTTTATAATGAAATTAATTGCTGATATTACGTTATTGATTGATGTAAAGGAAATCAATAATTTCTGTAATCAACAGTTTAAATTCTAAAATTTTTAATTTTTAATTATTAATAATTTTTTAATACTTTTTAAAATTATTTTTTAATATTGAACAGTAATTCTTGTAATCTTCTAACAGTAATTCAAATATTCTTGACAGTAATATCCTTTTCAACAAAATATAAAACTAATATAAGCTACAAAGAAAATGGATATAAAATTTTTGTAGACTGAAATTGAATGCTTTATTAAATATTTTTACTTAATTTTAAAAATATTACTTGATTTTGCAATTTAAACATTAATTAAAATTTTGTTTTGTGATATTCTAAATGTTTTTGAGCATAGCATTTTATGTAATATAGAAAATGCTTATGTAATTTTTCACAAAAATATATTCTATATTTATTTATTCTATATCTCTTTAACAAGAAAGTAATATTTAAACTCCTTACATAAAAATTAACCATAAAAAAATTTAAAGAAGTATAATTATTAAAAAAAAACCTTAGAACTTTAAAAATATTCAAAACATGAAAAATAAAGAACTGCGTAAATGTGAGTTAAATTTTTAATGTGTAACAAAATAAATTAAATTCTGAAATAAATTATAAATATATATACCATGTTGAAGTAATAAAAATATTTATAGACAAAAACTATAATAAAAAAAATCTCCAAATTTCGACTACACAATTTAATAATAACAACTTTAGGAAACAATTAATTACAAATAATTCATTTTAAAAAGTATTCAACAATAAAAACATGATACAAGAATTTATTTACCACTATGGACAGCGAATACATTGAAGGCTTTGTGTAATATTTATTTCATGCCAGTGCAAAGCAAAATCATCTATGGTAGACAGTTGGAGTTCGATTCTGATTTATTAATAACAACGACCTTTAGAATAACAAAGGCGTCAGCTGTTTCGTTTTATCATCAGGCTAGGTTAATGGTAGTTAAAGCATTAATTTATTCAAGAGACCAATATTGTTAGTCAAAGTGGTGACCATTTTGTTATGTCTGTCATTTTAGTTTCGTAAATAATAAACTATTCACTCTTAATAGTAGAAGAAAATAGTGAATGAAAACCAAACAAAAATTTGGAAACAACTTTGAATAAAAGCTAGCATATTAATGAATATATTCATGAATGATTATATAATATTTTTTATTTAAAAAATCCAGTAAGTATACCGATAGTGTAATGTATATATTTTTAAAATTTATTTATCTAAAGTTATAGGCAGCTTTGTTATGAGTTATTTAAAACATACTTACCAACAATTATGTCTTTTTTAAGAAATTAAGCAGACGCATTTTCTCTTTTTAATTCGTCAATAAGGCATTGAATTCATATCACTTTGTTTTTAGCAAATTAGTGAATTACATTAAATATTAAAAAAGATATAACAAATGGCTGATATTGTACTAAAAAGTTTATCTGTTCACTATTTTGAAACTTTTACCAGTATTGAAAGAATAATAACTGATTTTTTATGACTGTTTATAGATACATCTGCAAGGAAATTTGAGAGATTTTTTGCTAATTATCCTTCGATATAATTTCATTTTTTGCAAAACGTCTTTGTGGCCTGGGATTGTTTTAAAACCAGATTCTTAATAGTAAATATAGATGTCCATACTTACGTTTCACTATATTCCCTGAGAGTGCTCTATCCAATCTACGTTAGCAAAATGTGTGTGCAATATAGCAAATGCCTTTGTGGTTTACCGCGTGTCATACTGAATCTTTAACGTATGTGACATTATCGTGGTAAACCATCTTAAAATATTTGTTACAGATAACAACATACAGATAATAAGCAGGTAAATATAAACAGTCAACAAACATGTTTTCAAAACATGACAGAAAAAAATTAATGCGACACGATCGATTAAATCCAAATATTTATTTAGCTTGTGAATATTGAAACATTGTTTTCCCAAACTCTACTCGGAAGAAATTTCTGCGAATAAACAAATACACAACGAAATGCATTTCTATTTATGAAACAAACATTCGAAAAGCTACGACAAAAATTTTAATAGAAAGCCGAATAAAATCAAAGCGGGGAAAAGTTTGGGTTGATATACGACTCCAAACTGCACAAGCTTATGCAAATATTTATTCTAACGTTTCAATGCAAACCGCGAAAGATAAGCAATACAAATACAAATGGAAGAAAAAATATGCAACGAATAAATCAGAGCTTTTGGGGAAATTTCTTATAAAGCTGGCAAGCGTTTTTGGGAAAACTGAATGCTGAACTTTATTCAAGTGACATCAAACCAAGATATTTTCTGCGCGTCCTGTTCCAGTTGCTTTTTGCTTTTTAGCTTTAAGAAGTTTGTAAATCTAGTTTATGCTTGATGACAATGATAAGAGACAAGCAACGAAATCTGTTCGGAATACATTAAGAATAAACTATGGAAGTTTTCTGCTCAATAACATTATTTTTTTTCTATGTAAAAAAAAAAGATTGTGACCTAAATTTATTTATATTCAGTAAATTAATTTCAATCTGGAGCTCGGTACCACAGGTTTAGGGTTCCAGTCCCGGTGAGGTCACAGATGTTTGTAGTGGTTCGAAATCCACTTTAAGGTCCCGGTCTTATATGACTGTTGAGCGTTGGGCGTAGAGCTGGCAATCTTACCCCATAAAAAAGAAAAAAAACATTTCTCGTCTCGAAATCTACCACCCCTACTGAGCTGTTGCGCCTTCAATGATGAAATTAATGTCAAATAACTCTCTCAGCAGTTATTAATCAATATACACGAAATATATTTTAATAATTTCAGAAAATCAATAATAAAAATAAATAAATAAAAAAAAAATTAAAAAATTTTATTTTTGAAACAAAACTGCATTTTTTTTTCATTTTACTTTCCTGTTTTTGATATATATTACAAATTTTTCATATTTTAATGCTTTTGTTTTCTTTGAAAATTTGTGAGAAATTTGTTTTTTTTTTTAATCTATACTAATATATATATATATATATATATATATATATACATATATATTATATAATTCATATATATATATATGTTTATTAAATCATGTTATTGTAACTACGAGACATGCACATGTTTACTTTAAGCTTGTGAATGTTAACTTGGTTCCCAGCTCTGCGCCCGACGATCGACAGTCATATAAAACCGGAACCTACAGCTTAAAGTGGATTCCGAACCACTACAAATATCTATGGCCTCACCAGGGCTCGAATCGGAAACTTGTGGTACCGAGCTCCAGATTGACATTAATTTACTGAATATCAATGAATTTAGGTCACAATCTTTTTTTTCAGACAGAAAAAATAATCTCATTTACCAGAAAACTTCCATAGTCTATTCTATAATGTATTTTTAATGTACTATTATGTATATATAATGTATTCTTAATGTATTCCGAACAGATTTCCCTGTTTGCCATCTTATCATTGTCATCAAGCATAAAGTAGATTTACAAACTCCTTAAACCTAAAACTTTCGATTCCTTAAGCTTTCTTATTTTACAAGAGAACAGAAACAAGACGCGAATAAACATTTTTTGGTTTGATGTCACTTGAATAAAATTCGGCATTCAAGTTTCACCAAAACGCTTGTCAGCTTTAAAAAAAATTTCCAAAAAAGCTCTGATTTATTCGTCGCATATTTTTTCTTCTATTTGTACGTTTGTATCGCTTATTTTTCGTGGTTTGCATTGAAACGTTAGAATAAATATTTGCATAAGCCTGTGCTGTTTGTAGTCGTATATCAACCCAAACTTTTTCACGCTTTGATTTTATTAGGCTTTCTATTAACGTTTTTGTCGTACTGTTTCGGATGTTTGTTTGAGAAATAGAAAGGCATTTCGTTGTGTATTTGTTTATCCGCAGAAATTGCTCCCGAGCTAGGTTTTGGGAAAACAACCGTGTTTTCAATATTCACGAGATAAATATATATTTGAATTCAGTCGATCGTGTTCCCTTAATTGTTTCCGTTTCATGTTTTGAAAACTTGTTTGTCAACTGTTTATATTGACCTGCTTATTCAAAAAGTGTTGTTATTTGATAATAAGCACTTTAAGATGCCTTGCCACGAGGACGTCACATATGTTACGGATTCAGTGTTATACATGATGCCACATAAAGGAACTTGCTATATTACACACTTATTTTGCTAACGCAGATTTTAACGAGCTGTCTTTAATTGTTTCCTTTCATGTTTTGAAAATATGTTTATCAACTTATATTGGTCTGCTTATTAAAAAAAGTGTTGCTATCTGAAACAGCACTTTAAAATGATTCGCTACGAGAACATCACATATGTTACGGATTCAATGTTACACATGGCGCCACATCAAGGCATTTGGCTATATTGCACACTCATTTTGCTACGCAGTATGTATATAAGTATATTAACGACATATGTTTTCATATTTAGCAGAACATGTTTCATGCTATTTTAAAAACACACATAAATAAATTCACGTGAAAATCAGCGTTTATTTTAAATAAAATTTTTGAAAAAGTTTATTGAGTTGCACGAGGAGATTTATCTGCTTTAAATAATAACTTATATTTTTACTTTTTTTTTTTGTAATTGCCCTTTTATACGCCACGGACTTCTTACCAAGACAACATCATGTTCACACATGTTATCGAACTTAATTTATTATATATATATAAGTTAATATTGCATAACAGTAGTGATATTGATATGCTATATATTGTATTAATATATTTTAACATAATGTATACATTAAAATTACATGAAATCTTTAATCAATTTCTATTAAAATATTTTTTTTTGAATCCTAGATGAATTCAATAATTGTCGCGAATAATAATCGGCGCGAAATTGGCAACAACGTGTTTACAAAATGTACATGAATACGAGATATATGCATGTTAATTTTAATCATACTAATGTTAACTTTAATCATGTTATTGCTAATTGAAAAATATATACATGTTAACTTAAGCCATGTTAATGTTAACTAAGATATATATATGTATGTATATTAACTTTAAATGCCTTTTTATGTATATTAACTTTAACTTTAATACATTTGCATTAAAGTAAATTTATTTTAATCCTAGACTAATTCAATAAAAAAGTACAAATTATTAACAACATGTATACAAAATGTACACGAATACTAGTTATATAAGATAATTTGCTATTTTAGATTTAAAAAATATATATTTCTCACAAATGTTCAAAGAAAAAAAAAGCATTAAAATATGAAAAAAAGGTATAATATATATTAAAAAGAAAACTAAAAAGAAAAAATGCACATTCCAGTTCAAAAATAATATTTTATAGATTTTATTAAATTAATTTAATTTTTTTATTTTCAGAAATATTTAAAAAATATTTCATGTATTTAGATTAATAAATGCTGGGAACAGTTATTTGCCAATAATTTAAAGAATATAAATACATTGAATTCTCAATCTGAATTTAATTAATTTAAATAAAATTTAATTCACAATTCAAATTCAACTCACAAGTTAATTCACCGATTTTTTTTCGGATAGAAAAAATTAATCTTATTTTCCAGAAAATTTCCGTAGTCCATTCTTAATGTATTCTAAACAGATTTCCCTGTTTGTCTCTTATCATTGTCATCAAGCATAAAGTAGATTTACAAACTCCTTAAACCTAAAATTTCCGATTCCTTAAGCTTTCTTATTTTACAAGAAAACAGAAACATGACGCGCATAAAATCTTTTGGTTTGATGTCACTTGTATAAAATTCGGCATTCAGTTTCCACAAAAACGCTTGTCAGCTTTAGATGAAATTTCCCCAAAAGCTCTGATTTATTCGTCGCATATTTTTTTCTTCTCTTTGTATTTGTATTGCTTATTTTTCACGGTTTGCATTGAAACGTTAGAATAAATATTTGCATAAGCTTCGTGCAGTTTGGAGTCGTATATCAACCCAAACTTTTTCCCGCTTTGATTTTATTCGGCTTTCTATTAAAATTTTTGTCGTAGAGTTTCGGACGTTTGTTTCATAAATAGAAAGGCATTTCGTTGTGTATTTGTTTATCCGCAGAAATTGCTCCCGAGTAGGTTTTGGGAAAACAACCGTGTTTTCAATATTCACGAGCGAAATAAATATTTGGATTTAGTCGATCGTGTTGCCTTGATCGTTTTCTTTCATGTTTTGAAAACTTGTTTGTCAACTGTTTTTATTTACCTGCTTATTAAAAAAGTGTTGTTATTTGATACTAAGCACTTCAAAATGATTTTTCACGAAAACGATACATATGTTACAGATTCAGTGTTACACATGGCGGCACACTAAGTCACTTGCTATATTGCGCACTCATTTGCTAAAGCAGATTGGAACGATCACTCTCAGGTGGAGTTTTTTTAGTGGATTAGTTTTAATTGTTTTCTTTCATGCTTTCAAATCATGTTTATCAACAGTTTATATTTAAATGCTTATTAAAAAGGTTTTGTTATCTGATGCTAAACACTCTAACCTAAGATGATTTGCTACGAGAACATCACATATGTTACGGATTCAGTATTACACATGGTGTATCTCAAGGTGTCTTGATATACACTCAAGAGCCAAAACAGTATGACCAACTGTCAATAACGAGTTGGCCCACCTTTGGCGCTCAACACAGCTTCAACCCGCCTTGGCATAGATAAATACCAGCACTTAATACCAGTTAAATACCACTTCCACCTGATCACGTGCCTTCCACGTGTTTGTTTTGGCTCTTGAGTGTATTGGACACTTTTGCTAACGCAGATTTAACTGAGCACTCTCAGGGAATTTCAATATTCACAAACGAAATAAATATTCGGATTTAGTCGATTGTGTTGCCTTAGCTGTTTTCTTTCGTGTTTTAAAAACCTGTTTATCAAATGTTTATGCTTGCTTAGTTGTTGTTTGATACCAAACAGTTTAACCTAAGTTGATTTGCCACGAGAATATCTCAAATGGTATAGATTCGCTTATGTATAACATCAGAAGATTGTTGACTGTGGGGAAGGAAGGAAATTTTCTTTTGTAATGACATTTAGGTTTAATTAGCATTCATTTGCATTTTGTACCTTGGACGCATAATGTACAATTAATGTGTCTTAAGAACAGTCCATAAGAGGAGGGGTTCAGTGCTTTCCGTGATTACTTTTATGGGTAACTGCCCAGCATTTCTGTGTCGTAAGGGAGAAAAGTCGGAAAGTTTCTGAGCCGGCATCCTGGCTATCGATTCGAGACGCTTTTGCATATATTGTTACATACTTACTAGCTGTTTTTGTTACTATTAGGCTACAAGTAAGATATCTTACTATTAAGATTAGTATCAATTAATTAAACAGTAAACTTCTACTAAAAATTGCATTCTTATAACTTATCCTTCTATGTACTTTATGTTTCATAATATTGCGATAAAATGTTTCACATTTTAACTTCTGTTTATATTTAGATAAGTTTCAAATAAGAATGCATACATATACAGATAATATGTGAAAATAATATCTTCATGTTGCACATTGAAAATATAAATTATAGAGATATAGAATTTGGTGAATTCCCTTTGAAAGGAGTGTTATGTCTGGCATATTTTAAATATTCTATATAATACCCTAATATTGAATATATTTTATGGTCCGACGTATTAGGAAATATCATTCGAATTTTAAGCATATGATATTGACTTTCAAGCAAGAAAGGTTTAATAAAATGCTTCTATTTGAAAGAAGCTTATTTGATTTTTTTAGTATTGTTTACACAAGATTCTGGAAAAACTCGACGAACAAGAAAATAAACATTGATTCATAGATTTGAACAAAACAGGCAGCAGGTGAAAACAAACATATAAAGTGAAAATAAATGTAAATATAAATATAAATAAATATAATAACACATATAAATGCAAAATAGACTGTTAGATATATGTACATATTTTATTAACCACTATATATATAATATAATTTTCTATACAATATAATTTTCTATAATTAATATATACTATTTTGCAATATATCTATATCAATGCAAATATCTTACGAAAGAGTACAAGTATAAAAAAAAAATTTGAATCCTTTCACAAATTTCTATTTATTTTCTATTAACATACTAGCTATACTAGAAGAATGCACAGGGGATTATATTAATGTTCATTAACCCAAAACATTTATGGTCAGAATACTACAAGAACGTTATTTCTGCATTTTAGGGTGCGATTTCATATTTGGCGACTTTTTTCCTTGTGGTTTCGCCAAGTTCTCTACTAATCAAACAAAATGGCCGCCACGCTTACAAAATTATACGGTTTTGATGGTTTCATTTGGCGCGGGAAAGAGATTTGGCGAAACCGGAAACCTAAAGCGCAGAATCTCTATACAAAATATCAAATTCAATTGCTACTGGAATAAAACAAAATTTAATAACTCTAAAACTTTATGCCGAGTGGATTGCGCTCTGGCACTCAGTATCATAGGGTTCGAGTCTCGGCATGCCAAGGATGGTTGTAGTGGTTCGGAATCTACTTTAAGGCGTAGATCAGTGTCACATATGACAGTAGAGCGTCACATCATCCAATCAGACTTCTTCTCGCCCACATCATTTCCAATCTGAATAGGGGCAACTCAGCTCTAGGCAATATCATGTAGTAGTAGAAATTTAAGAAGAAGCAACTGTACAAATATTACTAGAAACACTAACAAATTCAGACAAAGAAGTTTGATAAGTAATGGCTAAATTAATATTTATACATTTAAAAAATATTTTAAAGACATGAAAATAATAATCTGCTTATACACACAAGAGCCAAAACATTATGACCACCTAACGAGTCAATAACGAGTTGGCCCATCTTTGGTGCGCAACACAGCTTCAACCCGCATTGGCATGGATTACTACCACCACTTAATACCAGTTAAACTTCCACCTGATCATGTGCCTTCCACGTCATCCAGGCGAGTTCATTGCAAAATGTAGGGGTGGTCATAATGTTTTGGCTCTTGAGTGTATTTTAAAGCCAGCACTTGACTTGATATGGGTCAATCCGTAAATTTAGCAACACATATTTCCTGTCAGTTTTAAAACATATAAAAAGTCATGCGAAACCAACATTTATATTAAATAAGTTTTTGAAATGACAGTTACTTGTGTTGAGTTAGGAGATTAATCTGATTTAAATGCTAAGTTAAACTCGTACTTATTTTTTTTATTTCATATCTTCACTTTTCGAAGACGTCACGCATCTATAACCAAGTCAACATCATGCTATCATGTTCAAAAATGACAAAATATGTCTAAATTTAAAATCGGAAACCGAAGTTTTATATATATATATATATATATAGTGAAATAAACTGATAAACTTCGACGACGATCCACCAGTCGATATTTAAAAATGCAGATGAATTTAAATGACCTGTCATATGGGACAAACTGAAAGTTTATTTATTTATGATGATGAGGAACATGATAAATTCGTTGTTTGGAATGTCTGAGGTTTTAATTCAAATAGGAGAAATGAATATACCACATAGACAAATATCGCCTCTAGAAATGTCGTACTGAATCGATGTGGCACAAACGAGCTTCGTTATCTTATTAATGCAGTTATACCATTATAAATTGAAAACAAAATTGGATGGTCCATGAATAGTGAATTCAATAGTCCATGAATGGATACATAGAAATGCAAATTAATTTTAAATTTCTATACATTATTTGACCACAAAATGATTCTAAAATGTATTTTCTAACGATTCTCTTGAAATGGAAATATCAATTTTACTGAGTTCATAAGCATGGTTTTTGAAATAAGTTATTTGCCACTATATAGGCATATATGAACTGGTTTAAATTCCCTCAGGTTATATCTTGGAAATTGGGACAACAATGCACCCATACTTTGCAGCACAATTTTAAAACGAAGGTTACGAGGAATAATTATTATCCTTCTCCTGAAGTCTAGTTAAATGACTTTTGAACCTAGGTACTAAAGTGCCCATCCCGAGGAGGGTGTTTCTTTTTTTTTTTTTTTTTTTTTTTTTTTTTGTCGAGTTTGCCTGTCGGCCTTCAAACTCCGATTTCTTTGAAATACCTGCCAAAAATATATTGAGAGCAATCGAAATCTGATGCAGAACCGTAAACTTCCAAGTCTGTGTCGGATTTTCGCATGATAAATTTGTGAGCCTGAATGCACTCTAGGAAATGGGTTACAGATCCGCATTTGAAAGTGTTGGATCATCACACAGGTCCTGATGGTAGAGGGACTAGCGCTCTGGCACTTGGTGCACTCGAGTTCGAATGCGGGCGATGCCATGGATGATTGTAGTTGATCGGAATCCACTTTGAAACCCTAAGTGCCGTTCTAATATAGCTGCTTTTACTACACCACATGACTGTGCCTAGAGCTGAATTGCTCGTTTACAGTTTGTCAACGATGTGAGTGAGAAGTATGATTGGGCTCTGTATCATATGAGACCGGAACCTACGGCTTAAAGTGAATTCCGAATTCCTACAAACATCTATGGCACCGCCGGGACTCGAACCCAAAACCTGTGGTACCAAGGTCTAATATGACTATGCAGAGTTGGACGTATGACTGACAACCTTACCCCGTAAAATAAAACATATACTGTTTCGAAATCGGCCAGAAGACAGATGGTCTTGGCCCACCATGCATCTGTTGGCCAATGAAGATTGGTTTGGTTTATCGATATACGGTCATCTTGTGCTCATGAGGGCTAAACATACCGGGATCTACGATTTAAAGTGGTTTCGAATCACTCCCAAACATTTATGCAACTGCTAGGATTCGAACGTGAAGCCTGCCGTTTCTGAACAGACCGACACCTACAATTTAAAGTGGATTTACACCTACGGTCCGAACCCCTACCAACATCCATGGCACCACTGGGACTCCAACCCGTAACCTGTGGTATCGAGTGCCAGCTACTCGCTCGGCCAATAGGACCCAGCCAATGAAGAAGCAGAAAAAGAACATAACACAAAACAATCCTAGTAGCATTTCAATTTCAACCTTCGGTACACCAGACCACTGCAGCCCAATGTATCAGTATATTTTTTCTTCTTCTAATGCAGCTGGCAAATAGACCGCGTTTTTCGCCATAAGGGCTGCACCGATGTTACTCACCAGGGGGCGCGTGTAACTTGATGGTAAGCCACGGACGCGGAGTAACGATGCCCCCGCAGCGCTCTATGATCCTATAATAACCAGAACCTACGGCTTAAAGTGGATTCCGAACCACTACAAACACCCATGGCAAAGACGGGATTTGAATCCGGTACCTGTGGTACCGAACGCCAGAGCTCTAGCCATTGGGTCATCATGCTCCTATGTATCAGTATATAAATCGAATATGTACTATTAACTCGTAACGACAATTTCAAGCAATTTTAATTCGTTCCTCTACAGTTAAATTATGTATAATAAGCCGCTTTTGCTTTATCAAACTATATAAATTTTTTTCTCTTTTCAGTGATTGTAATGTGCGCTTCACCCGATTCAATCCGGGAGATAATGATGACTGCCGATAACCTTGGGATGGTGGAGAGTGGAGAGTACGCTTTCTTCAGCGTCGAACCTTTCACGAGGTAAACAACCTATTGAAATTTACGTTTCCTTGACTAAAATTTATTATAAAATGCTATCATTAACAATATATGCTTCATAAGCGAATTATTTATAACTTATGCCAGTTACGGGCAAACTTTTTCGGTCGCGGGTCAAAAATCGGAAAAAAAAAGTTTGGCGGGGCAAGATAATTTTGTCTAAAATTTTATAAACAATATACAAGTATTACAATTTAAATATGTTAATGAGATGAATTAAATTGCGATTTCATTTTTAAAAGTTCCTTATACTGAGGTTTGAAGTGAGATGGACTGATTCTAAGGAACGAGGCCAAAGGCTCATCTGTCAGTCTACTTATAAAATAGCAATTGTAAAAAAAGATTTCCAGGTCTATTCATCATTAAAAGTACGGCACTCTGTATCAACTTTACGTTTTTTAGTAGCCATTTTGGGGTTGAAATATCTTACGAATAACCCAAACCAGCACTTGCTACGCTATACTTTTAATAATTTTACCACTATTCAAAATGATGCTATATGTCCGCAATCTTTCAGTACGCAATTAATAATATTAGAGCTCACGACAAAAGAAAAAGCCGCTGGCTGGAGCTTAAAATGCGCAGTCTGCCAGATGTGAGGTCTAATTCACCTATATTGGATTCTCATATGTCTGCTCTCCGAGAAAGAGATAACGCTTGTTGGCGCCACTCTAAAACTAAAACTAACAAAGAACTTCCCTTTTTAACACCTTACAGATTGAAAGCTGCCTGAGCTTGCTGTTTCCGCCGATTTTTGTTCTATAGAAAAAAATAGAGAAAGTAATAGAGATTATCAGTCCTTTGAAAAAACGGAAGAAAAAAAATAATATTTAATCAAAGTAGAAAAGGAGATATATAATATATAAATATATATTTCTTTTAATTTGGTTCGGATCAGCAAATTAAAATTCTATCCGCAGCCCGAATAGAACCTTCCAGCGAGCCGTTGTTTGCTCATCCCTGGCTTAGGCCAAATACAATACTAAGTAGTTATTTATGATACAAATATTTGGCACAGAATCAAGTGCTCATTTTGTTTTAAAACATAAGTTTTCAGTTTTATTTTTAAATTTAAAAAAAAAAATGCCAATATAAATCTTTACTGTTATTTTTTTGTGTGGTACATGCAAATTCTTAAAAACAAAATTTCTTGAATGTATGTATTAGAAACATTTATTGTAAAATGTTGCCATTAACAATATCAGCTTCATAACATAATGATTTATAACATATGTTTTGTTGTTTGTTGTTTCTTATCCCACTTGGCTGGCCAAGCCCATGAGCCCATACATACTCATGATTGAAGGGGAAGGAAGCAGCTTCTGTTGTGATGGAGCACCCGTAGGTAGAAGTCTGACTTTGGCTCCGTGACGCTCTTACGGTCATAGGAGACCGGGACCTACGGTTTAAAGTGGATTCCGAACCACTACAAACATCCATGGCACCGCCGGGATGCGAACCCGAAACCTGTGGCACCGAGCGCCACAGCGCTAGACACTCGGCCATTCAGGTCCCAAATTTGTGAATGCCAACGACACGCGGTGTTCCCAGGTGGTCACCCACCCAAGTACTGCCGCGCACAATGATGCTTGACTTCGGTGATCTAACGAGAACCGGCATATTCAGCATGGTATGGCCGTTGGCAAATAACATATATATAATACATATAACAACATATGTTAGTATAACATATGACACATATAATACTTGGTAGTAATTTATGACCTCATTTGGCACATAATCAAGTGTTCATTTTGTTTTGAAACGTAAACTTTATTTTTCATTAAATTAAAAGAAAAAAAAATAGATATTAATATTTAGTGTTATTTTTTATTTTGTGTGGTACATGCAAATTCTCAAAAACTTTCCTGAATATATGTATTAAAACCTTTTCTTGTAAATTGAAGGATTTAAATGATTCAACAGAAATTTCTGATTGTAGCTTTAGCTTATCATTTTTGCATGTTTAATTGCATTGATAGTGAGATGAATAATATGAGAAGAGGAAATGACTGATTTAAAGAAAGTAGATTCTACAAGAAAATATTATAAAAATGTAAAATTATTTCTAAAAAGGATCCTAAAAGTTGGATTTTTAAAATAGTTGTTGAGACCTAATATTTTATTTTCATTATTGATTTTCAAAACCTTTTTATTGCTGCACAAGAGTATTTAATTACGAACAGTATTTAATTCATTTCAAATTACCTAGCAGTAGTGACCAAATGTTTTGCAATACTCCATTTCAATTATATGCATTATTTTCAAAAACACTATTGGTGTTAATATTCTTCTAGTCTGTATCATATTGTTTTAAAATGCTTTGAATCTCTGAAATATGAC
The DNA here is from genome assembly GCA_021605075.1 of Caerostris darwini. Taxonomy (NCBI): domain Eukaryota; kingdom Metazoa; phylum Arthropoda; class Arachnida; order Araneae; family Araneidae; genus Caerostris; species Caerostris darwini. Next base: position 241,754 of record BPLQ01011448.1, read on the forward strand.
TTTTATAAATGTTTCGAATATTGCAATACAGTGTAATTCTAATTCAAATGGCTATTTACAGTATAATTGTCTGCCTTGTTAATTATAGACAGGGTGTGATTGGCTAATACATTTATTGAAAAGAAAATTCATTAAAAAAATACAAAAAAATAAAATAAATAAATCGAAAGGTAAAAGAAAAAAAAAAAGTTGAAAGATAAAAATAATAAATAAATAATTTATATTCTACAGATTTAATTTTGTTAAAAAAAAATTTAAATTTAAAATTTAACAAAAATGATACATATAATATTATTCAACATTTATTACTATGCAAAAAGCGTTATATATTGTAAATAGAAAAAAATCAAACTCTTAAGTGATAGAAATCTTTTGACATCACTGAAAATGTCAAGTGAAGATTAAAATATTTTCAGTTATAAAGAAATGAAAAGTTAATAATTACATTTTTTATAAATAGATGGTGTATTAATACTGTCAACAGTGTACTGTACTGTCAACATACATATTGTTTAGATATGGGATGAATAATCCTCTGTAGCAAAAACTATGAATTTTCTATTCACCCTTACTAAATCTTATGATTCTGGTTCTTAAAAGTCTTCATCTAGGTTAGAGGTTGATTGGACTAATATAAAAATAATTGATGTAATATGAAAGTTATACAATATTTTTCTCTTAAAATATACACTGAAGTGACAAAAGTCATGGGATAGCAATATGCAACTTTTCAGATGGCAGTAGCATCGCGTAGAACAGGTATAAATGCTCAGTGCTTTCGCAGAGCTTTCATTTCTGTTTAAGTTATTCATGTGAAGAGGTTTTGACGTGATGATGACCGCACAACGGGAATTAATAGACTTTGAACGCGGAATGTTAGTTGGAGCTAGACGCATGGGTCATGCCATTTCGGAAATCGTTAGGGAATTCAACATTCCCAGATCCACTGTGTCAAGAGTGTGCCGAGAGTATGAAATTTCAGGCATAACATCCCACCATGAACAGCGCAGTGGTCGACCGCCTGCACTTAACGACCGAGACCGGCGACGTCTGCAAAGAGTCGTAAATTCTAACAGACAAGCAACACTGCGTCTGATAACCACAGAAATCAATGTGGGACGTACAAGGGACTTGTCTGTTAGAACTGTGGGGAGAAATTTGGCTTTCTTGGGCTATTCCAGCAGAAGACCGACTCGAGTGCCTTTACTGACAGAACGACATCGCTTGTAGCGACTCTCGTGGACACGTGAGCATATCGGTTGGTCCCTAGATGAATGGAAAACCGTGGCCTGGTTCGATGAGTCACGATTTCAGTTGGTAAGAGCTGATGATAGGGTTCGAGTGTGGCGCAGACCCCACGAAGTCATGGACCCAAACTGTCAGCAAGGCACTGTTCAAGCTGGTGGTGGCTCCGTAATGGGGTGGGCTGTTTTTTCATGGCATGGACTTGGTCCTCTGGTGTGACCTGAGCGAACATTGACTGGAAATGCTTATGTTCAGCTACTTGGAGATCACTTGCAGCCATTCATGTACTTCATGTACCCAAACAACGATGGGATTTTTATGGATGGCAATGCGCCATGTCACCGGGCCACAACTGTTCGCGATTGGTTTGAAGAACATTCTGGACAATTCCAACGAATGATCTGGCCAACTAGATCGCCCGACATGAATCCCATCGAGCATTTATGGGACATCATCGAGAGGTCTGTTCGTGCCCAAAATCCTGCACCATCAACGCTTTCACAATTATGGACGTCTATCGAGACAGCATGGCTCAATATTCCTGCAGAAGACTTCCAACGACTTGTTGAGTCCATGCCACGTCGAGTTGCTGCACTTCGCCGGGCGAAAGGAGGGCCGACACGATATTAAGAGGTATCCCATGACTTTTGTTACTTCAGTGTTAGTACGGGTTTAAAATAAGAAAGACTGAGTATTACGTTATGATTTTTGTTGACATGAATTTATTTTCAAATTTAAATACTTATATTGCGTAAATATACTTATATTGTATACTTATATACTTATATTGCGTATATTTAAATACTTATATTGCTTGTTGTCGTGTCCCTCATGGAAGGAGGGAGGAGGTGTGCAGCTTCTGTTCTGATGGAACACCCGTAGGTAGAAGTCTGACTTCTGCTCAGTAACGCTCTTACAGTCAAAGGAGACGGGACCTACGGCTTAAAGTTGATTCCGCCCGGACTCGAACCCGAAACCTGTGTCACCGAGCGCCAGAAACTTAAATGCTTATAAAAATAATAATTTTTAATTTTAATTTTAATTTTTTTATTCTTAATTAATAATTTTGTTGACATGAAATAATTTTCAAATTTGATTAATTATAAAAATAGAAATTTTTAACAGAATTTATGGAAAAGAAATAATAAACTTATAAGAACGTATTTTTTATAGCATAAAATCAATGGACTCTCTGATATGTCTAATTTTTTCAAACGTGAACCTGAATGTAAAATTATTTCTTGCATTTTATACGCATTTTTATTTTCGAGCCTGCACATTTTTTTTTGTAATCAGTTATTAAAGATATTTTCATGCAAAACTATAATTGCTACGTTATATATGTTAGACATTATAAAGAGATTTTTTTTCTTTGTGAATACAGCTTAAGCCATAAACAACATTTAATTTGAATCAAGAAAGTATTTTTAAAGTTTGTCCTTAAATCAAATACTATATTAATAACTGCCAACTATATTATTAATGCGCTTCAAATATCCCTATTAAATTGCACTTTAAATATCCATATTAACCTGCTCTTTAAATAATAAAAAGGAACATTAAGACGCCATTTTGTTCAGCAGCATGGCGAAACATTAATTACTGCAATTTTCTAAACAACATTTTTTTTTTAAGTCTGAAATTGCTGTTTAATTATGAGGCAACTCAAGCGATAAAGAGGGAGAGCATCATAATTACTTTGAAGTCATAAACATTTCTCATTTCGTTCGTTTACGGCTGCCTAGGACAGGAATTCGATATAGCCATAAAACTGGCCAAGTGAATTATAATAAGACTTGGAAAAATATGTGATATTACTAACGTATCTAAGTGTGTTATTTTGCTGAAATAACAATAATGTTGTTGATTTGATATAAGGATTATGAAATCAACAAAATACGTAAATGGTATAGTTTTAGTATTATGCGTACTTTAATTCGATTGTACATCGGATATACTGAAATTTTTTTCAATGTCTCAGAAAGTTATGGCACAGGGGCTTGGTGGCCGGGGGGACTACCGCTGTAGAAGTCGCCACTACAGGTTTCAGGTTCAATTGCCGGCATTGCCATGAATGTTAAACGTTTTTGGTGGTTCGGAATCCACTTTAAGCCCTGGATGCCGGTCATATAGGACCGTGGAGCGTCACATAGCTCAGTCATACTTCTCCCCACATCATTCCCAAATTGTAAAAAAGCAAATCAGCTCTAGGCACAATGATGTGGTGTGGTGTAGTAGTAGCAGAAAGCTAGGGGGAGTTGCAAACATGAAAGTTAGAACTGCAAGTACAGTATAAAAGAGGACTATTGCCATTATTATGAGTAAATTATGTTTGCATATTAATCTGAAAAAGGCCTGATGGTCGACGTACGACGTACGATGAAATTTTCAAAAATATAATACTTCTTTGAAAGATTGCAGGGACTAGGACTGATGCTCAAATTTCCATATTCATTATACTATATATATATTTCTTTGTACATATACAAAAAAAGCTTAAAATATAAACATTTAATTTGAAAATTCAGAATCAAGAAAGCATTTTTAACTTATTTCCTTCAAATTAAGCCAACCAACTATTTTAATAACTGTCAACTACATTATTAATGCTCGTTAAATAATATTACACTTAAAATACCCATATTAACCTGCTCTTTAAACATCCATATTAAACAAGAGCACCTTAAGAAGCTATTTTGCTATTACCCCAATTTTCTAAACAACATTTTTTTACGTCTGGCATTACTGTTTAATTATGAGGCAACTCAGGCGATAAAGAATGAGAGCATTATAATTACTTTGAAGTCATAAACATTTCTCATTTCGTTCTTTTACGGCTGTGTAGGACAGGAATTCGATATAGCCATAAAACTGCCCAACTTCCTTAGGAATCAAATGTAGACTTGAAAAATAATTTATGATATTATTAAACCCCTGATTGATTTACATTCTTATTTTGTTGAAAGAACAATGTTGTTGTTGATTTGATATGAAGTTTATAAAATCAACAAGATATATAAAGGGTTTATAAATACGCCTTAGAATCATGTGTACTTTAACAATTTTGCATCAGTTAGATTGTACATCAGATATACTGGAATTTTAAGATTCGACTATTCAATATATCTCAGAAAATTATAATAGAATTGTAAGTGGAAAGTTAGAATTGCAAATACTGTATGGAAGAAGATTAATACCATTAAAGTAATTGAGTAAATTATGACAGAATATTTAAGGGAGTTGGAATAAATTCTTTTGTATATAATTTAATTGATTCAATCCAAAGCTCTGTGTGAATTATAATATTTGATACGTAACACGAATTTCTGTTAATGATCCATAGATTTTTTTTTTTTTTTTTTTTTTTGGGGGGGATATTGATCATTTTTTATCTAGGTGTGTTACAATTGGTTAGAAAGATGAAACACATACAAGAATAGGCTTATAAGTATATTAACTTTCCTTGACTTTAAATTTCGGACATAGAGAAAACTATAAATTTTTAAGACATTGTCTGATACTTTTATAACTAACATTGCTATCATATTTTTATGGTTGTCTTTATATCATGTGCCACTGTATATATCGTCAGAGTGAATTAAAGAAATCAATCTTAAACAGAATAGTATTTTTTGTTAAAAAATGCGGTGATTTAATGGGGGTATAGTTTGCGTCGGGAATATGAAATGAACTAAATCAATTGAACTGAACAGTGTACTGAATCTGTTGAATTCAACATTGTACTGAATCTACTAAAACCTAGTGACATGTGATTTCTGGTAAAAGCTCTAAGCATTCTAAAATAAACGCAGCAACATTTTTGACAGACATCCTACTAAAACCACAATATGGAACCGTGAATTGACAGAATAAACCATGTATGTCAGAATGTTTTCCACTGAGTTAGAGGCAGAGGAATAAATTGTTCTGCTAGTCACTTATACGTATACCACATATGATTATTTGTTTAAAAGAGCAGTGATTTAATGTTGGTATAGTACAACTGACCTCATGAATATGTCATGAACTGAATCTACTGAACTGAATAGTGTACTGAACCTACTAAAACCTTGTGACACGTGACTTCTGGTAAAAGCGCTAAGCCTTCTAAAATAAAAGCAGCAACATTTTTGACAGACATCCTACTAAACCGCTTTTTGACATCCTACTACTGAAAGCGCAATATATTTTACCAACATAATAAAAACAAATAATATTTAGAGCAATTAAGATGGTGACAAAAAAATGAGACACATGATTATGTTGAAATGAGACACATGATTACGTTGAAATGAGACATAGATTACGTCATTTCCGTTGCATTAATTTAAGATTCATCTTAATCATGCAACTGTATTAGTCGTTTTAAACATAAAACATCTTTTCCAAGTTCATTTTATTTAAACAAAATCTCAAGTTGAAATAACTGAAAAAACTTGTAGTTCATTATTTACATTTCCAAGAAATAAACACTAAATAAATTAAATACACATCCGAACTTCACTGGTGTATTCTGAGAACAGTGATCTTTTATTTACTCCAACAGAACTCTTCATCTATTCCAGTCACGATTTATCCCAGAAATCAAAGAGAACGAATCGATAGTGCTTTCGTTGCACATATTCAAAAAGATTCAGGGGGTGAAAAAAAAAAAAAAAAAAAAAAAAACTGTGCCAAAAATAACAAGTACTTTCCTTGTTTATTTCCTCAATATTTTCGCTGATAGGGTTCTTGTACCAAACTTACTTAAAGAGCTCTACTAGTATAATATTGTTACCCATATTAATTAATTGAAAGCACGGCCTTTGCATTAGAAAAATGCAATTTTTCCCCTCTTTTTCGCTAATCTTCCACTTTTACTAATGGAATAAAAAACAGAGTGGATGATACTTGGAAAGAGCAATTAATTTTGCAGTAATGCAAGTCACGTAGGCTGTAAGAAAGGAAAAATAAGAAAATTTGTTGATGAAAAACTGTTGTTACATGTTGATATTTTAATGCCTTATTTGGAAATGCTTATTTATTAAAATTTGCTAAGAATAATCAATTTTTTTTCCGTACTGTTTGATCAGATGGTATTTTGACATATTGTGCTATTACTTAAAGTATGTGAAGTATTAATTAATTATGTATTGAAATATTTTGAAATAATTTACGATCAGTCAACAAATTATTTACCATATTTATTAAATAACATATTCAGTTAAATATTTTTGAAAAAAAAAAAAAAAGTTCCTACTTTTTTTTTTTTTTTTTTTTTTTTTTGCCCATTTATATCTTTGGCATATCAATGTATAAAACAGTCAAAAAATTTGATAAAGTGTCCATATCAGTGTATTAGTATTGTTATCTAGTGCAATAGATATTTAATTTATTTTGTTAAATGGAGCCAGATTGGATCCAGATTACTGAATATCAGTATAATTGAAAAATTGATGAAATTTTTTCAGAAAAAGAACGCAATTTGCATTTAAATAATTACTGTCAAGGGTACAAAAACATTGTAATTTGCATTTGTTATATTTACAAATTTCATTAAATATATAAGTCAAATCTGTATTTTTACATCAGTCAAATTAATTGGGGTTTTTTACGCATAAAACATCATTTCCAGATTCATTTTCTTAAAAACATTGCGCCTGTTTAAAAAAGGAAAACATCAAAAATAAACTTCTGCAACAAAATTTTAAGTTTGAAATAAGACAAAAAAACTTTAATTCATTGTTTATATTTCCAAGAAATAAACATTGAATAAAATAAATTCACATCTGGCCTTCACTGGTGCATTCTGAACACAGTGATATTTTATTTACTCCAACAGAACTCTTCATCTATTCCATTCACGATTTATCCCAGAAATCAAAGAGAACGAATCGATAGTGCTTTAGTTGCGCATATTCAAAAAGATTGTGCAAAAAATAACATACCAAGTTCTTATTTTGTTGCTCAATATTTACGCTGATACGGTTCTTGTACCAAACTTACTTGAAAAGTTCCATAATATTGTTACCCATATGAATTAATTGGAAGCACAAGCTCTTGCATCAGAAAAATGCAATTTTCCCCTTCCTTTTTCGCTAATCTTCCACTTTTACTAATGGAATAAAAAACAGAGTGGATGATACTTGGAAAGAGCAATTAATTTTGCTGAAATGCAAGTCACGTAGGCTGTAAGAAAGGAAAAATAAGAAAATTGTTGAAGAAAAACTGTTGTTGCTTGTTGATATTTTAATGCCTTGTTTAGGAGTGCTTATTTATTAAAACCTGTTTGATCAGATCGTGTTTTGACAAATTGTGTCCTTAGTTAAAATATCTCATTAGTTAATTATGTATTTAAGTATTTTAAATAATCTACTCTCAGTCAACAAATAGTTTATTATATGTACTAAATTTTATAATTAGTTAAACATTTTTGAAAAAAAAAAATTCTGCTTTTGTGCATATCTTTTACACATTTATATCGCTGGTAGATCAATGTATAAAACAGTTGAAAATGTGATAAAGCTCCCATATCAGTATATTAGTGTTGTTATGAAATGCAATCGATAATTAGTTTATTTGGTTAAATGGGACCAGATTGGATTCGGATAACACAATATCCGCATAATTGGATTGTCAAAAAGGCTGTATATATCTAGAAAAACTTAAAAACTATCTTTTTGAACTATTTACCATGTGAATTCTTTACCACTCCACTTAACTGTAACCGTACTTTGGTGTAAGACTTTTCTCACTGGACTTACAAATTCGTTGTTTTAAGTCATCTGCGGTAGACGCGAGTTTTTTGTGTTTGTATTTCTATTATTTATGTGTCATATCGTCATTTCAATGTGTGAATAATAGTATTTTTAATATATTTGAATCAATTCTCTACTTCCCGTAAATGTGGATATCTCATTCTTACAGTTCGTTTTGCTAGAAAAGTAAGAAATTTTATATGAAATTTTCTAGTTTGGCGGATTGTTATGGTGAGATAAAAGGATAATGGATTAAAAACAAGTTATTTCTTAGAAAAAGAACGAATTTTGTATTTAAATTTATTTGTTGACTCAATTTTAACTGATACATTTTGTTCTTTACAAACTATATTAAACACAGTAAGATCTGTATATTTACATAGTATTGTTGTTTGTTTCTTGCTCTTCCTTTCAGATAAACACCTCATTCACTATGGTGCTTTTCACGTCCATTTATTCCTCAATGCCATGTAGTTAAGTAAATCATCAACCTTGAACTCTGGACCATGGAACAAGATTCCCTACAAAATCCCGGAGTTAGGCATTTTTAGGAGAAAGCGAACTGACATGGTGCGTCAATAGGTAGAAAATGGTTGAATGAATATATTAATACACTTTTTCTGTAAATATTAATTAGCCTAAATATATGCATTAAATATGTGTTGTTGAAAAAAACCAAACCAACGTTCTTTATTTCGCTTTTGAAATACACACTATTTTGATTGCCTCCCTCTGTCGTTAAAAATTTGCTAAAGACTATATTCAGTTCAATATTTTCGAAAAAAAAAAGTTCATGGGGGCTCATTTATACCGTTGGATGCAATCAGTTGAAACCAGTGAAAATTTTAAAAAGTATTTTTAATATTGAGTCTGGGTGCAGTAGATTTTGCATTAGTTTAAAATGACAATTTTTCCGATTTTCGAATAATCTTCCACTTTTGGACTAATGGAATAAAAAACAGAATGGATGATTTTGGAAAAGAATTAATTTTCACTTAAAATCATTGTTATTTAAGTCACGTATAAAAATATTAAAAATAAGTCAAATTTATATTTTTGATGAAAAACTGTTTGTTGCATTTTGATATTTTCCAAATTCATTTTGCTTAGAAGTGCCATGTTTAAATAAAAATAAAATTGCTGGAAATAGTTCAACTTGCCAAAAAGCTTTAATTCATCATTTACATACTGTGAAATAAACACTGAATAAAATAAATTCACATCTGCACTTCACAGCTTGCATTCTGAAAAAATGGTCTTTTATTTTAAACAGAATTTCATCTACTCAGTCGACAAATTGTTTATAATAGTGCTTTTTACTAATTAATAGATTCAGCTGAAAATCTTTGACAAAAAATAACAAGTATGTCTGTCTGTAACAATTTCTTGTTACCTCGAATTCTGTCGTAAAATTATTTATAGCATTATAACAGAAAAAAATAGGTTTTTCCCCATTCTAATACTGTAGGTTTCAGTCTTTAGAGCAAAAATTAGTGCAAAAGATGACCATCAGCGGCAAACCAAACAAATTTTTGAACTGAAGTTTCAGTTCTAAAAAAAAACAGCTAATTTTTTTAGATTACGTCATTTCAAACATTTTATGCATGAAGCATCTTTTCCAAGTTCCTTTTCATAAAAAGATTGCGCATGTTTAAATTAAAACAATAAATAATAATAATAATAATAATAACAATATTAATGAAATAATAGACATTTTATAATCAATATTTTTTCCCATTCTAATACTACAAATAACTTTAAAGCAAATAAGGTTGTGACAAGAAAATGCGACGGATGAGCTGACGTAGATTAAGTCATTTCCGTTCTCATTAAGCTGATGCATGTTTATTTTAAACATAGATTTATAAATCGTTTTAAGCATAGAGCCGTTTTTCATAGTTCATTTTCTTATAAATACTGTCAATGTTTAAACAAAAACATCTCAAATAAAATTCTGCAACGAAATTTCAAGTTGAAATAAGCTTTTGAACAACATTTAAAACATCGAATTTAAATTTCCAAGAACAAACATTTAAGTTTGAAATAAACCAAGAACCATTCTGTGCAGTGATCTTTTATTTACTCCAGCAGAACTCTTTATATATTCCAGTCACGATTTACCCCAAAAATCAAAGAGGACGAATCGATAGTTCTTTAGTTGCGCATATTAAAAAAAACTGTGCAAAAAATAACAAGTCCAGTTCTTGTTTAGTTGCTCAATATTTTCGCTGATACGGTTCTTGTACCAAACTTGCTTGAAAAGCTCTACAATATCGTTACCCATATTAATTAATTGAAAGCACGAGCTTTTTCATTAGAAAAATGCATTTTTTTCCCTCTTTTTCGCTAATCTTCCACTTTTACTGAGGGAATAAAAAACAGAGTTTGAGGATACTTGGAAAGAGCAATTAATTTTGCAGTAATGCAAGTCACGTAGGCTGTAAGAAAGGAAAAATAAGAAAATTTGTTAATGAAAAACTCTTGTTTCATGTTTATATTTTAATGCCTTGTTTAGAAGTGCTTATTTATTAAAACTTGTTGAAAATAATTATCTTTTTTCAGTATTGTTTGATCAGATGGTGCTTTGACTTACTGTGCCATTAGTTAAAATATCTGAAGTATTAATTAATTATGTATTTAAATATTTTACGCACAGTCAACAAATTGTTTAGAATATTTTAGTTATAAATAAAATGTTCAGAATAAACATTTTGAGAAAAAAAATATTTTTAGTTTCATGCTACAAAGCTTTTAAAATATTTACTAGTTATAAAGACTATAAATTAGTTAGAATATTTACTACTTATAAAATATAAACCGTCTAAACATTTTTTATAAAACATGTTGAAAAATTTGATCGATCACTACAGTTTAGTGTTGTTAGCAAGTGCAATAGATATTTAATTTATTTGGTTAAATGGGACCAAATTGTATCCGCTTAGCCGAATATCCGTGTAATTAGATAACTGATGAAAAACAAGTTATTTTTTTCAAAAATAACTCAATTTGCATTTAAATAATTACTTTAATGAATACAAAAACATTGTAAATTAGGTTTGTTATATTTATAAACTGTATTAAATACATAAGTCAAATATGTATTTTTACATCAGTCAAATTTGGTTGTTTGTTGTTTTACGCATAAAACATCAATCCCAAATTCATTTTCTTAAAAACTAGCGTGTTTACTTAAAAACATCAGTAATACAATTTTTCATCAAAATTTTGAATTTAAAATACTCCAAAAACTTTAATTCATCCCTTACATTTCCAAGAAAATAACACTGAAAATATAAATTCACATATACCCTTTACTAGTGCATTCTGAGCACAGTGATCTTTTATTTACTCCAGCAGAACTCTTCATCTATTCCAGTCACGATTTACCCCAAAAATCAAAGAGTACGAACCGATAGTGCTTTAGTTGCACATATTGAAAAAAAACTCTGCAAAAAATAACAAGTGCAGTTTTTGTTTAGTTGTTCAATATTTTCGCTGATACGGTTCTTGTACCAAACTTGCTTGAAAAGCTCTACAATATCGTTACCCATATTAATTAATTGAAAGCACGAGCTTTTGCATTAGAAAAATGCAATTTTCCCTTCTTTTTCGCTAATCTTTCACTTTTACTAATGGAATAAAAAACAGAGTGGATGATACTTGGAAAGAGCAATTAATTTTGCAGTAATGCAAGTCACGTAGGCTGCAAAGAAAGGAAAAATAAGAAAATTGTTGAAGAAAAACTTTTGTTGCATGTTGATATTTTAACGCCGTCTTTAGAAGAGCTTATTTATTAAAACTTTCTAAAAATAATCAACTTTTTTCCGTGTTGTTTGATCAGATGGTGTTTCAACATAGTGTGCCATTAGTTAAAATATCTCTAGTATTAATTAATTATGCATTTAAATATTTTGAATAATTTGAGCTCAGTCAACTACTTTTTTATAATTACTAAATAATATAGTCAGCTAAAAATGTTTTTAAAAAAATATTGTGCAGAGATTTTTCACATTTATATCTTTGGTGATCAACATTTAAAAAACGGTCCTGAATGGCCGAGTGGCTAGCGCTCTGGTGCTGGGTACAACAGGTTTCGGGTTCGAATTCCGGCGGTGTCATGGATGTTTGTAGCGTTTCAGAATCCACTTTAAACCGTAGGTCCCGGTCCTAATAGGATCGTAGAGCGTTGCGGGAGCATTGTTACTCCGCGTCCGTGGCTTATCTTCAAGTTACACGCGTTCCCTGGGTAATGCAAAGTAAGTAATGTCTGTGCCGCGCTTGCCTTAAGGCATCCAAGACCAAGCTGTCTATGTGTTTGCCATCTGCATTAGAAAGAAAAAAAAACCTTTAAAAAAGCTAAAAAATTTGATAAAGGGACCACTTTAATATATTAGTGTTGTTATATATTTAATTTATTTGGTTAAATGGGACCAGATTGGATCCTGATAATCAAATATTGGTATAATTGAATAGCTGATGAAAAACAAGTTATTTTTTTAGAAAAATAGTTCAATTTGTATTTAAATAATTGCTTTAATGACTACAAAAGTATTGTTACTTACATTTTGTATTAAACTATCAATCAAATCTGTATTTTTACATCAGCCAAATCATGTTTTTTCGCCGTTTTGTCTCTTCCTTGCAACTAACTTCCTTTTGTATCGTGAATAGCAGTCAATACACTATAAATCTGCTATTATAGTTGCTGATGACTTAATGCGAATTTCTTGCATATGAAATCTATTTATTTTATTTGGTACTAGCCATCCTTGACGGATGATGATGTGGGTAACCACTGAAGCCTGAGCCAATTTGCTATCAGGCCTCCAAAAGAAAGAGATTGCAAACATGTATACATTTTATTATGGCTTTTCATTCAATATCCTATTGACACAATACATCTGTATTTATCCAGACACAAGTGGTGCATTATTGATTAACTCTGAAGGAATTTCTTATCTAATGATCTTATGCTATTTATTTACTAAAATCTAACGATCTAGTTTATAATATTATCAACATTCAAACACCATTAAAAATTTAAAGTTAAGTTTAATTTAGCATTTTGATAAAAATAAATGAATACTCAATTAAAAACAATAAAGTTTATTATAAAAAAGTATTAGTTTTATTTAATAGAATTATCAATATTTATAAAGCATCACTGTTTTTAAGTAATTGTTTTTAAAATTGAGAAATCTATTGTTTTTTGAGTAACTGTTTATGTATAAATACACTCAAGAGCCAAAACATTATGACCACCCCTACATTTTGCAATGAACTCGAGTGGATGACGTGGAATGCACGTGATCCGGTGGAAGTGGTATTTAACTGCTGCTGGAGAGTCTGAAGAATCATTATTTCACTTACTTCTGTGTGTGATAGGAAACGCTGCGGATCTAAGCGACTTTGATAGAAGGCAGATTGTAATGGCTCGGAACAAGTATTTCCCAAACTGCACCGCTCGTGGGTTGTTCGCGATCTACAGTTGTTAGTACTTATGCAAAGTGGATGAATGACGGTGAAACCAGCAGTAGACGACATGGTGTTGGACGTCCACACGCTGTCAAAGAAAAAGGTCATCGGAGACTGTCTCACATGGTGAACCAAAACCGGAGCCAGACAGTGGCTCAGCTGACAGCCCAATACAATGCAGGGCCAAGTAGAATAGTATCGGAGCACACTGTTTAGCGGACACTGTTGGATATGGGGCTACGCAGCAAACCTCCCACTCGCGTGCCTTTGCTGAGCAAGCGTCATCGCCAACTGCGCCTGCGCTGGGCCCGGGAACATCGTGACTGGTCCATGGATAAATGGGAGAGAATTGCCTGGTCAGATGAATCACGTTTTGTCATTCATCACGCCGATGGCCGTGCCAGGATACGCTATCTTCCAGGTGAATAGTTGCTCCCTCAATGTACAGTAGGTCAAACACAGGCCGGTGGTGGCGGCATTATGCTTTGGGGGACGTTCTCTTGGGCGTCTCTGGGACCCGTGGTTGTGGTAGAGCAGACCATGAATGCTACAGGGTATCTCAACATCATTGCGGACCAGTTGCACCCTTACATGGCCTCTGTTTTTTCATCTGGAAATAGAATGTTTCAACAGGACAACGCCCCTTGTCACAAGGCTAAAATTGTGTTGGAGTGGTGCCAGGAACATGATGCTGAATTCCAGTTAAGGTCCTGGCCGCGTAACTCCCCGGATCTCAATCAGATATAACACATTTGGGATGTCCTGGGACGGCAGCTCTGAGTTCAAAGACCACCAATTCGCAATATCTCGGATTTGCGTGACCGTTGCTTAAACATCTGGTACAATCTGTCTCCGGCCATCTGCCAAGGACTTGTGGCATCCATGCCAAGGTGGGTTGAAGCTGTGTTGCACGCCAAAGGTGGGCCAACTCGTTATTGGCAGGTGGTCATAATGTTTTGGCTCTTGAGTGTATGAAGTACGTATAAAGTTACCTAAGCAAATGGTGTTAAACAAATTGTTTTTGCCAAAGTCGCCTTTAACGTCTAGGTGATATATTTTGTTTTTTGAAGAAAAAAATAGTTGGAGCTTTGTTTTTATTATCAATTCTATTTCTACTCTTAAAATTACACGGTGCTTAAAGCACTCACCTTAAATCGAATTACTTGCTTCTCCTTTAATTACATCATGTTCTAATAGTGTGAAATCATTAAAATAAGATCCCGGATCAATGCTGAGAAAGCGATTGATAAAAGTCTTGAATTCCAGTTATCAATATAAACTTAAGTTTACGGCGATGAACTTTTTATCGGTCCCATTTTAGCTAATGGCGTTGACCTCAATGACGAGGAAATTGATGTTAACTTTATGGATGTCGCTTCATCTTTAGGCTTTTCTTCTAAATTCAAAACACTATATATACTTTTCTATTATTGTATGGTGTGGCTAGTAAACTCGCCGTCATCATTTATGGATAAAGGTGATAGCATAAATATTTATTATATCATAATAAATGTTCTATTAAACGTTTGAAGTTAAACTTCTTATATGAGTTATGCTATCTTTTTGTTATTGAAACGAATGGGGTTATTTTACTCATTTTGTGCTCATCTATCAGCATAGATGAGCACAAAATGAGTAATGTCATGTAATTTACGTCATCACTTTCTGTTTATACTGATAAAGCGGCAATCGGTCAGTTTCATCAGAATAATGATCGCTTCAAAAATTTTCTGTTGTCGACTGTTTATCTAACATTTTGAACTCGCCATCTAATGATCTAGCGTAGAATATCCACAACTTTCAAACAACAGTGTTGCTTTTTCGTCGAATCCTCATTGTCTTGCAGTGCTGGAAGAACATCCAAGCTTGCTTTTGTTGTGATGGAGCACAAATAGTTTAAAGTCTGACTTCTCTGACTGCTCTGTGTCGCTGAAGAAGGAGAACAGTGGCGTTCGGGAGGACATTTAGGGGGAACTATTCCGCATTTGCGCATCGTATGGTAGAGACCCTTGAAAACTCCCACCAGGTAGTCCGACTATCGATGCAAGATGCTGAACATCGTAAGCGATATCGAGTCTCATCGTTTTTCGAAACAGCGTCTACAACAAAGCCGCTAGCAGATTGAATCTCGGCCCTAATGTTCACTAGCGGCTTATGTTGCCACTGATCCATGAGTTGGGCATATTAAAGAGTTTAAAGCTAAGTTTGAATTATCATTTTGATAAAAAAAAAATACAAATACTCTAATACAAACAGTAACGTTTATTTAATAAAAAATGTATTCGATTTATTTAATGGAATTATCCCAGTTCGTAAAACATCACTTTTTTTTTTTAAATAACTGTTTTTATAAACACGCAATATGTATGAAGTTACTTTATTTACCTGCTTTGTTTTTTTTAAATGTATTATCTCAAAACATCAAAGGACTAAAAACCCAAGATAGAAGCTAGCGGTTGCTTTGCAGCCAAGGTGCTTCGCACCAACACAAATCAGAAAGTTACTTTAGTAAATAGTATATAATACGTATCAAAATCACCTTAAAAGTTTAGGTAATAAGTTTTGTTTTCAGAATATATATATATATATATTTATATATATATATATATATATATATTTATATATATATTTATATATATTTATATATATATTTATATATATTTTTATATTTATATTTATATATATTTTTATATATATATTATATATATATTTTTATATATTATATATATATTTATATATATATTATATATATATTATATATATATATATATATTTATATATATATATATATATATATATATATATTTATATATATATTTATATTTATATTTATATATATTTATATATATATATATATTTATATATATTTATATATATATTTAAATATATATTTATATATATATATATATATATATATATTTATATATATATATATATATATATATATATGTTTTGAGCTTCAATCCTACCGCATTAAGAAAACCTGCACGGTGCTAAAACACTGCACTTAAACGGAATTTCTTTATTTATATTTTTTCATGTTCTAATAGTTCACCGTTAGAATTATATGCCAGTTCAATGATTATAAGGAGATCAATAAAAGCGTTTATTGATATAAAACGTATCCTTTATTTAACACTTACGATCCTTTTTGTTCATATAAAAATGCCCCAATTTATAACTAGAATACAAGCTCTTTATACAACATTTTCAATAATTTTTAAACACGATTAATCCTGTTTGAAAGCCCGTATCTAAAACCGAAGTTTTCTTCTCTATGGCAATAATCTTTTTATCGGTCCCATTTTAGCTAATGGCGTTGACCTCAATGACGAGGAAATTGATGTTAACTTTATGGACGTCGGATCATCTTTATGTTTTTCTTCTAAACTCAAGCACTATAGATATTTTCCATTATTGAATGGTATAGCTAGTAAACTTGCCGTCTAACTCATCATTTATGGAGAAAGGTGATTGCATAAATATTTATCATAACATGATAAATGTTCTACGGAATGTTTGATGTTACACTACTTATATGAGACAGGAAGCTGTGCTATATTTTTGTTAAGGAAAAAGATGGGGTTATTTTGCTTATTTTGTGCTCATTTATGTATTCATGTCGTCGTAAGGATTTACGTCATAACTTTCTGTTTACATTCAAAAGTGGGAATCGGTTAGTTTTAGAAGAATAATGGTCGCGAGGGCCTGAATGGTCGAGTGGCTAGCGCTGTGGTTCTCGGTGCCACAGGTTTCGGGTTTAAGACCGGGCAGTGCCATGGATGTTTATAGTGGTTCGGAATCCACTTTAAGCAGTAGGTCCCGGTATCATATGACTGTAAGAGCGTCACGGAGCAAAAGTCAGACTTCTACCTACGGGTGTTCCATCACAACAGAAGCTACCCCTTTCCCTCCATCCATGAGTAGATCACTCATGGGATATCCGTCCCGCAATGCAGGACATTGAGAATTAGTCACGACAACATCACTGAATAATGGTCGCTACAATACCCTGCAGTTGCCGATTGCTAATGGAATATTTTTCCGACATTATAAAATAATGTAATGATGATATTATAAATCTAATGATCTAGTGTGTAATATAATAATCATCTCTCAAACAACAATAAAGAGTGTTACTGTTATGTGGAATCTTCATTTTCCTGCAGTGCTTGACGAACATCCAATCTTGCTTCTATTGTGATGGAGCACCCGTAGGTTAAAGTCTGACTTTGCTTCGTGTCGCTGAAGAAAGAGAGCAGTGGCGTCCGGGAGGACATTTAGGGGGGACTACCCCGCATCTGTGGATCGTACGATAGAGAATACGGAAAAACTCCCACCAGGTAGTCCGACTAACGAAGCAAGAGCATGCACATCATAAGCAAAATCGAGTCTCCTCATGTTTTGAAACAGTGTCTGCAAAAAAGCCGCCACCGGATTAAACATCAGCCCTAATGTTCACTAACGGCGCATGTTGCCACTGATCTATGAGTCGGGCATATTAAAGAGTTTAAAGCTAAGTTTAATTTATCATTTTGATAAAAAAAAAATACAAATACTCTAATAAAAATAATAACGTTTATTTATTAAAAAAAAAAAAATTAGATTTATTTAATGGAATTATCCCAGTTTGTAAAACATCACTTTTTTTTTAAATAAATGTTTTTATAAATACGCAATATTTTTTTAAGTATTTAAATGTTTTTATAAATACGACCAAGGAATACTTACCCCGATTTATAAAGTTACTTAAGTAAATAAAGTAAAATGCATTGTGTCGTATCAAAGTCACCTTAAACATTTAGGTGATAAGTTTTGTTTTCAGAAGAATATATGGTTAAAATCTAGGATCCTGTACCCTTTGTGCCAAACACATCGCTAAGTCGGTAAGTAAGCATAGAAATGAATGGGCCAGGTAGTTTGCGCGGTAAAATGATATTACGCCAAAATCCTTTACTGTGTTGCCAAATCGCCAAGTAAAGAGACAAAAAGGTTGCCTAAGTTCGGTGTCATTGTAAAGTGCTTTTTCGCCAAAATTTATAGCCAAACAATGCTTTTACGCCAACATTAGCA
Source organism: Caerostris darwini (assembly GCA_021605075.1). Taxonomy (NCBI): domain Eukaryota; kingdom Metazoa; phylum Arthropoda; class Arachnida; order Araneae; family Araneidae; genus Caerostris; species Caerostris darwini. The sequence goes on from BPLQ01011448.1 coordinate 260,284, forward strand.
GCCAAATAGCTATTACGTCAAAGTTTATTCCTGAAAAGGTTTTGAAGCCAAAGTTCATCGCTTTAACGGCAAATATTGTCACTATCTTTTATCGCCAACATTTATTGCTTTATAGCCATTTTTCATTAAGCAAATTTTGTTATGTAACTGCTTTATCGCTTAATGCTTTATCGCCAATATTTATCGCTTTATAGCCAAATTTTTTCACTCAGTGAATCTTGTTTTTTGAGGCGCTTTTACGCCAAAAGTTGATGCTTTATCGCCAAATTTTTATCACTAAAATTTTTTATCTCTGGAATACTTTTGCGCCTAATGAAACCGCTTTTAGGCCGAAATTTAGCGCTATTATGCCAAGAAAATTATATCTAAAATGCCTTTATGCCAATATATATCGCTTTATCGCCAAATTTTTACCACTATTATGTCAACTTTTTAATATTTTCTTTTTACGCCACATATTGCCGCTTTAACGCCAAAATATATCATTATTTTGTCAACATTTTATTCCTAAATTGCTTTCACACCAAATTAAATCGCTTTATCGCCAAATTATTATGTGGAATTTTATTTTACTAAGTCACAAAAAAGTATCGTTTAAACAAAGATAATAATCGCTGTTAATTGATAAAATTTCATCAAAGTTATTCGCCAATTCTTTTTTTTTTTTTTTTTTTTTTTTGTAATGTCATAAAAATAAGTCATGTCCTTTACGAAGCCGAATTCGAATGATAAATTAATATTAACAAAAGATAAAAAAGAAGAAAAAACTAGAGAATAACTTACCTTTTATTGTGGTATCAAACATTTTATTCCATCGGTGAAATCATAAATTATTTTGCGAATGCCACATTTGTACTGGCGCCGCCACATGCACTCTGCCAGATAATTATCAAATGTTCCGGACACATTATTTTATTAATATTAATTTATTTTAATTATTAAAAATTTAAATTGTAACGTTAACTAACGTTCTAAAAAGCTAAAGCTTCAAATATTCCGAGCGAATTCTAATTACGGTTGTCACAAAATCCTAACTAAACGAACATCTTTAAAAAGGAAATTAATTATTTAAGAATAAAATATAAGTTATTAATAAATAAAAAAATCGTTTTTCTTGTTTGTTTCTTACTTCCCTGAGTGGCAACTTCATAAATATTGTTTATGTTCTGAATCAGTGACCGACGTACGTTGTAAGAATAAGTTCGGAATAATCAGTAATTTATTGGAATACTAATTAATAAAGAATATATATTTATGTTCTTATTTACTGCAAATAATAATATAATCACAATAACAATAAATAGTCATTATATTGTTTGGAAAATGAAGCTACGAATTCCTCTAATTATAGTATTGCAACCCTAAAGAAATTGGCGGAAAATTGGCGAAATATTCAGGGTTGCAAGATTGGCGTCTCCCTGAGGGGTACAATATCCTAGATTTAACTTAATGTTCACTAACGGCGCACGTTGCCACTGATCTATGAGTCGGGCATATTAAAGAGTTTAAAGCTAAGTTTAATTTATCCTTTTGATAAAAAAAAATACAAATACTCAAATAAAAATAACAACGTTTATTTATTAAAAACAAATAGATTTATTTAATGGAATTATCCCAGTTTGTAAAACATCACTTTTTTTAAAAATAATTGTTTTTATAAATAAGCAATATGTATAAAGTTTCTTAAGTAAATAAAGTAAAATGCATTGTGTCGTATCAAAGTCACCTTAAACATTTAGGTGATAAGTTTTGTTTTCAGAAGAATATATATATATATATATATATATATATATATGTTTTGAGCTTCATTCCTACTGCATTAAGAAAGCCTGCAGGGTGCTAAAACACTTAACTTCAACGAAATTTCTTTATTTATATCTTTTCATGTTCTAATAGTTCACCATTAGAATTATGTCCCAGTTCAATGATTATAAGGAGATTAATAAAAGTGTTTATTGATATAAAAACGTATCCTTTACTTATCACTTACGATCCTTTTTATTGATATAAAAATGCACCAATTTATAACTAAGATACAAGCTCTTAATAAAACAATTCCAATCATGTTTGAACACGATTAATCCTGTTTGAAAACCAATATTCAAAACCAAAGTTTTCTTCTCTATGGCAATAAACTTTTCATCGGTCCCGTTGTAGCTAATGGCATTGACATGAATGACGAGGAAATTGACGTTAACTTTATAGAGGTCGCATCATTTTTTAGGCTTTTCTTCTAAATTCAAACACTGCAGATACTTCCCCATTATTGAATGGTGTAGCTAGTATACTCACCATCTTACTCATCGTTTATGGAGAAAGGTGATTACATATTTATTTATTATATCAAAATAAATGTTCAATAAATGTCAAAAATAAATGTGAAACTTCTTATAGGAGAATCGAGACAGCAGGCTGTGATATCTTTTTGTTACGGAAGATGATGTAATTAGCTATTTGGCTCATTTTGTGCACATCTATTTATTCATGTCACCGTACGGATTTACGTCATTACTTTTATTTATATTAATAAAGTGGAAATCGATAAGTCTCATCAGAATAATGATCGCTTTAATATCCTGCAGGTTTTACTTGTTTATCGAATATTTCAAATATCCTCAAGTTCTTTCAATGTCCGTTACTACTATATACTGTTTTGTTTTTACACGATACTTTATTACCATATACTGTTTTGTTTTTACACGATACTTTATTACTATATACTGTTTTGTTTTTACATGATACTGTTTTTTATCACTGGTTTGTTTTCACACGATACTTTTTGTTTTTACACGATATTGTTCTTACCACTATTTTGTTTTTACACGATACTGGTTATTACCATGTACCGTTTTTTTTTTTTACGATACTGTTTTTTATCATATACTGTTTTCTTATACACGGTACTACGTAACGTAACGTAACGGTAGGTGTTTAGTTGGAGTACCAGGGAATTTCCCGTACCTCCATATCAATAATTATTATTAAAAACAAATTTTAAATCCAAAAGATGAGCTAAAGAAAGAATATTAAACGAGCCCACGCTCGGAGAGAATTTACAGTAGTAAAAAGGTTAGTAAATATAAAATTTAAAATAATAGTTCACAAAAGTTTTTAAAAATAAGAACTGTGGCAATTAAAAGGAGTTAAAAAAATAACCGTTACGAAACCACGAAAACTTCTGGCTGGCTGAAGAGAAAAAGAAAAGGAAAGGGGAGGGCAGAGTTATAAACAAACCAAAACTATATCGTTTCGAAGTTCTGCGTTGGAGCGACCTTGAAAGAAAAGAGCGATTCTGAAGCTATCAAAATAAACTACAGTGATTCTAAACTAAAAAGGGTTCTTCTTTTTGGAATCGGAGAATGAAGTACGCATCAAAACGAGAGAGTGAAATGTCTGGCACAGAGCTTTTTCACCCCGGGTCAAAGTGAATTCTTTTAGCCACGGGGAATGAACTGAAGTCTTGAAAGTAAATAGAACGCGGGCGTTTTTTCGCATGGCGCGTGGTCGGATCATAATAAGGGAGATTTAGCAGCGTTGGATTTGTAGACGCATCAATTTTTAGAATGAAATTTTCGGTAATCTTTTTGCCAAGGTTTAGAATAGGATCAATTTTTAATTCGTCGTGAATACGATGGCGGTTATAATGAAAAGGCGCATCTGTTATCGTCATTAAGAACTGATTTTGAAGAACCTGCAGTCGCTTCAAATGGATCATTGCTGAATTTATCCAGACCGGAATCGCATAAAGTAGTATAGGTCGGATAAGTGAGATGTAAATATTTAGTTTGCCTCTGAGAGATATTTTGCTTTTCCTGAAAATTAAAGGTGCAATTGTGAATTTGGCTTTATTAGCTTTAGAAATAATGTAATGAATGTGTTTTTGAAATGTAAGGCGGCGGTCCAGTATGAGACCAAGGTATTTGTACTCAGTTACAAAAGGCACTGGTTCGTTAAAGATAAGAATTTGATGAACATGTGGAGTGGTTCTTTTGCGGTGAAAGATGAGAACTGCACATTTGCTGGTATTAACTTTGATTTTCCATAAGCAGAGCCAAGTTTGTAGCCTATGGACAAAAGATTGAAGTCTAAAATAGAGAGTGTATTCGTGGAAGTGCTGTGTAATGATTGCGGTATCGTCTGCGTACATAGCTGTGAGAATATTTTCGTCTCGCGGGAAGTCATTCACGTAGATATTAAAAAGAATCGGTGATAATAAGGATCCTTGCGGGAGGCCACATTCCATTTTTCGCGTAGTAGATGTAGTATTATTGACTTTAGTTTGAAACGAACGGTTTTCAAGAAAAGATTTAATAGCCAGAGTGAGCGGAAGAGGGAAATTTAGTTTTTGAGTTTGAAGATTAGACCGGTATGCCAAATCTTGTCAAACGCTTTCGCGATGTCAAGAAATAGTACACCGGTTAAACTTCGTTTGCTGAAGCCATGATTTATTAACTCAGTGACCCTGAATAGCTGATGTGTGGTGCTTAAGTTTTTTCTGAAGCCGAATTGTTCGGGGATTAAAATATGGCTGTTGTCACAAAATTCTTTAATCCGATTTAAGATCGCGAATTCGTAAATCTTGCTGAGATTACTAAGGAGAGAAATTGGCCTGTAGTTGACTGGTAAAGAAGGATTTGTGCCTGGTTTATGGACGGGAGTAATAATGGCGATTTTCCAAGCCTCGGGGAAGTAAGAAATATTAAGCATATCGTTGAGAATGACGATTAACCAATAGATGAATTTTAACGGAAGATGCTTGATCATATTATTGTTAATTTTATCAAAGCCTGCAGCTTTTTTGGTACTTAAGTTTTTAATAAAGTTAACTATTTCCTGTGCTGAGATGCAGAAGTTATAGTTGACATGCGGAGTATTAAGGTATTTATCGGTTTCGGAACTTATAAGATTGTTAGTGAACGGATGGCTCATGTTGGGATTTTGCTCAAATTGGAGCTTCCAGCAGTCGGCGATTGCCTCAGCCTTTTCGGCAGGGGAAACCGCTATGCAGTTTGCATCCGTTTCGAGCGGTGGAATGTTTTGGAGAGATTTCCTCATAGATTTAACTTTTCCCCAGAATTTTTTGGTGTTGTCATTTAGAGAGTCAGTGAAGGTTTCCCAAGCCATGTTTTTGTGGATAGAAATAAGATCTTTAATTTCGCAATTTAAATTTTGTAATTCAGTTCTTAAAGTCGGATCTCTCGTACGTTGCCAGAGTTTACGGGTGCGGTTTCTTTCCTTAATTTTACTTTTAATTTCCGGCGGGAGCTTGATGTTTGAATGAAAGTGTTTTGGTTTAGAAGCTTTGTCATACGCTGTGTGCATCGCAGTGGTGAAGTTTTTGATTGCTTTGTCTGCGGATTCTTTTGAGGCAATTGTGAAGGAATTTAAATCAGTGTTTTGGAGGTGATAATTATAATCATGCCAATTTGTATTGAAGTTATGTGGTGCTGTGTGTGGTGGTTTGCTCATTTCAACATCAATGATGATGGGAAGATGGTCGGAGTTTAATTCAGTGAGAACATTAGTATTTGCGTTGTATGGAATATTCTGAAAAATTGCGAAGTCAAGAATATTAACTGTATGCGGAGTACTTGGGCTAAATCTAGTCGGTGAATTTGGCGCGATGATTTTTAGATTTTGTTTGGTGTTAAGAAATTTGTTGAGCTGAATACCCCTTTGGTTGTTTTTAACATTATTCCACGCTGCATGTGTTGCGTTGAAGTCGCCGGCGATTATTACGTTGCGATTCACATTAAGAAGTTTATTAATGTCATTTGTGTTAAATCTGTGATGTGTTTTGCAGTAAATTGAAATAAATGTAATTTGATTTTTGTTTCCGATATTAAGATTGATGATAGTAGCTTCTGTGGATTCAAGTTCAGGAGTTGGAATTTGGTAATGAACCAGTACCTTTTTAACGTAGATACAGGTTCCCCTGAAGTACGCCTAGAATTAATAGAAATCCTGTCATTCTTGTAAAGAGTGAAATTTGGGATATTTGGGGTTTGGCCCGGCTGCAAAAAGGTTTCTTGGATAAGGAAAATATCAATATCATGGTCAGTGACAAACTGAATAACCTCGTCAAATTGACGACGGAGGCCGCACGCGTTCCAGCATCCTATTCGGAGAGAGTGCAGGTTCTGTAGATTTCTCCTATTGGGTGTACTAAACATTATGGTTCTGGTTTAGGTAGTTGTAATGTTTAAGCAGTATAACTGCTTTCATGTGATGGTCGTCCGTCGCTTCGAGTGCGGGAAGTGCATGCGTAACTGCGTCGAGCAGTTGGTCAAAGTCTATAGTGGAATCATTCATGAAAACTAGGAGCAGTTTAAAGAGCTCGAGCGCAGATTCGCTGAGCGGTGCATTTTTAACTCCAGTGGTGGGCGGCGCTTGTGGTCTAATGATGGGCGGCGCTTGTGGTCTAATGATGGGCGGCGCTTTGGTTTGTTCGGCCGGCAATGATGGGCGGCGCTTGATGTTTGTTCGGCCGGTAAGGTGTGGAATTGTTTGGAACTCTGCGTAGAAATGGCTGAGTCCTAGAAACATGTTGTTTTTGCGGGGGATTAATTATTGTATTTTGTTTTTTCTGCACAGATGGTGCATTAGGTTTGATAGAAGATAGATTATTCTGATTCTTTTGTGGGAATCGGGGGCATTGGCGCCAGTTCGCCGCATGATCTCCAGAGCAATTTGCGCACTTAAGCGGAGCTTCAATACCGAGGTCGCAATCTTTCGCATCGTGCGGACGGGCACATTTGACGCATCGTTTTGGAAGATGACAAGCAGCACTTGAGTGGAAAAACCCTTGACAACGATAGCATTGTGGGATTCTGTTACGCCCCTTGTATCTTTCGATACTAATGCGGGACATACTGTTTTGTTTTTACACGATACTATTTTTACCATATCCCTTTTTGCTTTGACACGATAATGTTTTTTCTTCAGGTTTTTACAGGACATTCTTTTACACAATTTTGATTTACCACGAATTAGAAAAAAAAATCTGTTTTTACCCCATTTAATTTGATTCAACACTATCGATCCAAGTAATAAGTGATTTCCATTTCTGAAATTTCTCCGAATTTTATCTGTTTTATCTACATTTTAAGTTTAGTTTTCAAAGTGAATAATACCGTTTTGATGCTTATATACCTGAAAAATGTTTCAGTAGCTTTTGCAGAAATGTCACAGAATTCACCTATATCAAAAGCTAAAAGAAGAGCGATCTGTTTTTATATGAAAATTCATATTTTAGATCGCCTTTAGAAAAGCATTTTGGCCTGCATGAAGCTACTGCAAAGACTGCGATCAAAAATAAATCTGTTATTAGAAAGTCAATATGTTCTGGAACATATTGTTATGCTCTAAGTCGCCGTCATGCACAAGAGATATTGCCAAAGAGAAAATGGAAAACGCTCTGGTAATATGGACGGAAGATAAATCGCCAAAAAAAAAAAAGAATATCAATAGACAGAAAATGTCACAAGCAAACAATGTTAAGGATGCATAGATAGATTTAAAAAATGGAACAATATACTTCATCTCAGTTAAACAAATTGTATGAATTTTCTGCAAGTATAGGTTGGATGATAGAGTGCCTAAATGGCCGAGCGGCTAGTGCTCTGGAGCTCGATACTACAGGTTTCGTGTTCGTGTCCTGAAAGTGCCAAGGACGTTTGTAATGGTTCGGAATCTACTTTAAACCGTTGGTCCCGGGATATCAGGATAATAGAGTGGTAAGGATTTATTGTTACTCCACGTCCGTAGCTTATCTTGAAGCTATACTCACTCATGGATAGTGCTAAATGAGTAACATCAGTGCAGCATAGGTCTTAAGGCATCGAAGACAATTGCCTAAGCATTTGCATTAGAAAACAAATATTATAAAAATTAAACACAATATAAAAATTAAAGTTCAACTCTGGTTTGGTTTGTCGCTATAGTGTCCTTGTGTGCACACTTTAGGCTAATTAGACCGGGACATATCATTTTAACTTGGATACCGAACCTCTAATAAGCATTTATGCCACCGCCAGGATATTAAAATTCGACCACTTATGCAAATGAATTGACTGCTAAATAGTTTTCCAAAAATTTGCTAAAATAACTGAAGTACCGAACTGCAGTAATATTGCAGTATTACACAAACGTATGCGTTTATTGTCAGAAATGGACAACTAATAATATTTTTTAATGTATAACTCACATTATTTTGCCTAATTCTTATGTTCATGTAATAGTTACATGTTTCTTCTCATTTCAAATGATAGTTTACTCTGTATGATACATGTGCAATCTTTTTGATTGTGATAATACAGTTAAATAAAATTTAAAAAATAAATTCCATGATTTAACGGAGTTTATGGTATCGTTTAAATAAGTTTTATGTAGAACACAAGCTTATACGACCTTTCACAATACATTAAAGTTTATTTTCAGAAATACTATAGTGTGTAAAAGCATTAAAGAGCAAGTTCAGTTTGAAATAGTCAAACAAATTTAATTGATCATTTATATTTCCAGCAAAACAAACAAGAATACTAGCATCTACCCTCCATCGATGCAGTGATCTTTTATTTACTGAACAAGAGCATCTATTCTAATCACGATTTCGGCTGGAAACCAGAGAACGCAATCGATAGCGCGCTAGTTGTGCGTATTCAAAAAGTTTGTGGGGAAGAAAAATAGCTGCAAAAAATTATTTTCACGTTTTTGCCGGAAGATTTTCGTTGTTAGGCCACTGAACTGAAGTTGCTTGCAAAAATCAATAATATTTATACCATAATTCAGATGCAAATTTACCAGCAGAAAAATGCATATTTTTGTTATTATCCTTACTAATATGCCCAAAAAGTAAGACCAATTTTTAATTTTTTTTTTCAAAAACTCTTTATTTATTCTTTCAAATTTATAGCTAGTAATGAACAATTCCTTTCATACCCCATTCTGACTTCGGGTTAAAAATTTTCGATAGCCTTGTATTCAAATTGCATTTATGCATAATGATATTTAAATACTTAAATAAAAAAATAAATATTTCAATGAAAAAAAAGGCGCAAAATACCACTGTGCCTAAAAAATAAGACCTATTTTTTTGTCATAAACTCTTTATTTATTCTTCCCAATTTATGTCAGTGCCTCAAAAGTTATCCTCTCCGGACACAATGCACTTATACCAACGTTTTTTTCTAATCCTCAATGTATCTAAAAAGTCATTGGCCGAGATGGCCTTCAAAGTCACCGACGATTCATGTTGAATCTCTTCAATCGACTCAAAATGGTGATCTCTGAGGGGGTCTTTGGTGTTTAGGGAATAGTCAGAAGTCGCACGGTGTTAAATCAGGTGAATACGGTGGTTGTGGAACGATATGAGTTTCATTTTTGGCGAAAGAGTCACGGAGAATCAATAAAGTGTGAGCTAGCGCATTATCGTGATGCAAAAAGCAAGATTTGTCTTTCCTTAAATGTGGCATCTTTTTGTGAATAGCTTCACTCAAACGACGAATAACACTCAAATAACATTCCTTGTTGACAGTTTGGCCCGGCAGAATGAATTTATAAAGCGCCACACTACGATAATCGAAGAAAACATATACACTCATGTCCAAAATTTAAGGATAATTCAGAATCACACAGAAATTGAACTCTAAAATAAAAATTTCACCTGTAGAATTATCACACACATCTTAAAGAAGAATATGCAAATTACAGGAAACCACCAGATGGTGCGGATAGTACGTCACAATGACGGGAGTGTAAGAGTATATAAGGAATGGTGGCAAAGAAGTAAAATTGTTCACAAGCGCTTTAAAAGCCTTTCAGTGCAATAACCGCATAGTTATGGCACAAAGGAAGCATTTGGATGATTTTTTACGTGGTAGAACTATCGGACGACTGGAATGTGGACGTACAAAGCTGGAAGTATCCGAGGAACTTGGAATCGCCCAGAGTGTCATCTCCAGGCTTTGGCAACGATTCCAAGATGATGGTAATGTGAGTAGATGTTACAGCACAGGTCGCCCCCGAGTTACAACGCCGAATGAGGACCGGTATTTAGCAGTTACTGCCAAAAGAAACAGACGGAGTACAGCATCAGACCTGTCTCGTCAGCTCTCTTCAGCTACCGGTACGACAGTTTCAAGGCAGAACGTGTACAGTCGCTTAGGGCATCGTAGTCTATATGCTCGTAGGCCTGTCAGACGTGTTCCACTTACCGCAACTCACTGCCGCCTGCGATTAACCTCGAGTAGAGAGCATGCATTGTAGACACCGCAACAGTGGTCTTGTGTGATGTTTTCCGACGAGTCCAGGTTTAGTTTGCAGTCTGATTCTCACCGGAATTTCATATGGAGAGCGCCAGGTACCCGTTACCACCAAGAGAACACCATTGAACGACACCGTTACGGTGGTGCAGGATGGCTCATTTGGGGAGGAATTATTCTTGGTTCCAGAACTGACCTGCATGCTCAGAGTGTAACGATGGCAGGCCACATCTATCGGGATGTCATTCTGGAACAACATGTACGTTTGTTTCGGGGCACCATGGGTGCTGAATTTCTGTTTATGGATGACAACGCCCGTCTCACCGTGCAAACATTGTAGACGAATGCCTTCAATTGGAGGATATGACCCGTATGGATTGGCCAGCATACTCACCGGACTTGAATCCAATAGAGCATGTGTGGGATATGCTTGGCAGACGAATTGCATCCCGTCAATCTACTCCCACCTGCCAACCAGAACTTCGGAGGCCATTGTTTGATCAGTGGTGTAATATTCCCCAAGATCAGATTGATGTAAATATCAGTAATCTTTCTCTTAGTTGTCTAATTTTTGTTTTGATTTTCTATAATTTAATGATAGATTTCTATAAGTAGTTTTAGTAGAGTGATTGCTGCCGATGGCCATAAAATGTGTGCTATTCGCCAGGAATCACTCAAACAGGCCTAAAGCAAGAGTTCCTGGAACTCCTCACGATTGAGAGCCGTTCTGACGTGTTGATATGCACCAGACAACTCTCAAAGCGGAACGGACCTAGCGATTATCACTGATTAACAACAGTGAACTCAGCCAAAGGGCTGCTTGCGATACCCAGAGTGGTTTATCAATCCTCCCTTTCCGTAGTTGTGCAACCAACACTGAAATCCCGTTAATTCGGGAAGGCCAGTGGCACTCCTGCGGCGTCTAAGATCAGATTGATAATTTGATACTCAGCATGCCTAGGCGTTGTAAGGCCTGTATTGCATCGTCCGGGAGACATACGCCATATTAACCATCCGACTAACCATGTTATACTGTTTTTTGTAAATAGGTTCTTTTTTGAAATTTGCTCCAGGGGGTAAAAATCGCAATTTTTATTAGTTATGTCAAACATATAGCATTTTTTTGCTCTTTACCTTTTGTTTAATAAATAGACTTTACAAATAAGTCAAATTCGTTTTGCTTCTGTCTCTTTCTTTGCCTGAACTTCATTATCCGTAATTTATGGACATGAGTGTATATTTATTTATAATTTTGACAGATATCAAAAATTATATTAAAAAGTGTTAGTGGCTTTTTTAACTAAATGAAAACAGTACATTTTGATAGAAAGTTTTCGTTTCCAAGGCATAAGAGGTAATGAAAATGAAAGAAAACATTTATGTTTGATCTAATATTTGATTGCACATTGCATTGATTCTTCGTGACTCTTTCGCCAAAACTGAAACCCAAATCGTTCCACAACCCCCGTATTCCCCTGATTTAGCACCTTGTGACTTCTGGCTATTCTTTAAACTCAAAATACCACTCCGAGGACACCGTTTTGAGTCGATTGAAGAGATTCATCGTGAATCGGCACTTTGCACTTTGAAGGCCATCCCTGCCAATGACTTTTTATCATGCATTGATGATTAGAAAAAAGTTGGCCAAGTGCAATGTGTGCGGCGGGGATTACTTTGAAGGTGGTGAAATAAATTTGGAAGAATAAATAAAGAGGTTTTGAAAAAAATAAAAATCGGTTTTACTTTTTAGGCACAGTAATATTTGGCCCCTTTTTTTATGGAAATATTTATTTTTTATTTAAGTATTTAAATATCATTATGCATAAATGCAATTTGGATACAAGGCTATCGAAAATTTTGAACCCCGATTCAGAATGGGATATAAAGGGAATTTTTCATTACTATCTTTTTGGTGACAATTAGATAATAGCCACTGGCGTTTACTGTGCGATTCTAAGACGCTTAAAATATTTTGCAGAGTAAACCTCTTCTTTAATCAGCAGACCTTCTGAAATTCTCTAGATAGCTTATCATATAAAATTCAACCAATCACTACAAAACCCACGTTAATCATTATGTTAAAATTACTTACAGAATAGAAATTATCCATTTACGATGATAGCAATACACCAAATTAAGTCATTAATTGTAAGAATCATTTGCTTATCATTATCTCTCAAAATATACTTTGTTTATGGAGATCATTATTATAATTCATACTCGACAAAATATTTTCACCATTACATGTATTAATAACATTTGCTTATGAGAAATGGTGTGAGAACTGTGAGTTATGAGACTGTGTTGTGCGATAATGTATACATAATGGGTGGAACTGCGCTGTGGTTATAAATAATTAAATGCATTCTCTATGAGTAATTATGTTCTCACACTGCTTTTGTTCAGATTAGAACTTAGTAAAAGTTCGTTGAATTACAAAGAAATAGACGTTAATATAAAATGTAACTTTATTTATATAGTAAGTTTGAAAGGTTTTATAATTCTTTTAATTGCGCCTGAATGGCCGAGTGGCTGGCGCTCTGGGGCTCGGTACCACAGGTTTCGGGTTCGAGTCCCTGTGGTGCCATGGATGTTTGTAGTGGTTCGGAATCCACTTTAAACCGTAGGTCCCGGTACTAATAAGATCGTTGAGCGTTGCGGGGGCATTGTTACTCCGCGTCCGTGGCTTATCTTCAAGTTGCACGCGCCCCTTGGTAATGCAAAGTGAGTACGTCTGTGCAGCGCTTGCCTTAAGGCCTCCAAGACCAAGCTGTCTAAGTATTTGCAAGCTGCATTAGAACAAAAAAATAATTCTTTTAATTTAATTTTAAAAAAAGGTTTTACATTTTTTTTTTTTTTAAATTTAATAGAAATGTTACTAATTTTATTTTTATAATTGTATACATAAATTAGTCATCGATAATTACATCCATTAATTAATTTCACTAGAATGTATATGCCTCAACAACTATATATATATCATCGTCATCATCATTATTATTGGCGCAACAGCCCAATGGTGGGCCAAGGTCGTCTGCCTTCTGGCAAGAGATGAAATGTATCCGGGGTGTTTCTTTTTACTGGATTGTCTCTTCTAGGCCCAACACTCTACAGCTATATTAGGTCGGTAAATACGGTTTAAAGTGGATTCCGTACCACTACAAACATCCATGGCACGGCCGAGGCTCGCACCCAAAACCTGTGGTACCGAGCGCCAGAATATATACATATATAATTGGGGATACAGAATTTTTTAATTCATATATAGTGTTAAATATTCCTGCGAATGTAACATTTTTTTTAAAGTTTTATAAACACAAACTAAAGTAAAAACTTAGTATATACAATTACAATGCTACAAAAAAACGAATGAATAAAACATTGAGTTCACCTATTATATTGACAGAGTAAAAATATTCGCTGTATTTTTATATAAATAAACATTCATTTTGTTGACTTGTCTCTGCCATTGCGTTTCTTGAGTCTCCTATATTATTTTATAATCTCTTTTCATTCTTTTGCGGAGTATTTCTATTCCATAAGAGGATTTATCTTCCAATTGCATCTAAATGCCCAAAGGAAATAAAAATTTGACGAAGTATCTTCTAATTTTGAGACTTAATTTCTCTAAATGTTTTTATTTATATTTTAAAATGCAGTTGTAACTGCTGTTTAAGCAGCATTCCTTTTTGTTTATTCAAGAATTAGGATTCTGAATCGGTTGCTTCGAATGTAATCCGACAGAAATATATTCGTTATTTAAATCATTTATTATGCTTCAGAAACGAAAACTTACTATCAAAATGTGCCTTTTTTAAAAACAATTTCTTATAATTTTTGACCCCTAACAAAAATTACATTCTAAAAAAAAAAAAAAATAAGACGATAAAACATTATAATGTTAGAGCAGTAAGAGATATAATCCAACACATCCATAAATTATTTACTTCATGTGCCGAAAGAAATTAAATAAATAATTTTATTGAAATTATGATATTATATCTGAAAGGAAATAATGCTTTACCACGATAAAAATAAATATTAAATTAACAATGAAATTGAATTGTTATTTACTTAATTTCATCTTCTCTCATTCGATATATCGAATCCTGGCTGTAGCATGGATGTTTGTTTTTGGTTTGAAATCCACTTTAAACTGTAGGTCCCGGTATATTTGGCCCAAAGTGTATATAAGATGAGCATTGAGCGGTAAACCATACCATTCGGTATATTATCAATTAATAAATATGAATTCAATATCGCTTTTGGATTGTTGATTAGATTGTTGCTGTGGAGTGTTTTATTTCCGTTTTCATCACAGATCTCATATTCCACGTAGTATATGTCACGAACAATCTCTAATAGTGGTTAAGAAGGATTATTCTTTCTAGTAGCCAACGGCCATAACATGCTGAATGTACCGGTTCTCGTTAGATCACCGAAGTCAAGCATCATTGGGTGCGGTCAGTACTTGGGTGGGTGACCACCTGGGAACACTGCGTGCCGTTGGCATTCACAAATTTGGGACCTGAATGGTCGAGTGTCTAACGCTCTGGTGCTCGGGGCCACAGGTTTCGGGTTCGAATCCCGGCGGTGCCATGGATGTTTGTAGTGGTTCGGAATCCACTTTAAGCCGTAGGTCCCAGTCTCCTATGACTGTAAAGGCTCGTGCTCACCAAGGCGACAAGATGCAAGCGACCAAAATTTGACCTCACCGCGGTCGCCTGAAACCGGTTTGCAGTTCGCCGCGTGGAGTAGCCCAACTTTCAACTTCAAGCGGTTTTTCGCTATGCGTAATGCTATTTCTGACGTTTCGCTGTGAAGGGGTCGAAAAAATTTGGTCGCTTGCCTCTTGCATCTTCACGTCTCTCGCCTCGGTGGGAACGAGCCTTAAGAGCGTGACGGAGCCAAAGTCAGACTTCTATCTACGGGTGCTCCATCACAACAGAAGCTGCTTCCTTCCCCTTCAATCATGAGTACGTATGGGCTCTTGGGCTTGGCCAGACAAGTGGGATAAGAAACAACAACAATTATTTCTAGTAGAACTTTCGTTAGCAATTTCTCCAGAACTTTTAAGCCGTACAAAAGAAAACTTGAAACACTCATCAAAGAGAATTTTTATCTTATATATTTCACAATTGCCAACAGCTACTTACGTTTCTGAAATCGCTGGTAATACCCATTAACCATATGGGGATCGTATTCAATTATTCGCATGCTAGTTTAAAAATATTAACATAACCAACGCATCGCTTAATAATAATGTGCGTTGCAGTCAATGTTATATGCATTGCAGTTAAATTTCCATAGTACGTTTATGCCTTTCCTTCATTATTCATCATTCGGTAATCTGTCTGTAGTATCCATATGTGAAATATGGGGTCTACATATGTACAACAACATAAAAAATCGTTTACTGGATAAATGATATTAGTTTTGGAATGGTTTATCGCTCTGCTGTTATTTTCTGCCCACTTTAGGCTAATTAGACCAGTTTAACTAATTAGACCTACAGTTTAACGTGAATTTCGAACCACAAACGAGCATCCATGCCACCGCCAGGATTCTTACCTCAAGTCTGCAGTACAAAAGGCCAGAGCGTTAGCCAGTTGGCTATCAGTCCGCCAGACCCGTGATGGGAGGTTTGATTTGGTTTGTCACTTTACGGTCATTTTCTACCCACTTTAAGCTAATTTGACCAGGGCCTACTGTTTAACATGAATTTCGAACCACTAACAAACATCCATGCCACCGCCAGGATTCGTACCTCAAGTCTATAGTACAAAAGGCCAGAGCGTTAGCCAGTTGGCTATCAGTCCGCCAGACCTGTGATGGGAGGTTTGATTTGGTTTGTCACTTTACGGTCATTTTCTACCCACTTTAAGCTAATTTGACCAGGGCCTACTGTTTAACATGAATTTCGAACCACTAACAAACATCCATGCCACCGCCAGGATTCGTACCTCAAGTCTGTAGTACAAAAGGCCAGAGCGTTAGCCAATTAGCTATCAGTCCGCCAGACCCGTGATGGGAGGTTTGATTTGGTTTGTCATTTCTATCCACTTTAAGCTAATTTGACCAGGACCTACTGTTTAACATGAATTTCGAACCACTAACAAACATCCATGCCACCGCCAGGATTCGTACCTCAAGTCTGTAGTACAAAAAAGGCACAGCGTTAGCCAATTGGCTATCAGTCCGCCAGACCCGTGATGGGAGGTTTGATTTGGTTTGTCATTTCTATCCACTTTAAGCTAATTTGAATTTCGAACCACTAACAAACATCCATGCCACCGCCAGGATTCTACCTCAAGTCTGTAGTACAAAGGCCAGAGCGTTAGCCAATTAGCTATCAGTCCGCCAGACCCGTGATGTGAGGTTTGATTTGGTTTGTCATTTCTATCCACTTTAAGCTAATTTGAATTTCGAACCACTAACAAACATCCATGCCACCGCCAGGATTCGTACCTCAAGTCTGTAGTACAAAAGGCCAGAGCGTTAGCCAGTTGGCTATCAGTCCGCCAGACCCGTGATGAGAGGTTTGATTTGGTTTGTCACTTTACGGTCATTTTCTACCCACTTTAACCTAATTTGACCAGGGCCTACTGTTTAACATGAATTTCGAACCACTAACAAACATTCATGCCACCGCCAGGATTCGAACCTCAAGTCTGTGGTATAGAAGGCCAGAGCGCTAGCCAATTGGCCATCAGGCCGCCTCTGAGGTGAGAAGGTTCCTTCTTTTTCAGAGGAAGACGTTACATCTGAGTCGTTTCCCTTCATCTTGCCCTGTGTCACTAAATGTAACAGTGAATCATGCACTTTGGACAATATTTCTATATTGCCTATCAGCTACGTTGTTGCTATTTGGGTTTGATAACGAACATCATAAACAAATAGATAGTTATTTAATAAACATAGAGAAAAGCCTTTTCTTTTTCATACCATCTTCCGAATTCAGTGGGACAAGCTCTTTGTAGTGTATCAAACTTGTAGGTGTATCTGAATCTGATACATATCCACTGCATGAATTATGAAAGACATAAAATGAAATTAATAATATAAAAATAGGAAATATGTAATAGCAAATATATGGCTTGTCATATCGTATTTTATAATATACATTGCGTAAAAAAAGCAGAAGGACACTTGATTTTGTAACAATAACCGAAAAATATTTTATTTTTACTAAAATTTTTTATTAGAAACATTTTACAAATATTTTAAAAATACAATTTTAACATCAGAATTATGATATTCAAACATACAATATTAATGGCAACAAAAATAATTTCTCTTTTTTGAAACGTTGTAAAAAAAGTAGAAGGACAGCATTATAATGAATGAAAAAATAGTGATTTTAATAAGGAATGTTCTTCCCATTGGCCTTTATAACTTCAAATATTCTGTTTGGAAGTGAATTGTATAGAGATTGAACTTCTGTTTGACAAAAATTGTCCCACTAGTCATTCAATGTTTCTCGAAGCTGAGTTAGAGAATCAAATTGCCTTCCATCAGCATAAACTCGACGAACTAGCATTGCCCAGATGTTTTCCACTATATTAAGGTCAGGACTTTTGGCTGGCCATGGTAAAACATCCACATTATTTGTTAGGAACCAATTTTTGACTCCAGTCGCGGTATGAAGGGAAGCTCCGTCTTGCTGAAACTTCCACTCTTCACCCCCCAAGTCAGAGCCATAAGGAAGAAGCTCGGAATTCAGCACTTGAATGTAGTCTGTATGTTTTTGCCTACCATTTAAGAAAACCAGACTTGTCCTTCCTCCGTATCCGACAGCCAACCAAACCATTAAATTCCCTCCTCCCATTTGTCGTGTTGAATAGTATACGTCTCCATTCCCCAGACAATGCCAGTAGTGCTGATATCCGTCTGGACCGTCTAAGTTAAATTTCTTTTCATCGGAAAATATCACAGAAGTCCATCTGTAGTCCAGAGCATGTGCTCCTTAGTCCACGCTAAACGGTTATCAATGAGAGCTTGTGTCCACTTAGGATGATGTTTCCGTTTTTTGAAAATGAATTTTTTAGATCTTTTAATATAGTTGTAAACTGTTTGTTTCGTCACATGATTAAGTCTTGCTTGATTTCTTGCCTTTAGAACATTTCCTTTGTTCTTCTTAAGCACACGAACAAGTTTTCTTTCATCACGGGATGTTAACTTTTTCGGTCTACCAGTCTTCTTTTTCTTTCCATTTTTATAAGGATTTCTGATAAAGTTTGAAGCTGTATTGGGCTCACCTGCAACAATCGAGCAATCTCTCTGACACTTTTACCATCATTTTGATATGCGGAAATTTGGCTTTTCTGAAAATCGTTCAAAGGTATTCCTTTAGGCATTTCTGAGAACGGAGTAACAGCGTAACTTTTAAACAAATCACTATTTAACAGCTCACTAAATTAAATATATTAGCAAGTGTCCTTCTACTTTTTTTGCGCATCGGAAATTATATATACTAATTTTATTAGTAATATTAGTGGTAGATGTTTAATTTTTGCCTAAAATGAAAAAAAGGGTCCTTAAACTAAATACTGCATAAATATCTGGTAGTTAGGGGAAAATAAGAGATATTAATTGGCAAAAAAACACTGTCCTTCTATTTTTTTACGCAGTGTATGAGTACAAATTAGGACCGGATATGCGTGTGGTCGTGATTCATTGTTGTTTCAGCTTAGAACTGAATTATTTCTTTAAATAATGTAAGAGAAATTCAGCTGTCATATTTACTAAAATTTTCTAAGACAACACTGCATAACCGCATCGCATTACACACAAAACCAAACTTTATACAACAAGTATTTTCAAAATAATTTTAAAAGGCAGTTCCTTTAAGGGTCTTTGTACCCTCCGTACTGCCTGGAACCTTTTCTCTGTCCTGCACACTCCTTTTTCTCTCTTCTCCTTCTCATGCGGCCTGGTGGACAATTGATTACCAGTCTAGTTTTTGGTATCACAGGCTTCAGGTCCAAATCCTGGCGGTGGCAGGGATGTTTGTGGTGGTTCGGAATCCATTTTAAACTCGATCCCGATCTGTTTAACCCTCGTGTGCACAAGATGACAGTAGAGCGACAAACCAAATCTCTCCCTCACCCATTATCGGTTCCAAAGTCTAACGGGTGAAACAAAAGAAACGTCTAAAGTCTAACGTAAGGGTCAATTCGTCCAAAGAGTCAATTCGTCCTATCAACCTGAATTCTTTCCCGTTGACTATATTTTGCTTCGAGAAGACATGGTGGATACTTACTATATGAGTGAAAATTGTACAGATTATTTATTGACCAATTCTATGGTAAAAATATATATATATATATATATATATATATACACTGAAGTGACAAAAGTCATGGGATACCTCTTAATATCGTGTCGGCCCTCCTTTCGCCCGACGAAGTGCAGCAACTCGACGTGGTATGGACTCAACAAGTCGTTGGAAGTCTTCTGCAGGAATATTGAGCCATGCTGTCTCGATAGACGTCCATAATTGTGAAAGCGTTGATGGTGCAGGAATTTTGGGCACGAACAGACCTCTCGATGATGTCCCATAAATGCTCGATGGGATTCATGTCGGGCGATCTAGGTGGCCAGATCATTCGTTGGAATTGTCCAGAATGTTCTTCAAACCAATCGCGAACAGTTGTGGCCCGGTGACATGACGCATTGTCATCCATAAAAATCCCATCGTTGTTTGGGTACATAAAATCCATGAATGGCTGCAAGTGATCTCCAAGTAGCTGAACATAAGCATTTCTAGTCAATGTTCGGTCCAGTCGCACAGAAGAACAAGTCCATGCCATGAAAAAACAGCCCACACCATTACGGAGCCACCACCAGCTTGAACAGTGCCTTGCTGACAGTTTGGGTCCATGGCTTCGTGGGGTCTGCGCCACACTCGAACCCTACCATGAGCTCTTACCAACTGAAATCGTGACTCATCGGACCAGGCCACGGTTTTCCATTCATCTAGGGACCAACCGATATGCTCACGTGCCCACGAGAGTCGCTGCAAGCGATGTCGTTCTGTCAGTACAGGCACTGGAGTCGACAAGTCTTCTGCTGGATTAGCCAAGAAAGCCAAATTTCTCGCGCACAGTTCTAACAGACAAGTCCCTTTGTACGTCCCATATTGATTTCTGCGGTTATTTGACGCAGTGTTGCTTGTCTGTTAGAATTTACGACTCTTTGCACACGTCGCCGGTCTCGGTCGTTAAGTGCAGGCGGTCGACCACTGCGCTGTCCATGGTGGGATGTTATGCCTGAAATTTCATACTCTCGGCGCACTCTTGACACAGTGGATCTGGGAATGTTGAATTCCCTAACGATTTCCGAAATGGCATGACCCATGCGTCTAGCTCCAACTAACATTCCGCTTTCAAAGTCTGTTAATTCCCGTCGTGCGGTCATCATTACGTCAAAACCTCTTCACATGAATAACTTGAACAGAAATGAAAGCTCTGCGAAAGCACTGCGCATTTATACCTGTTCTACGCGATGCTACTGCCATCTGAAAATTTGCATATTGCTATCCCATGACTTTTGTCACTTCAGTGTATATGCATGCATGCATATATATATATATATATATATACATGCATGCATTACCTTCTATTAATAAGACATAATAATTTTATATATATTCTTAATGTAAATGAGGGTTCTTCAGTGCCACTAAGCTCCGCCAACTCAACTACCTGAACTTGGAATATGACATAATAAAAGACTTTCTATTTGTATGCGAGATTCAGAGATTCTATACATTTTATTTTTCTTTCTTTGCAGTACAAATGAAAGCCGCCGACCGTGGTACCGTGAAAAAGATTCTGATGCCACCAACCAAAAGGCACGAAAGGCTTATGAGGCGCTATTGACTGTAACCGCGAGGATACCCGTAACAGCTGAGTATGCTGAATTTTCCAGAGGAGTTAAGAATTTCTCCCAACAGTACTTTGGAAAACCCTACGGGAAAGAGGAAGTAAGTTTTGGAAGTGAAATCAATGTATCGGTTTCCAATAGTGTTCTTTCAATGTGTTTGCGCTTTGGGTAGTTAATTTTTCTGAGTGTGAAACAAATTTGAATTTGAATTAGTGTTTGCTTAATTTTTTTATTAATATGGAGAAGAAGAATATCAGAACTCAAACCCTTATCAGTGAATTTTAATATTTTGCATCGCATTTATCTTATGAGTTTTTAATATGATTGATTTGGTTATGGATTTTGATTATGGTTATGAAATATTTGCATAACATACTGAACAATATTTTATGCAATATTCATTACTGTCTTTGTTAAAAATATTTTTGGGGATTTTTAAGCAAATATTTGAACAATAATAATATTTTTTTTTAATTATGGGTTTATGAGAGTATTAAGGGAACATTGCTATCATCACTATAATAAACAATTTTTTCATTAAAATGTTATGTGCGTAAATGTTATGTAAAATGTTATTCTTTACAATGTTTACTCTCAGTACTTTTTTGTGATTTTTAATCTATTAAATAATAATAATAAAATTTATTTTTAATTATGGTTATTTATTTTTATTGTAAGGCTAAATTTCCGTTGTAAAATCATGTTCATCGTAAGGTTAAATTTCCATTGTAAGGTCATGTCTATTGTAATGTCATGTTCATTGTAAGGTTAAATTTCTATTGTAAGGTCATGTTCATTACACGGTTAAATTTCTATTGTAAGGTCATTTTCATTGTAAAGTTAAATTTCCATTGTAAGGTTATGTCTTCCATACGCATAAGTGATGCCAATGATTGAACAATATACTGTAAGGTGACTGAATTGTATATTAACATAAATAAAATTTGCAATGTGGATTACTTAGGAAATGTAAATTTATATTTAGAAAATAAACTCGTTTTTCGAAGAAAAATCAAATACAAGAAAAAGGATCATTCTCAAACATTAATAAAATTCAAAGGCATACTCAAAAATTAGGCTCATACTCAGACATTAGTAAAATTAGTGCACAAAATTGAAAATTGAAACGATTAAGCATTTGAATCTGTAAGAAGCATTACCTGATTTGAATATTCCGTTGCACATTGAATTTTCTTTTTATAAATTTTTCATGAAAGCTAGTTAATATTAGTCTTAATAGTTTTTCTTCAAAACATACTTTAATCAAACATGATGTGTTTTTATGTTTCCAGGTAAACACTTACGTGACGGCTTTTCATGATGCCGTAATCCTGTATTCATTGGCTGTCAATGAAACTTTGAAGGAAGGACTGAGTTTGAAAAATGGAACACTAGTAACTCAAAAAATGTGGAATCGAACTTTCGAAGGTGAGACTTCGTTTCACTATTACATGCATTCATTTTTTTGCTCGAAATTCATCATAAATGATTTTTTTTATATGATACTATATTTATACTGATTTTCTAGTTGGTGCTATTACTATTATATTTCGTCCATTAGTTTTGTAAACAAGTTTACATTTGTTTCTTGGTTTGTTTATCTGTTTAATTTCCTCGGAGATAGATGATGTAGCAGGGCTTCCTCATAAGCAATGCATAGGCACCCCCTGTGGCTTACAGGAGAAATGCTCCGTAGGCCTCGAAATTCTCACCTTAGAGGAAGTACAATACAACTTGCGCGCCTTCTGAGATACGTTTAGTTTAGTCTTTTATCCCGAAAGGAAATATACTTAGCCCAACTTGTGTATCAGTTGGCTTACAGCCTCTCACCCGGAGAGGAAGTATATTTCGCGCATCCAGCGCGTACCTGAGTATCTTTATTTTCGTCCTATTAGTGGAATCCTTCCACGAATCTGTAATTATTTGTCTTTAATTATGTTAAGTGTTGTCTGTAGTTAATTGCACGTGTGTGTTGTTTGTGCGTGTATAAATTAAGCTGTGATGTCTCAAACCTGTGTCCCAAGTCTCAACCCAACCACAGCCAGTTACAATCCAGCTGCGCAACCTGCACACAACAATAATAGATAAGGGTGGTGTATAGTAAGCATCATATCTACTTAGTGCAGTGGTTTTCAAACCTTTTGTAGTCGGGGCGCATTTAAAAGCTTGCAAATAAATGCAGGTGAACTATATACAAATTTCTATGAAGTAATCATCCACTAACAGTTTTATATCCGGGGGGGACCAAATCCAAATGACTACTGCTTACAGATGGCGGAGTCTAAGAAGCTGCAATTGAACTTGTTTTTACATTGAAAATCACATAGATGCCAGTGCTGCTAGTAGCCGACTATGGAAATTACGTCTAGTAGTTCTTTGATAACTTTTTTGGTATCGCTGTTCGGCGACTTTTTATGCGTAGAAAAAAGAAAAAGGGCAGCCAGAATTAATTTCATTAAATAAAAGTTAGGACCTGATATGCGTGTAGCCTTTATTCAATATTGTTCATGGCTACGAACTAAATTACTTCTCAAGATAAAAACGCGATGTTCAGCTGCCATATTTATTAAAATTGCAAAGGCACTACTGCACAACTATAACACATAACACTCAAAACACAATTATATAACAAATATTTATAATATCATCTTAAAAGCATATTCATTAAAGGGTCTTACTCCATAGTCTTTACTCGTCTTTGCACACTTCCTTTTCTCTTTCTCACTCTCCCCTTATCGGTTCCAAAATCTCTGCGTGAAAAAAATTAATCGTGCAAAGTGTAATTGTCAACCCGTCCTTGAAAGGAGGATCAGTCAGCTTTGAACTTTTCCCCGTTGGCTAGATTTTGTTTCGGGAACCCATGGTGGTTCATTACTCATTATAAACAACTGACCTTTCTGGTTGCATTCGTCTCGTCTTTTGTTGTATTTGAATGAAAAAAACTGACAAGAAAAAGATGATCTGTATTTATTTTTATACCTGTGTCTATATTTCTCTGAAATACAATAGAAGACAGAACCACTGGCTTAGTTGGATATGATATGATTTGCTGATGTAAGTTTTTTTTTTCTGAAATCTATTCTAGACTCAACATTTTAATAAGGTAGATAAAATGTAGGTAAGTTATGACTTCTACATCTATCATGAGGGCCTGAATGGCCGAGTGGCTAGCGCTCTGGCACTTGGTACTACAGGTTTCGGGTTCGAGTCCCGGAGGGGCCATGGATGTGTGTAGTGGTTCGGAATCCACTTTAAACCGTAGGTCCCGGTCCTAATAGGATCGTAGAGCGTTGCGGGGGAATTGTTACTCCACGTCCGTGCTTATCTTAAGTTACACGCGCCCCCTGGGTAATGCAAAGTGAGTAACGTCTGTGTAGAGCTTGCCTTAAGGCATCCAAGACCAAGCAATCTAAGTGTTTGCCAGCTGCATTGGAACAAAAAAACATCTAGCATGAAGGAAGTCTCAGGTCCCAATACTTTGACGGCCTTCCGTTTTATTCGCGCTTCGACATCCAGGAAAATCGATAGTTGTTATTAGTACACAAATTTCCTAATACTCCCTATTCCTAATCTTTAATTATAAAAAAACTAACCTTTTTTTAAAGGGATATATAATAAAGTTAGTTCATAATACATATAAAATATACTGTGGAATGAGGCAACTATATAAACTGATAAATAATAGGTTTCAAAAAGCTTTTAAGTTCCTTAAGATTTTAAACGGTTAGTCGAGTTTTGTATAGAGAGTGTTAGAGTAGAAAACTATTTTCTATGTGTAAACACAACAGGAGATTTTAAAAGCATAGTTTCATAAGCATATATATCACTCGAAATGGGTCAAGCACAAGATTCGTGTTCACTTCGAAAAACAGTTAACTTTAAAATCATGTTATTTACATTGAGTAAATAACTAATTAGCTCTAATAATAATAATTAGCCTTAGCCTTTTATAACTAATATTTTACACTTATTTAAGAAAATTGTTTTCAGTATTTCTGGCTATTATTCTTTTATATCTAAGTATAGCAAGACTATTCCTAATATATTGTATAAATATTAGTATTTATAATAAAATATAAATAATACCATATAAATATTACATTAGCATTTTCTTAAAGTACGATGGATAAATCGGTTTATCATAGAAGGGCAATCCTTAGGTACAAATATATGCCCATATATGTTGGCAAATAAGTCATATAAATGTTTCCATAATATATCTTACATAAATACACAATAATATGCTATGTTACATAACTTTTTAACTTAAAATTTACACAATAACTCCAAATAGTTAATTAACAAGTATAAGGTGGTTCATTACTTTCTAAGAGGACTTAGGGATAGTTGCCTTCCATTATATGTCGTACGGAGAAAAAAATCCACATGCCTTAAAAATTAGTAACGTAATTGTTGATGCACTGTTTAAATTACGTGCAATCCATTTTTTCTGAGTTTCTAAAAGATGTGACCGCAAGCATGTACCTGTGACCTTCTGGACGTTAGCCGTGCAGTACATTCTTACCTATGCCCTACTGAACATTATCCGTACAGCCCATTGTTACTTATGCCCTTCTGAACGTTAACTATTTATTAACTTTTAACTATGGTATTAACTTTTAACTTCTGAACGTACATTCTTACCTATGCCCTACTGAACGTTAGCTGTGCAGCACATACTTACCTATCTATGCCCATCTCAACGTTAGCAGTGCAGTACATTCTTACTTATGTCCTTCTGAACGGTAGTCGTGCAGCAAATTCTTACCCATGTCCATCTGAACGTTTGCCGTGCAGTACATTCTTACCTATGCCCTACTGAACATTATCCGTACAGCCCATTGTTACTTATGCCCTTCTGAACGTTAACTATTTCGTACATTCTTACCTATGTCCTACTGAACGTTAGCTGTGCAGCACATACTTACCTATCTATGCCCATCTCAACGTTAGCAGTGCAGTACATTCTTACTTATGTCCTTCTGAACGGTAGTCGTGCAGTAAATTCTTACCCATGTCCATCTGAACGTTTGCCGTGCAGTACATTCTTACCTATGCCCTACTGAACATTATCCGTACAGCCCATTGTTACTTATGCCCTTCTGAACGTTAACTATACACATTCTTACCTATGCCCTACTGAACGTTAGCTGTGCAGCACATACTTACCTATCTATGCCCATCTCAACGTTAGCAGTGCAGTACATTCTTATTTATGTCCTTCTGAACGGTAGTCGTGCAGCAAATTCTTACCCATGTCCATCTGAACGTTTGCCGTGCAGTACATTCTTACTTATGCCCTTCTGAACGATAGCCGTGCACAAAATTTTACCCATGTCCATCTGAACGTTAGCAGTGCAGTACATTCTTACTTATGTCCTTCTGAACGGTAGTCGTGCAGCAAATTCTTACCCATGTGCATCTGAACGTTAGCAGTGCAGTACATTCTTACTTATGTCCTTCTGAACGGTAGTCGCAGCAAATTCTTACCCATGTCCATCTGAACGTTAGCAGTGCAGTACATTCTTACCTATGCCCTACTGAACATTATCCGTACAGCCCATTGTTACTTATGCCCTTCTGAACGTTAACTATTTCGTACATTCTTACCTATGCCCTACTGAACGTTAGCTGTGCAGCACATACTTACCTATCTATGCCCATCTCAACGTTAGCAGTGCAGTACATTCTTACTTATGTCCTTCTGAACGGTAGTCGTGCAGCAAATTCTTACCCATGTCCATCTGAACGTTTGCCGTGCAGTACATTCTTACTTATGCCCTTCTGAACGATAGCCGTGCACAAAATTCTTACCCATGTCCATCTGAACGTTAGCAGTGCAGTACATTCTTACTTATGTCCTTCTGAACGGTAGTCGTGCAGCAAATTCTTACCCATGTGCATCTGAACGTTAGCAGTGCAGTACATTCTTACTTATGTCCTTCTGAACGGTAGTCGTGCAGCAAATTCTTACCCATGTCCATCTGAACGTTAGCAGTGCAGTACATTCTTACCTATGCCCTACTGAACATTATCCGTACAGCCCATTGTTACTTATGCCCTTCTGAACGTTAACTATTTCGTACATTCTTACCTATGTCCTACTGAACGTTAGCTGTGCAGCACATACTTACCTATCTATGCCCATCTCAACGTTAGCAGTGCAGTACATTCTTACTTATGTCCTTCTGAACGGTAGTCGTGCAGTAAATTCTTACCCATGTCCATCTGAACGTTTGCCGTGCAGTACATTCTTACCTATGCCCTACTGAACATTATCCGTACAGCCCATTGTTACTTATGCCCTTCTGAACGTTAACTATTTCGTACATTCTTACCTATGCCCTACTGAACGTTAGCTGTGCAGCACATACTTACCTATCTATGCCCATCTCAACGTTAGCAGTGCAGTACATTCTTACTTATGTCCTTCTGAACGGTAGTCGTGCAGCAAATTCTTACCCATGTCCATCTGAACGTTTGCCGTGCAGTACATTCTTACTTATGCCCTTCTGAACGATAGCCGTGCACAAAATTTTACCCATGTCCATCTGAACGTTAGCAGTGCAGTACATTCTTACTTATGTCCTTCTGAACGGTAGTCGTGCAGCAAATTCTTACCCATGTGCATCTGAACGTTAGCAGTGCAGTACATTCTTACTTATGTCCTTCTGAACGGTAGTCGTGCAGCAAATTCTTACCCATGTCCATCTGAACGTTAGCAGTGCAGTACATTCTTACTTATGTCCTTCTGAACGGTAGTCGTGCAGCAAATTCTTACCCATGTCCATCTGAACGTTAGCCGTGCAGTACATTCTTACTTATGCCCTTTTGAACGGTAGCCGTGCACAAAATTCTTACCCATGTCCATCTGAACGTTAGCAGTGCAGTACATTCTTACTTATGTCCTTCTGAACGGTAGTCGTGCAGCAAATTCTTACCCATGTCCATCTGAACGTTAGCAGTGCAGTACATTCTTACTTATGTCCTTCTGAACGGTAGCCGTGCATAAAATTCTTACCCATGTCCATCTGAACGTTAGCCGTGCAGTATATTCTTACTTATGTCCTTCTAAGTAATGTGCTGTTAGCCATGCAGCATTTTATTACCTATGCCTTTCTGCATTACCGCAGCAATTATCAATATTTTTCTATATGATATTACAGGTTTTACCAGTAGGTTACATTTTAGTTTAATTACGTAAATTGGAAATCTTTAAGGCTATTAAGAAATTTTCAACACTTTTAACATATTTCCCATATATTATCGTTTCATGCCCTTATTTGTAATGCTTCAGCCGTTAAAAGGAAGTATAGTATATTTTTCTCAAAGCTATAAATTAAAACATATAAGTGTGAACAAAATATTTCATGTAATATTGTTGTATTTAAGCTATACTCCTTTTAATTATAAAATTGGCTCCTGTCCTAGACCTGCTCAGACGGTTTTAGCTAGACTAAGGACTGGCCACATTAAGAATTTGACCTTCAATGGAGACGAGAAGACATATGCCCTTTGTCATTGTTCGACCATCGCATCTCCCTCTCATCTCATAGATTGTATTGGTGCCTCTGTGGGGCAACTGTTGAATGAGGGGAGGACAGTTTACGATCTATTGATGCAGCATGATCTACTGGACTTGGTTTAGGATTCTAAATCAAGGGGATAAGCAACAACAACAACAACATTATAAAATTGATGCTTGCACATTAAATTGTCACGCGCATTTCTTCCACAAGGTGAATATGCCTTAATAACAGGGAAATCACAATCAATCAAGAAATAATTTTATTTTGGTAAATAGTTAATAGAAATGATAATTGCTGAATAACTTAAAGTTAGCGATTTCGGAATACTGTTAATATTGACTTCTACCATATATTGCTTTTTCATTCAATGTTTTTATACTAAATGTTAATCTTCCTTAAAAAATTCAGACCAAAATTGGAATGAGAGGAAAAAAAGCGTAACTTATTACTCACAGTTGATGCCAACCGAAAAAACATACAGTAAAAGAAAATCATGATGTAAAAATAAATTCCACGTGAATTTCAATGATACATACACACATATTAGTTACATCTCGGCCTAAATTAGACATATAAATGCTTCAAGAAGAGATCCACTTCCAGATTAATTTGAACATTTTAATTTTTGTTTACAAGCATTAGCAAGTTCTTATTACCACAAAACGCTAATTGCATGTAATATAATTAATAGTAATAATATAATATGCAATATATATAACAATATAATTGTAATATTGTATCCATAATAAATCTAGTCTGCTGCCAAATTTGAGTAGTGGGCTCTTTATATACTTGTCAAATAACATATACTATATGCGTCTCTCTTGGGAATTAAATGTTAATATATATATATATATATATTAACATTTAATTCCCAAGAGAGAGGCATATAGTATATGTTATATATGTAATATATATATATATATAATATTACATATATAATATTACATATATACACAGATACAATCGTATTTTTGATAAATGAGCATACATTTATTGTAATCATATTTAAATGGGCTTTATATCAGAACTATATTTGCAAAACATGAAAATTTAGGATATAATTTAGATACGCAAATGCAGTTCACTCTAAGTTAGAAATTCGAGTTAAGTTCTCGAGTCTACGACAAATCTAAACACCTGGTCTGCGGCAGATGTTAACTCTCACATGACTTGATTCACGAAACCATAAGGGGCTCACTTTGAAAACTAAACTTTGAAACTAAGCCCTATTGCGTCACTTCAGAGAAAAAAAAAAGAAAAGAAAAAAACTTCTGTTCTACTGGTCGCAAAACTTTCTCTGTTCTTCACCAAAAATCTTCTTTTAAGACAATCCGTCAAGAGGAGGGGGAGTCAGCTTCCTCACTTCTCATTGGAGTAGACATTTCTTACCTTGTGATCTATCAGCAATCATGATGGAGGAATTCATAGTATCTATATATGTATAGTATAGGCCAGTGAAGGTTGCACAGACATTTGTTAATTTCCTCATTATACATGATGCCGAATATCAGATTTGAGTGACAGGCTGTTCTTATTAGTACAAAACGCTAATTGCATGTAATATAATTAATTGTAATAATGTAATAAGCATGTAATATAATTGTAATAATGTATCCATAACAAATCTAGTCTGCTGTCAAATTTGAGTAATGGGTTTATTATATATTTGTCAAATAACATACACTATATGCCTCTCTCTTGGGAATTAAATGTTAATATATATATATATATATATTACATATGTACACAGATACAAACGTATTTTTGATAAATGAGCATACATTTATTGTAATCATATTTAAATGGACTTTTTCCAAATATTTTATTCAACAGTGCAGTAAAACTGTAGAGTATAATTCTTAAATTCTATTATAATATAAAGAATATATTCAGAAAACTTCATAATAATATTCTTATAATATATTCAGAACTATATATAACTATATAAACTATAGAACTATATAAACTTTATAATATATTCAAAAAACTTTAACAGCTGGTTTAGTTGAGAGTTCTAATACATAGATTTAAAAAAAACTATTATATGAAACAGGTCATCTTAGTTTGCCAGCATACAAATTAAAATATTAAAATAATAATTTACTTTTGCAAACCTGGAATTGTTAAAATTTTAATTTTAATGGACAAAATCTTTTTAACTAAACTACGAAACATAGCAGATCAATTGTAGTTAAAGCCGTAAAAATTAAAAAAATCACCAGATACATTGTAGTACGTTATGATCGGACTAAAAATAAAATTTGCAGCTATCATGAAAACTGGGAATTTATTAATAAAGCTTTCCTGATAAAAGCCTGTAATTTCTGAAACTTTGCCAATAACACCATCTGAAACACAAGAACAGCCAATGATTTTCAATTTCCGATACTTTAACATTCTATTACAGTTCGTCGACAGGCAGACTGACAGTTTGACATTATTGAGGCATTTTGGCAGCGTTAGCCTCCATATACATTTCGCTGAGTAAATCTATTTATCATAAAATGGCAATCCTTGGGAGAAAATATATGTCATATAATGTTGGAAAATAGTCATATAATGTTGGAAAATAGTCATATAATGTTGGCAAAATAGTCATATAATGTTGGCAAAATAGTCACATAATGTTGGCAAAATACTCATATAAATGTTGTCATAATATAAATTAGGTCATATATATGCTGGCAACACATATGATTTGCTTAACAGCCCTCCATGAAGGTGTCAAATCAAGCAATATCTGCTTCATAAGTGTCTTCATAGTAACGACGGAAAAGGATCATAGTATGTACCAATGAAAAAAAAATCATATCACCCACTAACTAAAATATTCAGCAATCAAATATAACAACCCTTTAATAGAATTTTTTTAAATTTTATACCAGATTAATTTTCCCACTTTCAAAGTGCTGTTAAAATAAACCACTCGCCACAATGAGTTCAAATTTGAACTGAAGATACTTGAGGAAGGGGAAAACGGGGCGGCATCAAAAAGGCTCCAACAGATTGCGCTGTAAAAGGCATAAAGAAAGTGAATTCGGCTGTCAGTGATATTTTGAATCGAAATTACAACGTATTTGGCATGAATTGCAGATTAAACAAACTGCAGTGTTGAATGTGCTTGATTATTTCGGTTTTATTTGACGGAAAAAATTACTTCCAAGTCATTCCACAGTTGGGACACTGTTAGTGGAAACCCCATCCACCACGGCAAGGTCATACCAAATTGGATGGAAAAATTCGGTGGAACTTTTTTCTGTATGCCATACAGGTTTCCCCTTCTTCGAGTATCTTCAAGTTCAAGTTTGAACTCATTGTGACGAGTGCTTCTTTTTTTTTACGGCATTTTTAAAATGGGAATTTAATTATAATCACCTTGCATATAAGTAAAAAATTCAATCAAATAATATTAAATATTAATTACATATTAACCATTAAATTTTTCAGTTATATTAAAACATGTTGTTTTTCTAATTATAAAATATGTTTGAATAAAAAATTATTCCCTATCCATTACTTTTATTTAAAAAAAATGATATAAATGTAATCTGTCGGTTATATACGCCGAAAACAATTATTGCATAGACAAAAAGGGCTTTTTTACACAAATTCAATATTTAATAACGTTACGTATATTTATTTCAAGATTGAATGGCATTTATTTCCTTATTAAATTACATTGAATAGTTTTCCTGAATATTTTTATTTATATATATAACAATGACTTTTTCGAAGAGGAATCATTGTCAAAAATAATTTGATAATAAATGAAAATATGACAGATGAAAAATTTGAACTTTTTACCTCAGTTTCTGGCATTTTATATTTTTGGATGTATTATACCTATATTTACAGTTGAATTTTGAATAGTAAAGAATTTTAGTGAACCATATATTTAAATGCATATATATATATATATATATATATATTCTAATTCTTTTGAAGGGTGCAGCGTTGTGCAGCTCTGGATTGTAATTGGGTATGGGTTGGTTGGAACTTGAGACTCAAGTCGTACACACAGTTTTACGTATGTAGTTGCAGATTGGGCAACCAGATTGTAACTGTGTGTGTTTAGGTTGAGATTAATGAGGAACGGGTTGAAGAACACGCAGCTTTATTGACACACGCAACAACACCACACACGTACAATTAGGGACATATATTATTTAACTTTATTGACATATAATTAAAGATTAGAGGAAGAATTCTACTTCTATGCTGAAATTCAAGATACTCAGGCACGCACTAGATACGCGAAATATACTTCTTCACCGGCTGAGAGTCTGTAGGCCAACTGTTACACAGGGTTGGGCTAAATATATTTCCTCTCGGAATGAGAGACTGTAAACTAACGTTTCTGAGGCAGCTTTGGTTGTGCTGTACTTTCTCTCGTGTGAGTTTCGAGGAATGTTGACCCTTTCTCCTGAATGTCAGAGGGGATGTCTTTGCAGTGCGTAGGAGATTGCATGATTGCAAGGTTATAAGTAAGATAACGCAACAGAAAAACTCTTTATAATAATGAAACAAAAAAAAACGAATGTCATAGTTAAAAAAAAAAAAAAATCTAGTAACCGCTGTAAATTACATATAGTTTTAATTTAGTGATCTAAATTCAATCTCTAAATTAATAATTTTTCCCTTAGTTTTAAAATTCAGAAGCGAAAAATATACTTTTCAAAATGTATTATAAATTTAAAATATCCTAAGACGAATAGATATTATTTTTCTTAAGCACAGTATTTGTAAATATAAGGAATGATATACACTGAAATGACAAAAGTCAGCCCACACCATTACGGAGCCACCACCAGCTTGAACAGTGCCTTGCTGACAGTTTGGGTCCATGGCTTCGTGGGGTCTGTGCCACACTCGAACCGTACCATCAGCTCTTACCAACTGAAATCGTGACTCATCGGACCAGGCCACGGTTTTCCATTCATCTAGGGACCAACCGATATGCTCACGTGCCCACGAGAGTCGCTGCAAGCGATGTCGTTCTGTCAGTAAAGGCACTCGAGTCGGTCTTCTGCTGGAATAGCCAAAGAAAGCCAAATTTCTCCGCACAGTTCTAACAGGCAAGTCCCTTGTACGTCCCACATTGATTTCTGCGGTTATTTGACGCAGTGTTGCTTGTCTGTTAGAATTTACGACTCTTTGCAGACGTCGACGGTCTCGGTGCAGGCGGTCGACCACTGCGCTGTCCATGGTGGGATGTTATGCCTGAAATTTCATACTCTCGGCACACTCTTGACACAGTGGATCTGGGAATGTTGAATTCCCTAACGATTTCCGAAATGGCATGACCCATGCGTCTAGCTCCAACTAACATCCCGCGATCAAAGTCTGTTAATTCCCGTCGTGCGGTCATCATCACGTCAAAACCTCTTCACATGAATAACTTGAACAGAAAGGAAAGCTCTGCGAAAGCACTGCGCATTTATACCTGTTCTACGCGATGCTACTGCCATCTGAAAATTTGCATATTGCTATCCCATGACTTTTGTCACTTCAGTGTATTTTCAGTAGTGTCAACGATGTAATTGTTGTTCAAACTTTTTAAACAAAGATAACTGGTTGTAACATTTTTTCTCACTGGGGAGTTTTGGCATTTCATTCTCAGGGCATATGAATGTATATTCTTTGAAATATACATAATAACAACTCATTACTGAAATTTGGCAGTAGACAATCAGTGTTCTAGGTAGTTATAATACATGCAATTAGTGTTTTGTACGAATGAGAACAACCTGCCACTCAAATCTGATAGCAAATATTCAGTGCAATGTATAATGAGACTCATGACATTAGCGATTTCTGTGCGACCTCCACAGGTCAAAACAATTACAGATCGAATATAGACTATACCCCAAATTGTTCCATCGTGATTGGTGATAGACCATGAGCTGAGAAATGTCTATTCCAATGAGAAGGGATGCTAGCTGACTGATTTTTTTTTAAAGGAAGGTTTTTGTAGAAGAAAGGAGAGACTTCTGCGACGAGTCAACCATAAATGATGTTTTTCTTGTTTTCTCTGTAGTGATAGAATTGGCCAGAGTGTCCGTCTGTTTTCAAAGTGAGCCCCTTGTGGTTTCGTGCATCACGACGTGTGATAATTAAGGTGTGCTGCAGATCACGTATTTTTAAATTCGACATAGACTCGAGAACTCTGAAAATTTCTGACCTTGGAATGAACTACTTTTGTAATTTAATCGGACATTTGTCATCAAACTTAGATTTTTAATTTTCATTTCTTTGTATAATTACCTAAAGTTCTGTATTTGTATGTACATACTGCTTCTAAATGAAATTTAAAGTGTTCCCATGAACCTGAAAGTGGGCGTCTGCTTGAAGCCGTTATAACTATAATAAAGGTCGGGACATTACATGGTATTCTCATTATAATTTAAGCTAGCTTTAAGGTGTAATGCTTCACAGACCTATGTATTGAGTAGCCAATTAGAAAAAGAAGTTTTAAAAAAGGCCTTGTACACTTTACAAAATTCATAAATATTTATTAGCTTTGTTTTATTCAAAATTATCCAAGGAAATATTGAATGTACATGACTGAATTCTTAAAAGGCACTCATAAAATGTCCTATCTGTAAATGTTTGTCCTATCTCTAAATCTAATAATAGATTTAGCAATGTTCTTCAAATGTCAATTATTCTACAGTCTGAAAACATGTGTAAAAACTGCGCACGAAATGCAGCTTTATTTTATGCTCAGTTGCACTTTCAAAAGTTGCCAACAGGAAAAGGTTCCAAAAGTTATAAAATACAGTCGTTTTACAACTTCCAGGTGTTTTTATTGTTAAAATAAAGAATGTTTACGTGGAGAGCATAGACAATAATTGAAAATTACGCATTCTACAACAGTCGTTTGGTGTAAGCGATATTTGTGTAGATGCGCGTTTACTTACTTTGGTCGTGTAGTGAATTCTAACTCCTGCCTTTGGTGGCGAAAAGGAATAGGTGCTTTCGTTGAATTGTTAAGGAATAAAAGACAATTTTTTTATTTGAATAAAAAAGTATTTTGAAAATTAAGAAACTAATAAAATGCTAATTGCAGAGTAGTGGAAGTGAGGAGATATACAAATTTCTAATAAACTAGGCTTGCAGGTGTAAAAGTATGGAACATACTTTTTATTCCATACTTGTATATTGTATTGGACAATACAATATACAAGTATGGAATACAAGAAATACAAATATGGAATAGCTATATACAGTATGGAACTACAGAAATAAGTCATATGAAAGAGAATTAGCTAATCATATTAAGAATAACTTTGGGAAATTTGTTATTTTCTGGTAGGAAAGTATTATATTATAGACTCGAATTTAAATGTTTGAAAGGGACTTGTATAACTTAGTCAAGATTTTATAAATAAATTGCAGGATTCTAAAGTCAACTGCATGTTTGATGTCTTCGATTCTAGAGTACCAAAATTAAATTGGTAATCATTTGTAAAATTGTATTTACAAATTTTTGAATTATTTCCATATTTGTGCTTAGTGTAAGGTCTCAGCCAATAATCAGCTTCAAGAAGAGGGACACTTTAATTTTTTATTTACAAGCACTAGTTATGTATGTAAATAATGGACTCAAGTATATTATATAAAGAAATTAAAAATTAAAGTAGAATTTATTTACAAGTACCCGATTGCATCACAAGTACAGTTCATTCCAATGTCATGATCTTCAGAATACTCGAGTCTACGTCGAATCTAATTGCCTGGTCTGCGGCAGACCTTAATTATCATACGGCGAGATACACGGAACCACAAGCGGTTCTCTATGGAAACCAGCGGAATCTCCGACGTATTTAATCACTTCAAACAAATAATACTTCTGGTCGACTCGTCACAGAACTCTCTCTCTCTCTCTTCTTCACCAAAATCTCCTTTTAAGACAATCCGTCCAGAAAGGAGGTCAGCTTCCCACACTTCTAATTAGAGTAGACATTTCTCAACTCGTGGTCTATCATCAATCACGATGGAACAACTCATGATATAGTCCATTTTAAATATGTGGTTGTTCCTCTAATTTCACAGACATTTGATAATTTATTTAGTCTCATTACACATGATATTGAATATCTGCTATCAGATTTGAGTCACTAATTGTTCTTATTAGTACAAAACACTAATTGTATGTATTATAACTACCCATAATACTGCTTGCCTGCTATCAAATTTGAGTGACGGGTTATAATATATTTGTCAAATAACATACATTCCCATCTCCTGGGAATGAAATGTCGAAACTCTTCCCGTGAGAAAAAAAAATGCTATATCATATTGCCCAAGACTGGACTAGTGCAAGTAATGCACGTTATTATATGAATTCAATGTTTAATTGCAAGATACAATTTTGAATTACTATTGATGAGGAGAAGACTTTAGAGAGCAGCATTTTATTTAATTAATTATAGAAGCTCTTTTAGAAGAAGTTTATATATGAAACACACACATAATAAATATTTGAATAAACTCATGTTTATGCTACGAATCTTTGTTAAAAATTTAATTATGTATCAATATTTAAGCCAATTTTCAAATCTATGCTTTGATATTAATTAAATTCAATTTATACTAAATTAAAACAGCATAATATATTTCTGTATTCCTACAAATATGAACTGATGCAAACTTATCTTTAGTATACTCTCTGTAAAACTGTTTGGTTTTATTAATGGAAACATTAGTATTGTATGATTCTCAGTTTCACACTTTAATATAAAATGCAAGCACTAACAATTTTTAAACGATTTAATCATTGCAGTTTATTTTAAAATTACATATTTTAGTATATAAAATCGTGTTAATGAAGTCAATTATACTGTGCCTAATTGTATAATTATTTGAACAGGCATAACTGGAAACGTGAGTATCAACGAAAAGG
The DNA here is from genome assembly GCA_021605075.1 of Caerostris darwini. Lineage (NCBI taxonomy): Eukaryota > Metazoa > Arthropoda > Arachnida > Araneae > Araneidae > Caerostris > Caerostris darwini. The sequence goes on from BPLQ01011448.1 coordinate 297,870, forward strand.
GCGATCGCTTTGTGGACTATTCTCTCTTGGATATGGAACCAGAAACAGGAATATACGAGGTAATTTAGCATTTACCATACAAAACAAATCTGTTTAAATATTGATCAATTGAACGGTAAACGATGAGGCATGCTCACTGTATTTGATAAATGAAAGCACTGCCTTTGATGTATGCCAGTTGAATTGTTGTACCTTATTTTTTTAAATATAAATATAAAATGTTAAAAGTACAAAGAAGAAATATTTAAGCCTCACAATTTCATACAACAAAGGCTTTTAATTTTATTTTTATTTCAATTGGTATATCAAATGACATGTAATCTGAACCAATATTTATATTGTGATTGTTTGGTTGGAGTTTTGTGGCACAAGGCAAAATTTGGCCATGGTGACACAATTCTTTAGTGCCATGGTTTCATAAGTATATATAAGTATAAGTGCCATGGTTTCATTTTCAAAAGTATAAAGATGTAAAAAATAGAATATATAAATGGTTAAAATACTAAACTGTCAAATGCAAGATCAGGTAAAAGTCAACACAAAGTTATTGAATTAAAATTTATGTTTTAAAATCATTTAAATTGTTGTTGTTATACATTATCAATTAAAAGTAATTAAAAGTAAGTAAATATTTATGTGATAGTCTGACTTATTAACCTTCTAAAAAGTCGTAACCAAATAACATAATAGAATATTTGGTGATTAATACGTTTTTAAAGTTCTAGATTAAGTATCATTTTTTTAATGGAGCATCTATCATTTACAACGAAAAAAAAATCGTGAAAGCAATCCTTAATAAGCCCTTCTTTAATTATAGTAAGGTGGGATAATTTAATTTAATCTATTTGGATGACATATGCTGCATTTGAACTTATGTGGAATTAGTTTTAAAAAAATTTATATTTCTTATTGAAGTTCCAAATTAATCATTTTAATATCATCATCTTTAGTGAGGCAACTATCATATATATATATAAAAAATAAAAAAAAAATTTAAAAAAAATTGGGAAGGTGATCCTTAATAAGCCCTTGTTTAGTTATAATGTGGTGGCATAATTCAATTTCATCTGCTTAGATGCCATATATTTCAATGGAGCTTATGCGAAATTACTTAAAACAAAACGTGATGATCGCTTATCTGATTTCATTATTTTGAAAGAAGCTGCTTATTTTAGACAATTCTTGTAATTTCTCTTCTGAATTTTCTTAAACTGTCTGATCTGCATTTTGCATGTGACATTTATTTGGTAGAATTTGAAGGTTCTCAGAATTCTGATTACGTCATTCCTCAAAGTAATTTCGAATCTTCCATTATGCCTGTTGTAGTGAAGAATCAAAAGCTCCACCACAAGATCACCAATTCTTTATTTGAAATATATGACAGGATAATCTATCTTGGTTGGTTGGTTGGTTGATTAGAGTTATGTGTCACAAGGGCCAGATTTGACCATGCTGTGCCAAAAAATGGTTTTTTTTTTTTTAATTCTTAAGAGATTAAAAATAAAATAATTTTCAAAAGTATGAAGTAGTAAAATATGGTTAAAATACTAAAATGCCAAATGCAAGATCAGGTTAAAGTCAACATCAAGTAGAATTAGATAATTATCGGATTAAATCATTGCTATAAAATTATTTACAATTGTTGCTGTTAAACATTATCAATTAAAAAGTAAGTAAAAGTCACTGACGAAAACAAGATAAAATCCAATATTTGTTGGTGGTCTGACATACTAACATTCTAAAAAGTATTAATCACCTAGCATAATAGTATATTTGGGGATTAATACGTTATTAAAGTTATAGATTAGTATCTTTATTTTAATGGATAAACTAAGATTTGCAATGACAAAAAACATTTGTGAATGCGATCCTTAATAAACCCTTCATTAATGATAGTAGGAAGGGATAATTTAATTTCATCTGTTTGGATGCCATATGTTTAATTTGAACTTATGTGGAATTAGTTAAAACAAAAGCTTCTACTCCTTCTTATTGAAGTTCCAGATTAAATATCCTTATTTTTAATGGAGCAACTATGATTTACAACGATAAAAAAAATTGTGAGAGCGATCCTTAATAAGCCCTTCTTTAATTGTTGTATGAAGGGATAATTTAATTTCCTCTGTTTGGATATCATATATTTGATTGGAACTTATGTGAAATTAGTTAAAACAAAAGCTTCTACTACTTCTTATTGTAGTTCCAGATTAAATATCCTTATTTTTAATGGAGCAACTATGATTTACAACGATAAAAACATTTGTAAATGCGATCCTTAATAAACCTTTCTTTAATTATAGTAGGAAGGGATTATTTAATTGCATCTGTTTGGATGCCATATGTTTAATTTGAACTTATGTGGAATTAGTTAAAACAAAAGCTTCTACTCCTTCTTATTGAAGTTCCAGATTAAATATCCTTATTTTTAATGGAGCAACTATGATTTACAACGATAAAAAAAAAAATTGTGAGAGCGATCCTTAATAAGCCCTTCTTTAATTGTTGTATGAAGGGATAATTTAATTTCCTCTGTTTGGATATCATATATTTGATTGGAACTTATGTGAAATTAGTTAAAACAAAAGCTTCTACTACTTCTTATTGTAGTTCCAGATTAAATATCCTTATTTTTAATGGAGCAACTATGATTTACAACGATAAAAAAAATTGTGAGAGCGATCCTTAATAAGCCCTTCTTTAATTGTTGTATGAAGGGATAATTTAATTTCCTCTGTTTGGATATCATATATTTGATTGGAACTTATGTGAAATTAGTTAAAACAAAAGCTTCTACTACTTCTTATTGTAGTTCCAGATTAAATATCCTTATTTTTAATGGAGCAACTATGATTTACAACGATAAAAAAAATTGTGAGAGCGATCATTAATAAGCCCTTCTTTAATTGTTGTATGAAGGGATAATTTAATTTCCTCTGTTTGGATATCATATATTTGATTGGAACTTATGTGGAATTAGTTAAAACAAAAGCTTCTACTCCTACTTATTGAAGTTCCAGATTAAATATCCTTATTTTTAATGGAGCAACTATGATTTACAACGATAAAAAAAATTGTGAGAGCGATCCTTAATAAGCCCTTCTTTAATTGTTGTATGAAGGGATAATTTAATTTCCTCTGTTTGGATATCATATATTTGATTGGAACTTATGTGAAATTAGTTAAAACAAAAGCTTCTACTACTTCTTATTGTAGTTCCAGATTAAATATCCTTATTTTTAATGGAGCAACTATGATTTACAACGATAAAAACATTTGTGAATGCGATCCTTAATAAACCCTTCATTAATTATAGTAGGAAGGGATTATTTAATTGCATCTGTTTGGATATCATATATTTGATTGGAACTTATGTGAAATTAGTTAAAACAAAATCTTCTACTTCTTCTTATTGAAGTTCTAGATTAAATATCCTTATTTTTAATGGAGCAACTAGGATTTACAACGATAAAAACATTTGTGAATGCGATCCTTAATAAACCCTTCATTAATTATAGTAGGAAGGGACTATTTAATTGCATCTATTTGGATGTCATATATTTGATTGGAACTTATGTGAAATTAGTTAAAACAAAATCTTCTACTGCTTCTTATTGAAGTTCTAGATTAAATTTCCTTATTTTTAATGGAGCAACTAGGATTTACAACGATACAAAAAATTGTGAGAGCGATCCTCAATAAGCCCTTCTTTAATCGTAGTAGGAAGGGACTATTTAATTGCATCTATTTGGATGTCATATATTTGATTGGAACTTATGTGGAATTAGTTAAAACAAAAACTTCTATTGCTCCTTATTGAAGTTTCAGATTAAATATCTGAAAAAAAATATATAAAAATAAAAATCCTCAAATAAAAATAAAAATATAAAAAGTAATAAATATTTATATATTTTAAATTATTATTATTTTAAATACAATAAATATACTTATTTTTAATGAGAAAATGTTCATTTACAACGACAAAAAAAAAGTTTTGAAAGCGATCCTTAGTAAGCCATTATTTAATTACAACATGGAGGGATAATTTAATTTCATCTATTTGGATGCCATATATTTGATTTGAACTTATATAAACTTTTAAAAAAAATTCTATTGCTTATTGAAGTTCCAGATTAAATATCATCATTTTTAATGAGGCAACGATCATTTACAACGATAAAAAAAATTGTGAAAGCGATCCTTAATAAGCACTACTTTAATTTAATGAAAGGGTAATTTAACTTCATCTGTTTGGAAGTCATTTATTTCATTGTATCTTAAATGAAATTAGTTGAAATAAATACTTTTCAAATCGCTTTTCTAGTGTCATTATTTTGAAAGAAGCTGTTTGTTTCGTAGATAATTCTTGTTACTTCTTTTCTGAATTTTCTGACACTGTCTGATCTGCCTTTTGCATGTCACATTTATTTGGTAGAATTTCAAGAGTATGAATGTTCTCAGAATTTTGATTACGTCATTCTTCAGAGGCAGTTCGAATATTCCTTCGAGACGATTGTTTTAAAGAATCAAAAGCAAAAGATTGCCAATTCTTTATGCCAGACATATGACAGGGCAATCTATCTAGACTTTTTAAAACTAATATTTTCATGATTTCAGAAACCTAGAATGAAGTTACGTCTAGATTAAAAGTCACATTTTGATTTGAAATTTTCCATTTTTATTGAAATTTTTGAAATGTGCAACCTATTTTTCTTTTTCCATACAAGAATAACAGTTCTATATTTAATCTATTATGTTATAAGAAGTGGCCATATTTTATGATTAGTTTTACTAAAAAACGAAAGCGAATCAGATACAAAAAGTAACTCCGAATATACTATATATTATGCCATTTGTTAGGAAATTCAAAACTTTTGTTTCCCTTTAGATTTTGCAAATTGTACGTTATTTCAATTCGGTATTTCAATAGATAAACCAGTAAAATATATCTGTCCAAATTCTTGACATCGAAAATAATATTTCAATAATACCAACTAAATGGAATTTGGAATCCACTTTATTGCTGTCTTTTATTCTGATTCTTTGTGTTTATATAAAGTCTTTTCATGTCGTATATTCATATCGTATAGATAAGTCATGAATTGATATTAAATAGGCTAAAGCAAAAGAAGTTAATTTTTCAAAATGTTCTGAACAAAAAATGACGTTAAACCTGAGGTATTCATCTGTCGCTTTATTTTATTTTAAACTGAATAAAATTTCTATTTATTAGGTTGCAACTAATATGCCATTTTTTGTTGCTTCTTTTTCAATATTTTCTTTTTTTGGCTTTAAACTCATTGTGATTCATTTCGCCTTTTTCCAAAACTAATGAGTAATGTTTTCAATGTTCCCGGTTTTTTTTAATAGTTTGGCTTTATTAATTTATTTTTTCGAAATTTATATTATGTCCACATGTATGTGTTTCAAAATACTAAATAAAAAATTCCCCCTATGTGAAGAAACACTATGTCATATTTGTATGTATATATATAGTTATACACTGAAGTGACAAAAGTCATGGGATACCTCTTAATATCGTGTCGGCCCTCCTTTCGCCCGGCGAAATGCAGCAACTCGACGTGGCATGGACTCAACAAGTCGTTGGAAGTCTTCTGCAGGAATATTGAGCCATGCTGTCTCGATAGACGTCCATAATTGTGAAAGCGTCGATGGTACAGGATTTTGGGCACGTACAGACCTCTCGATGATGTCCCATAAATGCTCGATGGGATTCATGTCATGATGGGATAGGCGATCTAGGTGGCCAGATCATTCGTTGGAATTGTCCAGAATGTTCTTCAAACCAATCGCGAACAGTTGTGGCCCGGTGACATGGCGCATTGTCATCCATAAAAATCCCATCGTTTTTTGGGTACATGAAGTCCATGAATGGCTGCAAATGATCTCCAAGTAGCTGAACATAAGCATTTCCAGTCAATGTTCAGTCCAGTCGCACCAGAGGACCAAGTCCATGCCATTACGGAGCCACCACCAGCTTGAACAGTGCCTTGCTGACAGTTTGGGTCCATGGCTTCGTGGGGTCTGCGCCACACTCGAACCCTACCATCAGCTCTTACCAACTGAAATCGTGACTCATCGGACCAGGCCACGGTTTTCCATTCATCTAGGGACCAACCGATATGCTCACGTGCCCACGAGAGTAGCTGCAAGCGATGTCGTTCTGTCAGTAAAGGCACTCGAGTCGGTCTTCTGCTGGAATAGCCCAAGAAAGCCTAATTTCTCCGCACAGTTCTAACAGACAACTCCCTTGTACGTCCCACATTGATTTCTGCGGTTATTTGACGCAGTGTTGCTTGTCTGTTAGAATTTACGTCTCTTTGCAGACGTCGCCGGTCTCGGTCGTTAAGTGTAGGCGGTCGACCACTGCGCTGTCCATGGTGGGATGTTATGCCTGAAATTTCATACTCTCGGCACACTCTTGACACAGTGGATCTCGGAATGTTGAATTCCCTAACGATTTCCGAAATGGCATGACCCATGCGTCTAGCTCCAATTAACATTCCGCGTTCAAAGTCTGTTAATTCCCGTCGTGCGGTCATCATCACGTCAAAACCTCTTCACATGAATAACTTGAACAGAAATGAAAGCTCTGCGAAAGCACTGCGCATTTATACCTGTTCTACGCGATGCTACTGCCATATGAAAATTTGCATATTGCTATCCCATGACTTTTGTCACTTCAGTGTATGTAAATTATTACTCATTTAGCAGATAAGCAAAAAATAATTTGTAACGATATCGGACATTTAATGGATGAAAATCCTTGTACTAATGATATAAAGAATAGAAAATATCGGTGTGTGAGATACAATTAATAAAATTACTTATAAGCATTTTTTTTAATTTATGGAATATGGATAATTATGATTTTATGCTATGTAACAAGTTATATAACAATTATTTATTCAATTTTAAATTAAATCAAAAGCAAACATGAAAAGTTGATATCAAAAACAAGTAATATATAAAAGAATATTTTAAAGTCAGTTCCTACATTTTTTTCACTCTATTTCAGTAAGTCCTTTATAAGTAATTTTCATTCCTTTTTTTAAGTTTATCCGGCGCCATCTATTGGTAGATATATGCAACTTAAATCTAAAGAAAAACTAAAATTTATTAATTAAATTTAATTACTGAATTAATATTTGAAAAAACTGTACTAATATCCAGTGTCATCCACTACAAGTTAAAAAAAAATGTATTTGAACTTGAGTGGATGAATAAAAAGTATTTTATGAACGATTGAAAATTTGGACATGATATATATAGGAGAGTGTGAGCTAATAGAAGGAATTGAATAAAAAGAAAGGTGATACATTAATCACATGGGAGAATCCTTGGTCACTACTAAGGAAATTTAGTTAGTAAAAAGGGCTCTGCTGATGAGTTACAATACGTGTTGCCAGTTATACAAAAAGATCGATTATAATCTTCCCTGGTATGGCTTCCCCACGGGGGAAACTGAGTATTTCATTACGCTATGTAGCATAGTTATTGTCTGTGGGGAGAAGGGGAAATTAAGACCTCCCAAGAACTTGTCACCACGACTTAATCAGGGAGGACTCACTCTTCACAGGGAGTGATGACAAAGACGTTGTTGAGCAATTGGTTCGATATATCTGCTCTACACTCGGTACATTTCAAAGTTGGGGCGTAGTTGGATTGATTTACACCTCTGAATTGGTTATTGTGTGTAATGCACTATACGCCTGGAACACATTCCTTTCAGGAGATTTGGTGTCTCTGCAGGGTGTAGAAATAAACGACATTGCAGCTTCTGTTGCAGCAATTCTAAGTTTTTAAATGTCTGGGAGAGACGGCGTGTTTCTGGAGCAATTTTCGAAGAACGCTAAATTTCTTGATCTGTGCGTGACTCCACAGAATGTTTTCGTGGACGGCCTCCCTTTCTGAGAAGCTTGTGTTTTTCTTTTTTTTTTTGGCAAGATTCATCCTGTCGGAGAACAACACTACAAGCATTTGCTGAACAGTATTAATCTTATGGTCGATGAAAGTTAGTCTAGTGCTCCACTACCACCAAGACTAATTGGTGCCATTTTAGTTTCTCTTTCTGTCCCATAGAAAATCATTTTCTTGGAAAGCTGGATCTCTGTATTTGTCGTCGTATTGGATAAAATCTCTTGACTTGAGACTGTTTCGTTCGAATATTGTCATATGTCTCTAGTTTTAGACCCTATCACGCCATTTGTCCCAAAAGTGATTTTTTACTTCTGGTGGTTCCAGCCTTTCATTTAATCTACAATCATAAAATTTCTAGTACATTAAAGTCTTCAATTTTAATTCAACTCACCAGACATCAAAGTAGCATCAGAGCTCATAATAATAATTTTTCGAGTGTTTTTAGTTGTTTTTCTGTGCATGACAAAAAAGATGATGAATGATGATGATGAGAATTTTTTGAGTATGGACTTCCAAGCGACGTTTTTTCAACTCGAATATAATTTGTTTTTTCTATTCTACCGATAATGTCTCTTCAATTACGATTTTTAGGAAATTTAGGACAAATTATTCTTTAAAATCTAAATTATCGTCTTTTGTAATGAATCCTTTGGTATTTATGATTCATAAGTCCTGTGGTATGCCGGAGCCCATCTCTTGTACAAAAAAGGTGAGGTCACATTTTTTCCCTTTGCTAACAAATTATCAATATAATGTTCAACAAATTTATGTTTTGTAACTTTGAATTACATAAAAGCACGTAAAGTAACTGAATTACAGGTGATAAATTATGAAGGTCAATTAATGCATAATATAATTACTTAACCCAAAAGATTTGCAAAATAATTTAATATAAAATTTTTAACTTATATGAATACTTGTTGAAAGATAATTTAATTTAAAACAGATTTTAAATTTTGAGTTTTGAATATTACTGCATCAATATTAAATATATGATTATGTAATATTACTAATAAAAAATAAAAAAATAATATCAATTACGAAAGTAATTAGAATAATTTTAAATCAAAGACAAAAGTAATATAATATGAAACTTTTTACATAAATATTTGATTATATCCTAATCAAACATTAAATGAATGATTCTCTATGCAATTTCGATTCTGCTGTTAAATATTTTTTTTTCTATATAATAGGCACAGTTTAATTTTTCAATCACAAAACATCCAAATAAATAAATTATTTTCCGGAAAATTTTTACATAAGATTTCACATAAGAACTAAAAAAGAAAAAAAAAAAAAAAAAAAACTTCATTGAGAATTGAGATGAAGCAAAAATAGTTATAAATAGTAAAATAAAAATAATAAAACAATAAGTTATAAATAGTATGTATAACTTAATAGATTAAAACTTAGTATTCTTCTTAAATCAAGCAATTAATAATTTCAAAAAAAAGAACTGTTATCAATTTAAATAGACATATTAAAACACTTCATAAGCACATGCTAAGAAAATACTTTAAATGTAAAAGTAATTACGATTTATACTCTTCTAAGAAAATAAATAATAACAAGGTTTGTTATTTAAGAAAAATAAATCAGGTAATCACTTCCACTTTAAAATAAAGAAACTGATGAAATGATATTCATTTTTACTATTATTAATCATTCCATTTTTGCAAGCGAAAAAAAATTATCTTACCAGATGAGTCTTTTTTTTTTTTAATACTTTCTTTCGGAGAGAGTGCAATAACGATCCTGGCGGTCAGGATCCACAATCGTGTAAAAGAAAAGAAATTGTCAATTTTTTCAGCTGAAAAAATAATTAACGAGTAGTTAGCAATAATTTGTTTTTCTTTTTGAAATTAACTGAAAACGTTGGATGACAATGTGAAAAGGGAAAATAGGATTAATCATGATGAATCCCAGTTAGGTAACAATTATTTATCGAATATAAGTTACATTAACATCAAAAGTTAATATAAAAAATATGTTATATTCAACCACACAGGATAATCTTTTGTCGGAAGTTTTGAGGAAGTTTAGAGGGCGTGGCTGATTGGCTGAATTAAGTGTTGCCAGATATACTACGAAAAAAAGCATATAAATTTTATTATAAACTGCAAAATATATAATTTGTAATATGCAGGTTTCGCAAACAGATTGTAACTGGGTGGGTTGGTTTGAGGTACTTGAGGCACAGGTTGGTGAACTCACAACTTTATTGACACACGCACAAACACTACACACATACAATTAGAGACATACAGTATTTAACACATTTAAGGACAAATAATTGTAGATTCGTGGAAGGACTTCCCTTCTAGTCGAAAACCCAAAACTTATCTACGAGCCAGGTGCGTGAAACGTACTTCCTCTCCGATGAGAGTCTGTAGGTCAACTACTACGTAGGGTTGTGAATTCTGTACTTCTCTCGGGGTAAGCGACTGTAATCCAATTAAACGATTCTCAGCGGAACCTCATGGTTGCGCTATACTTTCGCTCGGGTGAGAATCTCGAGGCCTGCTCCCTATTTCTCTTCAAGGCCGCAGGAAGCGCTCTTGCCAGTATGTAAGAAGAAGCACGGTTGCAATTCGAAATGAAGTTTTAATTTCTTTCTTCAACTGGAATCTTTCTGTGATAGTAAGTAGTAAAATATTTTTTTTTACTTTGATAGTGTGAGTTGTTGGAGGTTTCTACTTATATAATGAACAGTGAAAGCAGGATTCTTCGTTGAGGAAGGAATGTGATTGAATGTATAAAACTTGCTGAGTGCAACGAAAAAGGAAATAAAAAAAGATTTTAAATTTTAAATAAACATTTATTTAAAAAGAAAAAAGTACTAGTACGAAAAGTTGTTATTTTTAACTTTCCTTTTATATTATTATTTTTTGTGTGCATGTGTCATCATACATAATTTTATAAATTGATAAAAGTACAAATATTGTTTCATTTATGATATTTTTATCAGTAATATTACTTAAAAGTATAAATAGTTTGTCTCCCTCAGTTGCAGCTGCTGATTGGTATAGTATAATTGTAGACATATTTTACCTGGTCCTGTGTAGTAGTAATGTAGTAACTGATTTAAGGACGTAAATTTATTTATAAATTATAGTAAGATGTTCATCATTTGAAAGAAGATTTCCGATTGTATTCTAAGTAGAGGATAATCAATAATTGGCGTATTTGGCCTTTGAGGGACTTTCAAATGAGAAATTAGTTGGTGAAAAAACGTTATTAAATATCTGGAGAATGTTAGCAAGATTAATTTTGCGAGATAATTACTATATAATTTATTAGTGTAGGGAGCTATATTAGTACATAATAATCCTAATATATTAGTATAGGGAGATATATTAGTATATAATAATCCCAATAGATCAGCATAGGGAGATATATTAGTATATATTAATCATAATTAGAGTATAATGTCATCGGTTTTGACAGTAATAAACTACATTAAATGCAATCAGAAGATTTGAAGCAGCCTCCCTCTACATGAGAGCTGTTGCATGGTCCCACTTGGCCACAAATCGAGCTACAGTGTATATAATTTTTAAAAACTGTATCGCTATGATGGGAAAAATAATTATGTAATATATGTGTAAATAAATTTAGTTTTTCATAGAGTTATAGAAAAACACCACTGCATTGACATTTTTATAATTAATAATATTTGACTGAAAATTAAAATTTTAGTCTTGATTCACCATAAAATTATTAGCACTAAATTTTATACTATGTATCTCTTCATGAAATTCTAATTTGCTTCTTAAATTAGAAGTAAATTAGAATTTCATGAAGAGATTAAATGTGTTTCTTAATATTTCCCTTTCATGCAAATAATAAACAACGTAATCATCAGTTCAAATTGTATTTGTTTTGCCATAAGTGCTTGTTTAGTCATTGTGAATATTTACACAGATTTACTAAGTACTAATAAGATTTATTCTTTATTTTAGAGATTATTTTCTTTTTTTGTGAATTTACTAACATTCACATTCTTCAGATGCTTCTACTATAGTTAAATAAATATTTTAAAATGATTATATTATTTCCAAATGTTTTCCCAAAAATATATCCATACAAGAAATAAAGCATCTATAAATATATATAAAATAAAATGAGTCAATTGTATGTTTTACTAGGAATATTAGATTGGGCTTGTTTAGTTACCATGAATATTACACAGATTTACTAAATATAACAAGATTTAAATCTTCTTTATTGCAGAGATTATTTCCTTTTTACGAATTCACTAACATTGATATTATTCAGATGCTTCTACTATACTTATAAAATATCTTTTAAAATGATTCTATGATTATCAAATGGTTTCCAAAATATTTTCTTATAAGAAATAACATCCTATACTGATATATATGAATAATATATTTTTAAAAATATTTTTAAAATATTAAAACCCTTATAAATGGAAATCTTCTTAAATTTTTATGCTTTTCAGTAGTCTGCAGATTATGATTGGAAGTTTTGAAAATATATGGAATACTTGCATGATAATATCGATGTTTTAAGATATACATAAATATTGATTCAACTTCTAATGGGATTTTAATGTAGTCTCAAAAAAATGTATTGATATACTTATAAAATGTAAGATTATCGTAGAAAATGTGAAATTACATTCATATGTTACATATTTAAAAGTTTTATAGCATTTAAAAAGAGAATAAATAAATAAATAACCTGAAATCTTCTTTTATTAGGTTGTTGCGAATTATTATGGAGTAAGCCAGCAGTTTGTGGATATTCCAGGAAAGCATATCCATTGGGCCGGCAATAAAGGTGGTCCACCGTCTGATGTACCAACTTGTGGATTTGATGGATCACTTTGTTCTGATGGTATGCTAATAATAGCTTATAAATTTATATTACTGTAAATATATTATACAAACTGAATGTTTGTCAAAAGCTAGAACAAAAAAGATTGGATAAAGAACAAATTATAAATGAATTAATTCTTGAATGAAAATATACATACATTAATTTTAATTAATAAATAATTGTAATGCTTCGAAGTAATTTGTTCAGACTTGATTAAGATTTAAAGTAACTTTGTTCAAATTCAAAGTAATTGTTCAGATTTCATTAAGATTCAAAGCAATTTTGTTCAAATTCAAAGTAAATTTATTTAGATTTGGTTCCCATTCCAAGTAATTTTGTTCAGATTCGATTGATTGAAGATAATTTTGTTCAGATTTGATTAAGATTCAAAGTAATTTTGTTCAGATTTGATTATGATTCAAAGTAATTTTGTTCAGATTTGGTACCGATTCAATGTAATTTTGTTCCGATTTGGTTCCCATTCAAAGTAATTTTGTTCAGATTTGATTAAGATATCAAAGTAATTTTGCTCAGATTTGATTAAGATTCAAAGTAATTTTGTACAGATTTGATTAAGATTCAAAGTAATTTTCTTCAGGTTTGATTGAATTAAGATAATTTTGTTCAGATTTGATTGATTCAAAGTAATTTTGTTCAGATTTGATTGATTCAAAGTAATTTTGTTCAGATTTGATTAAGATTCAAAGTAATTTTGTTCAGATTTGATTGATTCAAAGTAATTTTGTTCAGATTTGATTAAGATTCAAAGTAATTTTGTTCATATTTGGTTCCGATTCCAAAATAATTTTGTTTAGATTAAAAATATTTCACCTTTAGCCAGTCATTATCGTGTTAAATTTTGTCATTATATTTTTTTTTCGAATACTCAAGAAAATCGAAAAATAAAAAAAAAAAAAAAAATTAAATTTAAAAATTAAAACTATTTTTTTTAAATTTTTTTTTTAGATCAAGAACAATAAAATGATAAAATACAACCTTAAAATTCGGGATAATGATATTTGGCTTTTAAATACAGCAGAGATCAATCCACATATATATGTGGTATACAAATAGATGAATAGTATCTATATCTATATTAACATCTATAATATTCATCCAGATATATATGTAGTATACATATAGATCTAGTTCTATATCTATACATGCATCTATAATATTCATCCACATATATCTGTATTAGATTAATTTAAAATTAGATCTTGCAGAATATTAGCAGAAACGTTGTAATATACTTTCAGAGGAAATAATTATATATTAATAAATTAATTAATAGATAAATTGAAATAATTAATAAATTAATGAATATATATTAATTAGATTAGATAAATTAGAACTTGCAGAGTATTATAAGAAATTTTGCGATATACTTTCAAAGGAAATAATTATCTAAACAGTTATTATTCTTAAAAAGTTTAGCTTTTAAAACTTTTTTCAGCAAAGCAAAATTTACAATGGGAAGTGAACAAATAGTACTGATATTGGTAAAACATAAACAAAGAAATGTAGGCGTAATTGTGTGATCTTCAAAGCTTTGAAGGTGTAAAATTGCATAAATCTTTCGGAAAATTCTAAACAATTTTAAAATTTTGTTATTCATGAAAGTGGCGTCATCAAAAATAAATGAAAAGAAAATAATATTTATAACTAAACCCAAAGATCTAGATGAATGGGCTAAAATGCTCAGCGAATTCTGCAGATGAGAGATTAATTAGAATAATTTTTTTTTTGTTGTTGTTTATTTTATATTCCGATGACTATTCAAATTGGCTGATGTAAGTATTAAGTTGGTATGTAAGTGGAGTATATTTGTGTCATGAAAGTTCTTTTAGCCACTGTTTTAACCATTTTATCTAGTTCAGCAAAAAATATGTTTACACATAATAAATAGAAAATTAACAGCACATTTCCTTATTTTTTTTTTTTTATTTGGAAGTATATTTATAGATAGAACAGATTCAAAACATCACATTTACAAAGTTATGTTATTCAGTTTCGAAAGTTATTTCACATATATTATGTATGAAAAAAAAAGTATTATAATGTTAAGATAACATAAAGTATTACAAAGTCTTTGCATTTTCATTTTTAATGACAAAGTAACCATTAAAAGGGTTATGATCAATAAGCAAGATTTATGAATTTTACATATATGGCTTATTTTGCTAACAATTTTAAAATATTTATTTTTGTAAATCGTAGAATTATTCTATCATAATTTTTAACAAATTTATTGACACACAAATTCTGCTCAAAAACTAAAACATATCAGTATTAGTTTAGACGTTTTAGAAGTTGTGATTTCCATACAATAGACAAAGAAAGTGTTTGTCAACAGAAAAATCTCGTAGATGAACGAATTTGAAGCATTCCTTAACCGAGATTTATGCTGAATCTTTGAATGATGTTTGCACAACAGTTTCCAAGCGTTTAAATGAATTATAATTCAAAAGCAAGGAAATTGGCTTTCATACGACTTGAAGTCGAGAGATGTTGAAAGTCGATTTATCATGCGTGAACAATTGATTCATGTAAAAAAAAATAGATTTCTTGTATCGGATCTTCACTCGCAATGGATAATGGATATGTTATGATAGTCCTAAAAGAAGACAATCGTGGGATTTGCCTGTGCATCAAAATCGATGGCAAGCTTCGAATATTCATGGTTCGAAGCTCATGCTCTGTATTTGGTGGTACCAGCTTGGTGTTGCGGACTATGAATTGCTTCAATTGAATGAAACCTTGCCTGGTGACCACTACAAAACACAATTGATGAGTTTGAGCCGTGCACTGAAGGAAAAATGGACGTAATTTGCGGAAAGGCAAGATGAAGTACTTTTTCAACATGACAACGTTCAACCACATGTTGATTGTGTAATGAAAAAATACATGCGAAGCTCTACCCTGTATTTGATGGTACCATCTGGGTGTACGTATTATGAGCTGATTCAATTGAAAGAACATCACTGGTGAATCCTACGAAATACAATTCATGTGTTTGAGCCGTGCACTGAAGGAAAAAAGGCGCAATTTTCGGAAAAGCAAGATAAAGTAATTTTTGAACATGACAACGTTCACCCACGTGTTACTTGTGTATTAAAAAAATACATAGAAACGCTAAATGTGATGTTTTACTCCATCTGCCATATTAATCTGGTAATGCACCATCGGGTTACTGCGAATTATGGATGGAATGGAACTGGAACAGGGCCACGAAACCATGGTCCTACGATGTTCTTAATGAGATCATGTCTCTATTCTTGAAATATAAATGTTTAATATTGCGATTAAAAATAGTATACATGAATATAACAATGGACTGTGTTCCATGATGAGCATGGGGCACGGCCTGGCTAAGCAGCGCTTTCAATTTTTTTACGAATATACGAAAAAATTGGATCGATTGTGGTACAACATCAAAAGATGAGTTGTTCTTTCAATGAGGAATCTGTATGGTGCCAGAAGGATGATGGCCTGATGGCCAATTAGCTAGCGCTCTGGCCTTTAATACCACAGGCTCCAGATCTTAATCCTGGCGGTGGGATAGATGTTTGTTAGTAGTTAGGAATCCACTTTAAACTGTAGGTCCCAGTCTGTTTAGCCCTCAAATGCACAAGAGGACCATGGAGCTACAAACCAAACCAAAAAAATGCCAGAAAGATGGTGAAGGAAAATAACTGGCGATTTAAAATAATTTGAAAAACATTTTTACAATTTATCACGATAAAATTGTGAATTAATTTTGAGTTTTTCTTTCAATGAGTAATCCATATACTGCCAGAAAGATGGGAAAAATTAAATAATTTGAAAAATAATGTACACAATTTATCACAATAAAACTTTGAAAAATCTCTCAATATTAATTCCCAATCCAAAAAAAATATATATAATATTTTTTATTACACTTTAGTGTTAATCAAGTTATTGAACAGGTTATCTATGACAATCTATGTATTCATTATTTTTCAAATGCTTATTGTACGTGACACTCTTAAATAGTGAAAATTCTGTTCAATTCTCTAAACTCTAAATTCTTCCAAATTCTACTCAATTAATTAAACGAAGAGTTTCACTTTTAAATGTCTATCCACTTCATGTAGGTTCGGATACTACTTCTCACAGAGTATATTATGGCCTTGAAATGTAAATGAAGTAAAGAATTCCAGAATCCTGAAATCCGCCTCCATTCGTCACTCAGATTAATTGATTAGAAGACAGTTCCGGTCAGATCTTCAATTCCAAACGTCAAGCGCGGAATTTCCCTTAACTTCTTCAAGATAATTTGTTAAGAGGAAAAAAATATATATTTCAAATCGTACGACTGCAAGAAATAGTTTTTGATTTCATTAAACTTTTTTTTTCAGATTTATAAAAGAGATCTTTTAAAGAAAAAAAACATTATGCAGAAATGGAATGGCAGTACAGTTTGATCAGCGTTTCTGTGATTGAATTTGATATATCGTAGAATTCTAATAGACCTTAAACTTTTTTGTGTATTGTTGCAAAGCAATGTATTTCAGAAAAATTCATTTCGGAAGTTGCATTATCATCTATTATAAAATGTTTTTCTAAAATGATGGTATTCTCTGAAACTGAGATTTCGAATTCATTTATGGATAAAACTTACGGAAATGGAAAAGACTTTTTTGAAAGACTACATGATATATACACTGAAGTGACAAAAGTCATGGGATACCTCTTAATATCGTTTCGCCCGGCGAAGTGCAGCAACTCGACGTGGCATGGACTCAACAAGTCGTTGGAAGTCTTCTGCAGGAATATTGAGCCATGCTGTCTCGATATACGTCCATAATTGTGAAAGCGTTGATGGTGCAGGATTTTGGGCACGTACAGACCTCTCGATGATGTCCCATAAATGCTCGATGGGATTCATGTCGGGCGATCTAGGTGGCCAGATCATTCGTTGGAATTCTCCAGAATGTTCTTCAAACCAATCGCGAACAGTTGTGGCCCGGTGACATGGCGCATTGTCATCCATAAAAATCCCATCGTTTTTTGGGTACATGAAGTCCATGAATGGCTGCAAGTGATCTCCAAGTAGCTGAACATAAGCATTTCCAGTCAATGTTCGGTCCAGTCGCACCAGAGAACCAGTCCATGCCATGAAAAAACAGCCCACACCATTACGGAGCCACCACCAGCTTGAACAGTGCCTTGCTGACAGTTTGGGTCCATGGCTTCGTGGGGTCTGCGCCACACTCGAACCCTACCATCAACTCTTACCAACTGAAATCGTGACTCATCGGACCAGGCCACGGTTTTCCATTCATCTAGGGACCAACCGATATGCTCACGTGCCCACGAGAGTCGCTGCAAGCGATGTCGTTCTGTCAGTAAAGGCACTCGAGTCGGTCTTCTGCTGGAATAGACAAGAAAGCCACATTTCTCCGCACAGTTCTAACAGACAAGTCCCTTGTACGTCCCACATTGATTTCTGCGGTTACTTGACGCAGTGTTGCTTGTCTGTTAGAATTTACGACTCTTTGCAGACGTCGCCGGTCTCGGTCGTTAAGTGCAGGCGGTCGACCACCGAGCTGTCCTTGGTGGGATGTTATGCCTGAAATTTCATACTCTCGGCACACTCTTGACACAGTGGATCTGGGAATGTTGAATTCCCTAACGATTTCAGAGATGTCATGTCCCATGCGTCTAGCTCCAACTAACATTCCGCGTTCAAAGTCTGTTAATTCCCGTCGTGCGTTCATCATCACGGCAAAACCTCTTCACATGAATAACTTGAACAGAAATGAAAGCTCTGCGAAAGCACTGCGCATTTATACCTGTTCTACGCGATGCTACTGCCATCTGAAAATTTGCATATTGCTATCCCATGACTTTTGTCACTTCAGTGTATATGTAATAAGTACATTTATTGTGGAAGTTTTTTTTTGTGTGTGTTTTCGGGAAACGGCTTAGCAAATTGAAAAAAAAAAATTATATAGCATAAAAGGAAATATGTTCTTGCATGTTTTCAGTAAGAAAATAACTCTTCGCATATATTAGATGAATAGCTTTTTTTTTTGTATTTTCTTGTATAATAAAAATTGTCCAGGTATGGTATAATATGGTTGTCAAGCAATTGAATTCCGTGCACTTCAATTCACGCAATTCATGCAACATGGAAACAATCTATGGAAATAATCTATATATAATATTATTCAAATAATCTATACATTCATCACTCTTGCACAGTGAGAATTCTGCTCATTTCTATAAAGTCTTAATTCCTCCAAATTCTACTCAATTAATTAAACGAAGAGTTTCAATTTTAAATGTCCATCCCTCTCATATAGGTTAAGATACTACTTTTCACAGAGTATATTATTGCCTTGAAATGTAAATCGGCGAAAGAATTCCAGAATCCTAAAATCCGCCTCCATTCGTCACTCAGATTAATTGATCTGAAGACAGTTCTGGGCAGATCTTCAATTCCAAACGTCAAGCGAGGAATTCTTCTTAACTTCTGGAAGATAATTTGTTAAGATAAAATCTATTTCAAATCGTACGACTGCAAAGAAATAGTTTTTGATTTCATTAAACTTTTTTTTTCCAATTTTATAAAAGAGATCTTTTAAAGAAAAAAAAACATAATGTAGAAAGGGAATGGCAGTATAGTTGGATCAGCGTTTCTATGATTGATTTTACTGAAATTCTATTTCGTAGAATTCTGATTTATGTATTATGTGATTTGTTACAAAGCAATGCATTTCAGAAAAATTCATTTCTGACGATGGATTATCATCTATTATAAACTATGTTGGTATCCCCTGAAGCTCATATATTCTTGAATTGAATTTTTTGAATTACGAAATCTTTTATGTATAATGTTTACAATGAGTAATGGAAAATAACTTCTTTAGGAAAACTAAATGATGTGTAAAATAAGTAAATTTAATGTGGATGTTTTAATATATTTAACTGGAAACGCGTTGGCAAATTGAAAAAAACACAAGTTATTGAGCAAAGAGGAAATGTGTTCTCCTATATGTTCAATAAGAAAATTACATACACATATATTAAATTAATAAATTTTTCAGTATTTTCTTCTATAATAACAATGTCGTATTGTTAACACGTTAGCCTTTTCAACTGCTGAAATTTAATGTGTATTTGCACTAATTGGTGGTTCAAACAAATTGAATTTCAAATGCTTCAATTCATGTGAAATCAATTCAAATCTTCAATTCAAATTGAATTTCAAATGCTTCAATTCATGTGAAATCAATTCAAATCTTCAATTCAAATTGAATTTCAAATGCTTCAATATATATATATATATACACCATTTTCATTGCACATTAAAGTTTATCAAGTTATTGAATTAATCTATATATTCATTATTCACCAAATGCTTATTGTGCAAAGTACTCTTAAGCATTGAAAATTCTGCTTAAGTCTCTAAACTTTCAATTCTTTCAAATTCTACTCAATTAATTAAACGAAGAGTTTCAGTTTTAAATGCCCCTCCATCTCATGTAGGCTAAGCTACTACTTTTCACTCAATATATTATTGCCTTGAAATGTAAATCGGCGAAAGAATTCCAGAATCCTAAAATCCGCCTTCATTCGTCATTCAGATTAATTGATTGGAAGACAGTTCCGGTCAGATCTTCAATTCCAAACGTCAAGCGAGGAATTTCCCTTAACTTCTGCAAGATAATTTGTTAAGAGAGAAAAAAATCTATTTCAAATCGTACGACTGCAAAGAAATAGTTTTGGGTTTCATTAAACTTTCTTTAATTCAGTTTTATAAAAGAGATCTTTTAAAGAAAAAACATAAAGTAGAAAAGAAATGGCAGCATAGTTCGATCAGCATTCCTATGATTGAATTTGCTGAAATTCTATTTCGTAGATTTCTGATAGATCTTAAACATGTTTTATGTATTGTACAAAGCAATGTATTTCATAAAAATTCCTTTCTGACGTTGAATTATCATCTATTATAAGCTATGTTGGTATCCTCTGAAGCTCAGATATTCTTGAATTGAATTTTTTGAATTATAAAATCTTTTATGGATAATGTTCACAATAAGAAATGGAAAATAATTTCTTTTTTAGGAAAACTAAATGATATGTTAAATAAATAAATTTAATGTGGATGTTTTATTGTGTTAAACGGGAAACGCATTGTCAAATTGAAAGCACAGAAATTATAGAATAGAAAATGTAATATGTTCTTGCATATGCTTAATAGGAAAATTACATACACATATATTATATTAATAATTTTCCAATATTTTCTTATATAATAAAAATGTTACTATATGGTATAATAGGTCATCGTTTTCAACTTCAGATCTTTCTTTGCACTAATTGGTTGTTCAATCAAACTAAATTGCAAGTGCTTCAACTCATTCTCTAATCTTATTTGAACCAATCGTATTAAATGTTATTCTTACCCTGCACAAATAAGGCGTGCAAGCAATATGCACACTGGCTTCATATATATAGTATTACGCTTTATAATTAATCCAGTTATTGAAGCAATTTATGTAGTAATTATTAATTATATGATTATCGTGCAAGACACTCTTAAGAAACCTATGGTACCAAGTGACAGAGCTCTAGCCACTTGGCCATACAGGCCCATTTTTTTTTTCCCAATGCAGCTGGTAAACACTTAGACAGATGTCTTGGATGCCTTAAGGCAAGCGCTGCACAGACGTGTATATATATATATATATATATATATTATTTTTTTATTATATTTTATAGTTAATCAAGTTATGAAAACAATCTAAATCTATGGAAATCTCTTACTCAATCTATAGATTCAGCACTCTTACACAGGGAAAATTCAGATTAAATCTCTAACGTTTCAATGCTTTCAAATTGTACTCAATTAATTAAACGAAGAGTTTCAGTCTTAAATGTCCATCCATCTCATGTAGGTTACGATACTACTTTTCACAGAGTGTATTATTGCCTTTGAAATGTAAATCTGGGAAAGAATTCCAGAGGCCTGAAATCCGTCTACATTCGTCATTCAGATTAATTGATTAGAAGACAGTTCTGGACAGATCTTCAATTCCAAACGTCAAACGGAGGAATTTCCCTTAACTTCTGCAAGATAATTTGTTAAGAGAAAAAAATATATTTCAAATCATACGACTGCAAGAAATAGTTTTTGATTTCATTAAACTTTTTTTTTGCAGTTTTATAAAAGTGAAAAAACATAAAAAACATAATGTAGAAATTTAATGGCAGCATAGTTTAAACGGCGTTTCTATGATTGATTTTACTGAAATTCTACTTCGTAGAATTCTAATAGACCTTAATCATTCTTATACATTATGTGGTATTTTAGAAAAATCATTTGTAACGTAGGATTATCATCTATTATCATCTATTTTTTCTGAAATGTTGGTATCCACTGAAGCTGAGGTTTCAAATTCCTTTAAGGATAATGTTTACGGAAATGGAAAAGGAAGTCTTTTTTATAAGATTAGATGATGCATAAGTAAATTTAATGGGGAAGGTTTCTTTTTATACCTCATGATTGATTATAGATTAATTGATTAGAAGACTGGGGCAGATCTTCAATTCCAAACGTCAAACGAGGAATTTTCCTTAACTTCTGCAAGATAATTTGTTAAGAGGAAAAAAAATTATATTTCAAATCGTAAGACGGCAAAGAAATAGTTTTTGATTTCATTAAACTTTTTTTCCAGTTTTATAAAAAAGATCTTTCAAAGAAAAAAAATAATGTAATGTTGAAATTGAATGGCTGTACAGTTGGATCAGCGTTCCTATGATAGATTTTACTGAAATTCCATTTCGTATAATTCTAATAGACCTTAAACATTCTTTTATGTATTATGTGCTTTGTTATAAAGCAATATGTTTCAGGAAGATTCATTTCTGACGTTGCATTATCATCTATTATAAACTATTTTTTCTAAAATGTTGGTATCCTCTGAAGCTGATTTCAAATTCCTTTACGTATAATGTTTACGGAAATGGAAAAGAAAGTTCTTTTTTGAAATATGACATATAAGGAAATTTAATGTGGAAGGTTTTTTTGTGCTTAACGGGAAACGCGTTAGCAATTTGAAAAGAACAGAAATTATACAGCATAAAAGGAAATAGTTCCTCGCATATGTTCAATAAGATAGTTTCCCATACATATATTAGATTAATAACTTTTTTATTATTTTCTTGTATACTAAAAATATCAAGGTATGATAAAATATTCTATCCTTTTAAAGTGCAGTTATTTCTTGTGTATTTGCACTAATTGATTGTTCAAGCATATTAAATTGCAAGTGCATCAATTCATGCTTTAATTGGTTGTTCAAGAAAATTGAATTGCAAGTGCTTTAATTCATTCACTAATTGTTTGTTCGAGCAAAATGAATTGCAAGTGCATCAATTCATGCTCTAATTGGTTGTTCAAGAAAATTGAATTGCAAGTATTTCAATTCATGCACTAATTGGTTGTTCAAGCAAATTGAATTGCAAGTACTTCAATTCATGTACTAATTGGTTGTTCAAGCAAATTGAATTACGAGTGTTTCAATTCATCCACTAATTAGTTGCCTAAACGAACTGAATGGCAAATGCTTCGATCTATGCAATAATTGGTTGTTCAAGCAAATTGAATTACAAGTACTTCAATTCATATACTAATTGGTTGTTCAAGCAAATTGAAATACAAGTGTTTCAATTCATCCACTAATTAGTTGTCTAAATGAACTGAATTGCAAATGCTTCGATCTATGCAATAATTGGTTGTTTAAGCAAACTGAATTGCAAGTGCCTCAATTCATGCACTTGCTAATAGGTTGTTCAACCAAATTGAATTACAAATGCTTAAATTTATGCTCTAATTCTGTGTGAACAACTCGCAGTAAATGTTATTCACTCCGTGCACTAATCTGCAATGCAAGTAAATTGAAGCAAGTGTGCATTACTCCATGTACTTTTCGAATAAGCCAACAAATTAACGCGTTAGTCCTTTCATGGGAGTACGTCTTCATGCATTAACGTGATGGCACCTTACTGCACTAAGGCAGTTTGTCTTCATTCACAAAGGCAAATACATCTTCACATCTTCATGCAATAATCAGGCGTGTAAGCAATTTGCTTCATTTCATTCATTACTACGGGTATGCAAGCAATTTGAAGTCTAAATTTAACTTAAGCTTAACATAGGTGCATTTGGTACTAAGTTTAACATACACAACAATTCATCTGTTACCAATCATTACACCAAAGAGAAAAGTTATCTTTCACGAAATGTAGCATTACATTAACAAAAATCCGTTGTGACTTTAAGGTGTTGGTTTCACAAAGAACATTTTTCATATTAAAAATTAATCAAAGCGCCAAACTTACTTTTTTTTATAAATATCATTCTATAATTATTAAATATAATGATATTTATAGAAAATAATTTAGTATTTTTAATAGTTTAGTACTTTTAACTGCTTTTTTTTTTCGTAAATCCAATAAACGATTTACATATAATATAGTATGTTCAATTTTACTTTTATTGAATTGTAATAAATGTTTATGAAACTCTTATCTTCTTTTTTTACAGAATTATTTCCTCAATATGTAATAGTGACCTCTGTCCTTAGTAGCGTCGTTGTAGTCTTCATCATCATGTCATTCTTTATTTACAGGTGAGTTTATTTAACATATTTTTCAATACATTCAGCAAGTTCATTCAGTGATTATTTATTAAGAATAAGGATGAAGTTCATTTTTTTTATTACTTACTTTTCAATGATCGTGACTTTATAGTTTGTTTCATTGGAATAGTAACTTTCGAAATTGTTGCGTCGAAGCCCAGGTCCCCGTGCATAGGGGAAATCAACGCCCTATGTCCGGTAAACATCCTGTCCGTGGGGGTGTCTGGCAGGGGGTGAGATGACGAGAGAGAAAGGAATGTAAGACAGGGGAGTTGAACAACTGTGACCAAAGAGAAAGGTCGTGTGGCTAGTCCATCCTCGAGTGTGATGGCTGCCTAAATAAATGAGTTCAATAAGTGTAACCCCAGAGAGAGGTTATGTGGCCAGTTCATCTTCGAGTGTGATGGCTGCCTAAATAAAGGAGATTAATTAATACAGTCCACTTCGTGTTATTCGTGTGTATATCGAATATTATTTGAGTTTATTTGTGTGAGTGAGCTGTCGAACAGAAATCATTACAGATGCGTTACTATTAACTGAAATCACTCAGAACCTTAAATTGTAGCGAAAAACATCATATATACAAGAAAAACTTGGAGCACTAAATTGATATTATGTAAATGGCATTACTATATTATGGTACTTCTATTTAAATATTTTGCCACTGAACTACTTAAAAAAAAGGAATAGTAGTAAAGAATACTTCTATTAAAAAACTCTGTCTTGGCTTGAGATTTGGCAGTACCAAAATAAACAAGTAATATAAAAATAAAAAAATTAAGTCAATTCCCACTTTTTTTACTATATTGCAGAAAATCTTTTATAAATAAAGTTGAAATTTTCCTCTTACATCTGGCGCCATCTATTGGTAGATACATGCAACTTAAATCTAAAAAGAACTAAAATTAATTAATTAAATTTAATAATTGAATAAATATTTGAAAAAAACTGTATTAAAAACCAGTGTCATCCACGACAAGTTTCAAAAATTGTATTTGAACTTGAGTGGATGAATAAAAAGTATTTTATTAACGATTGAAAATTTGAACAAGATATATATAGGGAGAGTGTGAACTAATAGTAGGAATTGAAAAAAACATCCAATGTTGCATAGATACGTTGCTATGAAAAGAATCATGATTTCAAAAACATTTTTAGATTTAAGATCGATAAATACTTAAACATGATCCGTTGATAATAAGAAAAATTTAAATTTACAGTAATTTAAATTTCAGTTAATATGGAACCTACTTTGTTATTTTTCTCATTTTTTTTTATTGTCAGTTTGATTGCTCATAAATTTTTCTGCTTTTTTGAAAATTTTTACTACATAGAATGCAAATACAAGAAAACTACCGTTGAATTATCTTCATAGTTGTTCATTTATCGCTAATGTAGGGGATAACGTTAATAAACCAAAATTAAATGAGCAAAATTTTTTATGCCAATATATTAGCCGTTTCAAGAACCAACATTATAATTAATAACAATTAACTGCACACATAACATATAACTACTAATTATTTATTATTGATTGATAATCTCTCGCACTGTATAAAAATGTATTTTATAATACATAAATACGTAGATGCCCTGATGTAATAGGATATCTATACATATTCTGTTTAGCATAATTTTAGGCTTTAAATACGTGTAGATATGTGTTTATATATGTATATGTTGGGGTTTTTTGTATATTACGTACATAAATTACTTTAAATAATGATTAAATTAACAAATTTTAGAATATTAATTTAATTCATTTTCAGATTTTTATTCTTTATGCAAATTTATTATCGGTGAACAAATTTTAAATACATTTCTTAGATTAATTAACGAATTTTAAATACGTTATTTTTAATTTTCTGATAAGAAATCACTATTCGTCCGAGCTTAGTGAAAATTGATTCTTCAGCCGGAAATTAAAACCTTTAATTTCCTCAAACATTTTCGGAATAAATTATATGACTTGTGATAAATCACTTCAAAGACATGTGAAATCCATCAAATGATGTTGAATAACAAACTTAGCCATCTGCGTGTGCTAGAATTCAGCTCAAAATTAATTCACCTCTTAGTAAAACACATAAATATATCGTTTATTTTGTTCATTTGCTAAACCCCAACTTCCTGATAACTTAATCACCAGCAAATAGTTTATTTTACTACTATAAAATTTAACCGCAGACTGCAGGAATTGACTGACTGAACGTTAATGAAATATTTCGAAAAATCTTTTAAAATGCATATATTTTCGAAACACAACATTTAATAAGAAATTAATAATTTTTTGTCTATAGAGATTCTTAATGTTAAAAAATCTTAAAAGTTAAAATTTTGCTTAAAATACACGAAATACAAAATAAATTAATCCCCACCCGCATAAGTAAAATATTTTGTTTTTTTAAGTATCCATCATAAGCATTATCATTATTTCAAAAAAAAAAAGAAACAATGTTTTGAAATATGCCAAAGGATAAATATTTAAATTAAGAAATTTTTTTACTTATCAAATTAAAAATTCTGCTAGCATGCGTGTTTTTCACAAACTGTGCTATTATTCTTTTATGTCCAAGTGTTTAATTATTATTTTTTTACGTTGAAGTATTTTATTATTATTTTTTTACGTTCAAATGTTTTGTTATTTTTATTTTTTATTTTCCATTGATTTGTTTTGTTTTGCTTTTAAAAAAGAGATAACAACTTTACTAGATCATCAATAAAAGTCCATTAGCCAAATCTGTTTATAATAATCCGTACTACAATATAATAGAAATATCGAATAATACAAAATATATAGAAATATCGAAATATTAAATTTGGAATCACTAAAAATTCAGCAATAATTAGCTAAAGTAATCTATTTTTCTTGTAAAGTACACATTAATATTTGGCGTGCATTATATTGTTGTTCAGTAAGAAAAAAATATAATCTTAAATATGTATTTAAAATTATTTTTATGTATTAGTACTATAAATGCAAAAAGTACAATAATTTAAAACAATTCGTTCCTAAATAATACTAATAAAAATTATTAATCGATATCAATATTCTTTACCACTTATTCTTTGATTTAATTTCACAATAATTCCCGGGATAAACCTTTCCACATTTCAGAATAACGTTTTTACTTACCCCGAGACATGGAGAAATATAAAGACCTGTTATATTTCCAGTATTGTATCATGCTGTTGT
The DNA here is from genome assembly GCA_021605075.1 of Caerostris darwini. Classification (NCBI taxonomy): domain Eukaryota; kingdom Metazoa; phylum Arthropoda; class Arachnida; order Araneae; family Araneidae; genus Caerostris; species Caerostris darwini. The sequence goes on from BPLQ01011448.1 coordinate 325,527, forward strand.
ATACTCGTGCTATAGATACTTTGGAAACATATCCAATAAATTTTCTCATGTTTAAATAACAATTCTAGTCAAATATTAAATAAATTTTAACTATCGTAGTCTAAAATGAAATAAATTTTTAATAGCAGTAATTCTGCTTCCTAAATTTCTCGTTGAAACAAACCATACTAGATTTACAATTTCAGAAATAAAGTTACTTCGTTTAAAAATCAATATCAATATCTCTTGAAGCCAATCTAATTAAATTCCATTGCGGTAACTAAGACAAAGAACCCAATTGCAGTCAAGAGATATTAAATACCCGCAAACCAAAATTGATATTAGATTACAGGAAAATTAACATGGTGATATTCCATCTTTCCTTTTCCGTATTAACTTTCCATATGAAAGCGATTCACAGTAAATCCTTCTGTATTCCTCCACGGAATTTAAATTTCATTGTAGTTGGACTTGATCAAGATCGTATCAGCAGGTCGAAATCTCCGTGGATTAAGAAACCTTATTAAATTTAGCACGCGCATCTGTTAGGAAGGGTTTTACAATTTGAATGAAGCAATTCTTTGGTAAAGATTATGTAGTTCAGATTACAAAGGGACATAATCTTATCAATTCAGTACTAGTTAGAAATTTCTTTAACATGGAATATGCAAATACCAGATAGTATCAGTTAATAAAAAATCTTTATTGGAATCTTTGAATTTAAATCTGACAAAAAAGATTAATATTATGGATAGTTTTGCAATGAATGGAATTTATTAGTTTTCTTTTGGGAACGCCTATTTATTGGATTTGGTTTTAGTGAAGTTATAACATTTATTTGAAAAAAGATTTATTTATACTGATTTTCTGAGTGAATAAATACGTATTTTAAGAAACGAATTGGTATAAGATAACAATACAAGCAGAAACCAATTTAATATGAACTATTTCCACAGTAGTGTAACCCAACATACTAAATAATTTATTGATTAATTTTATTTATTTATTTTTTATTTCTATATAGTCTTTAATTAAATTTCATCATCATTCTCTGGATGAATTTCCCTAGTTTGAGAATAATTTTTTCCTTAACTCGAGACATACAGAAACATAAAGAACTATTGTAATTCCAGTATTGCATACTGCTACCGTATAATAGTACTACAAATACTATATAAACATATCCATGCAACTTTCCCATATTTAAATAACCATTTTAGTCTAATAGGAAATAAATTTTAAGCACAATAATGTAAGATAATGCTGCTTCATTAATTTATTAAAAAAAAGCATATTAAGGTTAAAATTCCAGAAATAAAGTTACTTCGTATTAACAGATATTAAATACCAGCAAAACCAAATTTGATATTAGATTACGGGAAAATTATCATGGTGATATCTCATCTTTCATTTTCAGTTATTAGAGAGTTTTTGCATACCGTACGTTAGTTACCGTAGGGCGTCCGTTCGCTTTTTCTTCCTAGCGCGCATGCTCATAGGGAATTATGTTTCCTATGAGAATGCGTGCTAGAGAGAAAAAGCTAACGGACGTCCTACGGTAACTAACGTACGGTATGCAAAAACTCTCTATTAACTTTTCATATGAATGCTATTCACAGTAAATCATTCTGTATTTCTCCATGAAATTTAAATTTCATTGAAGTTGAGCTTGATAAAGATCGTACCAGCAATCGGTGTCACCATGGACTAAGAAGCATTATTAAATTTTGGGCGCGAGTCTCATTATTAGAGAATTACAAAGGATTTGCTACAATTTGAATGAAGCAGTTCTTTGATACAGATTATGTAATTCAGATTAAAAAGTAACATAATCTTATCAACTCAAAGATGGTCGGAAAACCTTTTACTATAAAATATGCAAATTGATTTTTTAATTTATTTATTTCTATTTAGTCTACGACCTATTTTCATCATCATATCTTAGATACATTTTACTTCGTTTTAGAATAATTTTATCCTTACCTTGAGACATGGAGAAACATAAAGAGCTATTGTATTTCCAATGATGTATGCTGCTCTTGTATATTCATAATATTTTTTTAAGTTCTAATGCAGCTGGCAAACACTTAGACAATTGTCTTGGATGCCTTAAGGGAAGCTCTGCACCGACGTTACTTACTTAGCACCACCCAGGAGATGCGTGTAGCTTGAAGATAAGCTACGAAAGCGGATCAACAATACCTCGGAAAAGAATATGAAACAAATTTTAATTATTCTAGTCTAAGATAAAATAAATTTTTAAGAGCAATAATGCAAGATATGTTGCTTCCTGAATTTCACATTTAAAAATCATACTGGAGTACAATTCCGAAAATAAAGTTACTTCGTTTAAAAATCAATATAAATATCTCTTGAATCCCATCTAATTAAATTCCCTTCGGTTAATTGAGACAAAGAATCCAAATACAGTCCAGAAATATTAAATACCCTTCAAACCAAAATTGATATTACATTACAGGAAAATTTCCATGGTGATATCTAACCTATCCTTTTCGGTTATTAACTTTCCATATGAAAGCAATTCTCAGTAAATCAGTCTGTATTTATCCACGGAATTTAAATTTCATTGCAGTTGAACTTGATCAAGATCACTTCATCAAGTCGAAATCTCCGTGGATTAAGAAACCTTATTAAATTTAGCTGGTGTGTCCTATTGCAAGAGTATTCCGAAGGGTTTGCTGCTATTTGAATGACGGCGATTCTTTGATAAAGATTATGTAATTCAAATTAACAAAGGAACATAATCTTATCATTTTCCATTGTAGTCAGAAATTCCTTTTAATATACAATATGCATATACCAAACGTTATCTGTTAATAAAAAATCTTTATAATAAAAGACAAAATAGTAAAAGATTAATATTAAGGATATATATATATATCGAAATATTTATTTTCTGAATGCATAGATAAGTACTTTATAAAAAGGACATGCATAATATAATATTAAATGTAAGTGGATACTAATGTAATATGAACTGCTTTCACAGTTGTGATTTGTAAATACAATATACAAATCAGTTTTTTCTCAGAAATCCATTTTTTGAAATATTTATTTATGTAGGAAAATAATTTTTTTATAGGAATAAATTTTTCCCTATTCTCAATAATAATATAATTTGTCTATTTAGGTATTGTATTCTGCTGTTGTATATTTGTACTATAGATACTTTGTAAATGTATCCATGCAATTTTGTCTGTATTTAAATAACAGTTTTTGTTCTAGCATGAAATAAATTTTAACCATTCTTGTCTTTCTGTTCTAAATTTTTAAGAGCCTTGTTGCAAGAAAATGCTACTTCCTGAATTTCTTCATAAAAACCCATACGAGAGTTAAAATTCCAGAAATGAAGTTACTACGTATAAAAATCAATATAAATATCTTTTGTAGCCCATCTAATTAAATTCTATTCAGGTAATTCAGACAAAGAATCCAAATTCAGTCCAGAAATATTAAATACCAGCAAACCGAAATTGATATTAGATTACAGGAAAATTACCATGGTGATATCTTATCTGTTCTTTTCTGATATTATCTTCTTATATGAAAGCGATTCACAGCAAATCATTCTGTATGTCTCCATGGAATTTAAATTTCATTGTTGTTGAACTTGATCAAGATCGTATCAGAAGTCTGTGTCGCCATGGTATAAGAATCCTTATTAAATTTAGCTCCTGCGTTCCACTGTTAGAAAATTACCAAAGTGTTTGCTACAATTTGAATGAAGTGATTCTTTGATAAAGATTACGTAATTCAGATTACAAAGGAACATAATCTTATCAATTCAATGGCAGTTGGAATAATTCTTTAATATAAAATATGCAAATACCAAACAGTATCGGTTAATAAAAAATCTTTATTGGAATCTTTTTTTTATTTGTCATTTAAGTCTGACAAAATAAAAAAAAGGTTAATATAAAGGATGGTTTTGCAATAAATCCATTTTATTTGTGGGACATTTAATTCTTTTGGGAATTCGTATTTATTGGATTTTATTGGAGTTAAGACATTTTTGTTTTGGAAAAAAGAGTTATTTGTTTATACAGATGCATTTATTGAAAAATATTTCTTCAAGTTGATTTTCTGAATAAATAAATAAGTACTTTATGAAAACAATTTATTTGATGATACAGGTGAGAAGAAACTAATTTAATATGAACCGTTTCCACATCTTGAACACAACATACAAATTAGTTATGTCTCGGATTCTCGGATATCATTGATAGAAATATTTATTTATTTAACAAATAATTCTTTATATCAATATAATTTAACCTATTCTCATTAATATTATAGATGAATTTATTGGATTTAGGATTTAGCTGTTATGTTGATTAAAAAAAATAAAACTTAAAAATATATACATACTAATTTCTTTTTATTTGGGGGGATTTCCTGATAGAATTTATTTATTTTTTAATTTATTTATTTCTATTTAGTCCTTAATTTATTTCCTTTATCATTTCCTGAACAAACATTGCCACGTTTCGGAATTATTTTTTCCTTACTTCGAGACATGGAGAAACATAAAGAGCTGTTGTATTTCCAGTATTGTATCCTGCTATTATGAATTCGTACTATAGACACTTTATAAATATATCATTTCAATTTAAGCATATTTAAATAGCAATTCTAGTTCTAATATAAAATATATTTTTACCATTCTAATCTAAGATGAAATAAATTTTTAAGAGCAATAATGTAAGATACCGCAACTCCCTGACTTTATTATTTAAAAATCATACTAGATTTACAATTCTAGAAATAACGTTACTTTGTTTAAAAATTTATATAAATATATCTTGAAGCCAATTTAATTAAATTCCATTCAGGTAATTGAGACAAAAAATCCAAATGCGTTCAAAAGATATTAAATACCCGCAAACCAAAATTGATATGAGATTACAGGAAAATTACCATGTTGATATCTTATCTGTCCTTTTCGGTATTAGCTTCTTATATGAAAGCGATTTTCAGTAAATCATTCGGTATTTCTCCATGGAATTTAAATTTAATTGTACTTGAACTTGATCAAGATCGTATCAACAAGTGTCTCCATGGATTAAGAAACCTTATTAAATTTAGCACATGCGTCTGTCAGAGAATTCCAAAGGGTTTGCTACAATTTGATTGAAGATATTCTTTGACAAAGATTATGTAATTCGGATTACAAAGGAATACAATCTTATCAATTCAGTGATGGTTGGAAAATTCTTTAATATAAAATATGCAAATACCAGATAGTATCGGTTAATAAAAAATCTTTATTGCAATCTTTGAATTTAAAGGCTGACAAAAAATAAAAGATTTAATAATATGGGTGTTTTTGCAATAAATCCATTTTATTTGTAAGACTCTGAAATCTTTTGGGAATACGTATTTATTAAATTTAGTTTTATTGGAGTTAAAACATTTGGTTTAAAAAAAAAGATTTATTTGTTTATGTATGTGTATATGTTGAAAAATATTTCTTTATATTGATTTTCTGAATGAATATATAAGTACTTTATTAGGTGTATTGGAGTTAGAACATTTTGTTTGGAATATAATTCCCTGGATTATTATAGTTTTAAAATATTGTTTTCCTAACTGCAAGACATGAAGAAACATGAAGCGCTATTGTATTTCTGTTGTATCCTGATATTGTATATTCATTCTATTAATACTTTGAAAATATATCCAAGCAGTTTTAGCGTATTTAAATAACAATAGTCTAATATGAAATAAATGTTAACCATCCTGATTTAAGAGGAAAAACATTTTTAAGAGCAACAATGTATGATAATACTGCTTCTTGAATTTCTCATTAAAAAAAAACATTATTGAAATTATAAATCTAAAAATTAAAGTTACTTCGTTTAAAAATCAATATAAATATATCTTGAAACCCATCTAATCAAATTCCTTTGCAATAATTGAGACAAAGAATCCAAATGCAATCAAGGGATATTAAATACCCTTCAAACCAAAATTGATGTTAGATTACAGGAAAATTACCATGGTGATATCCCATCTTTCACTTTCAGTTATTAACTTTTCATATGAAAGCGATTCTCAGTCAATCATTTTGTATTTCTCCATGGAATTTAAATGTCATTGTAGTTGAACTTCATCAACATCATATCAGCAAATCTATGTCTCCGTGGATTAAGAAGCCTTATTAAATTTAGCGCGTGCGTCTGTTAGAGGTCCAAACGGATTGGCTACAATTTGAATGAAGCAATTCTTTAATAAAGATAACGTAATTCAGATCACAAAGGAACATAATCTTATTAATTCAATGATAATCGGTAAATTCTATAATATAAAAAATGCAAATATTAGATAGTATCGATTAATAATTTTTTTTATTGGAATCTTTGAATTTAAGGCTGACAAACTAAAAAAAAAGATTAATATTATGAATAGTTTTGCAATAAATCCATTTTATTTGTTGGGCAATAAAATCTTTTTGCAATTCGTATGTATTGGTTTTTGTTTTATTGAAGTTAAAATATTTTGTTTGGAATAAAAGGTTTATTTGTTTATATAGATGTATATATTGAAAAATATTTCTTTATGCTGATTTTCTGAATGAATATAGGAGTACTTTATGAATAAAACTTATATAGCATAGTAATACAGGTAAGCGGAAACTAATCTCATATGAACAGTTTTTACAATTGTTATTTTTGTTTGCAACAAACAAATCAGTTTTTCAAAAATCATTTAGTTATTGTAATATTTATTTATGCAGAAAAATAATTCTTTATATAAATATTTTCTCTATTCTCAATAATAGTATAAATTGTTCATTGAGGTATTATACTCGGCTATTGAATATTCGTACTATTGAAACTTTGTAAATATATCCATGCAATTTTCCCATATTTAAATAGAAATTCTAGTTCCAATATGAAATAAATTTTAACCATTCTAGTGTAATATAAAATACATTTTCAAGAGCAATAATGTAAGATAATTCTTCTTTCTCAATTCCTTAATAAAAAAATCGTTCAAGTGTTAAAATTCTATAAATAAAGTTACTTCTTATAAAAATCAGTATAAATATCTCAAGCCCATCTAGTCTACAATGAAATACATTTTTACCATTAATAATGCAAGACAATGTTACTTTCTGAATTTATTAAAAAAACTATACTAGAGTTACAATTCTAGAAATAAAGTGACTTCAATTAAAAATCAATATCAATATCTCTTGAAACCAATCTAATTAAATTCCATTCCGGCAATTAAGACAAAGAACCCAATTGCAGTCAAGAGATATCAAACCAAAACTGATATTAGATTGCAGGTAAATTACCATGGTGATATCTCATCTTCCATTTTCGCTTTAATTTTCCATACGAAAGCGATTCACAACAAATCATTCTGTATTTCTTCCTGGAATTTAAATTTCATTGTAGTTGAACTTGATCAAGATCGGTTCATCAAGTCCAATTCTCCGTGGATTAAGAAACCTTATAAAATTTAGCGCGTGCGTTCCACTGTTAGAGAATTCCAAAGGGTTTGCTACAATTTGAATGAAGTGTTCTTTGATAAAGATTATGTAACTCAATTACACAGGAACATAATCTTATCAATTCAATGATAGTCAGAAAATTCTTTAATATAAAATATGCAAATACCAGACAGTATCGGTTAATGAAAAATCTTTATTGGAATCTTTCGACAACAAAAAAAAAAGATTAATATTAGGAATGGTTTTGCAATAAATCCATTTTATTTGTAGAACACTGAAATCTTTTGGGAATTAATATTTATTGGATTTAGTTCTTATTGGAGTTAAAACATTTTGTTTGGAAGAAGGATTTAGTTGTTTATATATATATATATATATATATATGGAAAATATTTTTTATACTGATTTTCTGAATGGATAAACAAAATACAGGAAAAGAACTTGTTTGATATGTTAATACAGGTAAGAAGAAATTAATTTAATATGAACTGTTTTCACAGATGTGATTTGGTGAACAGAATATGCAAATCAATTCTTTCTCAGAAATCATTAATTTTAAATATTTATTTATTTAGAAAATAATGATAATATAATTTTCCCTGTTCCCATTAATATTATAAATTTATTGTTCGAATAACTTTGAATTTTTAAAAAATAATGGCCTTTTTTTTATTATAAATCGTTAGTGATTTTACAGTCTATTTTTGCCCGATTCGCGCCGCTGTTATGCATTAGGGTGGAGGTTCAATCCGATAACAAATTTGTAGACACTATTTCGATTGCGCTTGTGATGTTCAGCATTTTGCCTCGTTAGCTGGACTACCTGGTGGGAGTTTTCCGGGTTTTTCTATGATACCAAATACGCGTTAGTTCCTGTTAAAAAGTCCTCCTTGAAGGCACTACCCTCCTTCTCCATCATGGACCCAAGTCAGACTTCTACCTACGGGTGCTCCATTACAACAGATGCTATCCTCCTTCCATGAGACCTCACTAGTTTTGTGACTTGGTCTAGATGCTGCTGTCCACCAAGTGGGATCTGAAAAAAAAAATTTTTAGTTCATATTAATAATTTAATAAAAAAGTTTAGATAAACAACAATTTATCAATAATCTTAATTAGTGATGCTTATTGAATAATTTAATGCTAATTTTATAATTCGATATTCATCACTTAATAACTAAAATAGATTTATTTAATGTCGTTTTAACTAAATTTTCGCAAGACTACATATTATCAGCCTGTTTGTAATGTTTTGTTTGATAGAAATTATAATTGCAAATTTTATTTTCAAAAACAAAAAAAAGATTATTAGATTAATTTAATCCCCAAAGTTTTAACTTGCTTACTTAACTTTTAAAGTTTATGCAATCCAATATTATTATAAAAGATACGATCATAAATAAAACGATAAAGTAATTTGAAGTAACTTTTGATTAGCATAACGATTACCAATTTTAGATTTATTGATTTTGTGTGGTGGAATAATTTGCATTAGTTCACGTGTTCAAATATTTTGTATGGGTATTTAATTTATTTTAAAGTAATATTACGTTTTGGTTACTGTTTGAATATTATGTATCAATAAAGATTGAATGTTTAAAAAGATATATTGTAATTTCTTTTTTTGTGATGGGGGGGGGTATCTAAATATATTTTAATTTCCGTTTTCATTCAATTCCTTCTATTAGCTCACGCTCTCCCTATATATATCTTCAGATTTTCAATCGTTTATAAAATACTTTTTATTCATTCACTCAAGTTCAAATAATTTTTTTTTTAATTTGTAGTGGATGACACTGGATGTTAATACGGTTTTTTCAAATACTAATTCAGTAATTAAATTGAATTAATTAATTTTAGTTGTTTTTAGATTTAAGTTGCATATATCTACCAATAGATAGCGCCAGATAAACTTAAAAAAAGGAATAAAAATTATTTATAACGGACTTTCTGCAATATAGTGAAAAAAAAGTAGGAATTGACTTTAAAATTTTTTTTGATATATTACTTGTTTTTCGTAAAATTGTTTAAGAATTTAATTAATTAATTTATTTAGTTTTTAATTTTTTTTTATTTACATTTATTCTTTAATTTATTTTCATCATCATTGCCTAGATAAACCTTGACTCACTTCAGAATATTTTTTTCCTTTTTTTTTTTATATACAACTTACAATTACAAATTTTTATTACAAAAAAGATTATCAGATTAATTGAATTCCCTTTATAAATAATTATTTTTAATTTTTAACTTTTTCAACATTATTTTTCAACAACAATAAATAAAATTGTTGAAGTAATTTGAATTAACATTTGATAAGCATAGCAATTACGATTTGGGGAGTTTTTTAATAAAATATTTTGCGTAAGTTCCTTCGTTAAAATATTTTGTATGCGTATTTAATTGATTTTAAAATAATAATTTGTTTCGGTTATTGTTTGATTGGTTACTGATTGAATACAATATGATTAAAAACATTAAATCTTTAAAAATATGTAATCTAATTTTTTGGGGGATTTCCTAATTTGGTTTAATAATTTATTTTTCCAGTTTTTAAAATTGAAAGTCTCCAATCTAACAATTTAAACCTAGTAACCAGGAGACGGAAAGGCGAGAGATATACGGAAAACCCAGAAAAATCATTGACAGCCAAACTGTCGACTTCAGAACTTGTATATTGTTTCACAATCACCATCGATTGCAGTGATTCTAATAATAGACTCCTGGGGATTCTGCATACTAGCTTGTCACATGATCCAATTCTAGCTTGCCACATACGTCACATATTCATGATATCTAACATTTAGGTGCAAACTGAACTTAAGGAGGAAAGAAGAGTTCGATTGCATTTAGTTTTAGACGACATTGTTGGAGCAGTTTGAAATTGTATAAAAAGGGTAGTCAATTGTTACAGCTGATTAAATTTAGGGAGTTAAGAAGGGATGGAAATGCAAAAATTGTAAAAGAATCTGATAGATTCAGATTTTTTAAAGTGATCTCCTTTGATCAGTGATCACCGAATCGCATTTTAGGTTGTCACACACAGTCACGTGATCTTGAAATCTTGAATTTAGGTGTAATCTGAACTTGTGTATGGAAAAAAAGTTCGATTGCGTTTAGTTTTAGACAACATTATTGGAATAATAAGAAATTGTGTAAAAAGGCAGTCAATTGTTACAGCTAAATTTAAGGAGTTCATAAGGAATTGAAATGCTGATCGAGGACATGAAGTATTTTAAAGAAACTATTTAAAGAACAAGTTGATTTTAAAGTAAATGTAAAACAATCCGATAGATTCTGATTTTTTCAAGTGATCTGCTTTTATCAGTGATCACAAGTTCACATACTAGCTTGTCACACACAATCACATGGTCATGAGCTATAACATTTATGGGTAAACTGAACCTGAGAGTAAAAGAGAGTTCGATTGCGTTTAGTTTTAGGCTACATTATTGGGACTTTTTGAAATTGTATAAAAAGACATAAAATTGCATTAGTTACTTATATAGAGGTAGTTCAGAAGGAACTGAAATGCAGAGGGTAGGACGTGAAGTGTTTTGAAAAATTATTAAATGAACTAATTAATTTTAAAGTAATTGCGAAAGAATATGTTACATCGATTCAGATACATTAGTATTTTTCCTAATGAACTAATTTGAAACACAAACTTATGCCAGAGAAAGCTTAGACACATCCTATCTTTGGGGAGTAGTACTGGCAGACAAAATCGGGCAGATATCGACAGCAAAGGTTGCTTTATTGGTGGATTTCAGTAGTAAGCAGTTATGATGCTATGTAAATATTTCACTTTCAGTTATGTAAAAATTGTTTGTTCTCAAATTCTTTCACCATCACGATCGAATGCAGTTATTCTAATAATCATCTCCAGTGGATTCTGCATACTAGCTTGTGACAGGATCCAACTCCATACAAGCTTGTTGGATCCAGTTCCAACTCTGGCTTGTCTCACACGTCACATGATCATGAGATCTAGCATTTATGTGTTGTTCGCGCCTACGCACAAGGATACCCCTAGCGGCGAAAAAAGTTTGTGTGTACACATGCATCTGCGTGCGTATAAGTCCGAGTCTGAGTCAGTGTAATGCCAGAGCGGCAAGAGTGAACAGCACGGCTGCGAGTGGCTGTGACTGTCGTGTAAATAAAGGTTCTTATTAAGTTTTCATTGTGGATACTTATTGTGTTAGTGTGTAAGTGTGATTAAAATACAGTCCGCTAGATAAATGAGGGAGTGCTATTGACGAGAACCGGTGTGAACTGAACTTATGAATGAAAGAAAATTCGATTGTGTTTAGTTTTAGACGACATTCTTGGAACTATTTGAAATTGTATAAAAAGACAGTCAGTTGTTGCAATTGCTTAAATCTAGGAAGTTCAGAAAGTATTGAATTGTTTGAAGGGCAGAGGACTGGATAAGAAATCTTTTAAAGAACTAGTTGATTTTAAGGTAATTGTGAAATAATCTGTCACATCAATTCGGATAGATTCAGATTTTTTCAAATGATCTTTTTTGAATCAGAGACTTATACCAGAAAAGTTAAGACACATCCTATCCATAAGGAGTACTATCGGCAGACAGAAATGGGCAGTTATCGAAAGACAAATGCAGCCACATTTGTGGATTTCAATAGTAAGCTGCATTGATGCGATATAAATATTTTGCTTTAAGTTATATAATGAATAGTTCATTTAAAATTAGTTTGATGGATAGAATTAATTTCAGAAAAGTTGCCTGAAAAATATGTTACTGTATAAAGGATAATTAATTATACCAGCTGTGTCAAATAAATTGACGCCTTGACAATAGCGTTGTAACTAGAAGGGACGGATAGTTACGGTTTTCACATGAATAGAAATGAAAGCTTTATAATTTTACGAATTAACAAAAACAAATAATAATAATAATAATAATAATAATAACTTTAATCTGCTGGGCATATATGCAGGTTATCCATAAAATTGAGAGTTTAATGTAAACGCTAAACGCATAACAGCAATACAAACACACAACGCTAAACGCATACATTACAAATCAATTCTGATTTACTATAATTATATTATACTTTATTATGTTTATTAGAAGAAATAATATATTTAATATCTATATTAATTTCAATATATGTATTGGTGAATTTCAAATTTTAATCAGTTCTTGAATATTTTTATCCTGAATATTTCAATTTTTAATTTAAAATTCTTGAGCTATATATATAAATGTAGTGCAATTATAGAGTGATTAACAAACAAAGAAAAACACACAAAGAAAGAAAATGTACGAGTAAATCACATTCAGAAAATAACGCGAAAAAGAAAAAAAATAAAAATTGAAGAAATATTAAATAAAAATAAACTATAGAATTCCAAACGATTTTATGATATAAAGTGAAAAAAATTATTAAAAAAAAAAAAAAAAAAAAATTACAGTATTCAAAATTTTTGAAATTTGTAGTTTGTCTTTATAACACTTGTTTTTTTATTTTATAACACTTGTTCCTAAAATTTCATACTTTTTTACTGCACTTGTTCATCATTCTCATACTTTTCCATAATAAAAAAATAAAATTTCCTTTTAAAGTTTCTTCTGTTTGAATTCTTGTAATCTCATGTTATAACCCTTCAAGTGTTATAAAAACGCTAAAAAAATTTAATAAAAAGGGTACGTGAAAATAATTTAAATAAACCAATAAGAATAGCTTTCAAAAAAAATTAAAATTAAATAAAACAATAAAAAGTGAAAGTGGTTCATCAATAGTGGTCCTTTAAATATTATTATTATTACTATTTGTTTGGAAAAGAAATATTCTTATTTTACATTAAAAATCAATTATGATTTAGTATAATTATATTATATTTTATTATGTTTATTAGAAGAAATAATATATTTAATATTTATATTAATTTCAATATATGTATTGGTGAATTTCAAATTTTAATCAGTTCTTGAATATTTATATCCTGAATATTTCAATTTTTAATTTAAAATTCTTGAGATATATATATAGTGCAATTATAGAGTGAAATATTACCACAATATTAATATTTAAATATGAAAAAATGATACTAAAAGTAAAAAAGCGAAACAAAATTGTTTAATTTTACGAGGGTGTCAGTAAAATGACTAAGTGTGAATAAATTAGATCAAATTTGGTGTAATATATAGAAATAGATAAAAATATATTATATTACTGTAAACTAATTTTGTAAAAAATTTGTTATTTTATTTCATACACATGTCAATTTTTAATTTGCACATTACCTAATATTTTATATGAATACCAATTACTTACTTATGTACTTTGTTTACTGTCTCGTCTTTTACGTAACATCTTCCTGCTTTTATATTAACCATTGTTCATAATTTTGCAGCATCTGTTTCTACTGTCCAATTATTTATTAGATATTACTATTTTTCTAATTTGTATAATAATTGCTTTGATGCATATTCCTTCAGCTCTCTAATTAGTATATTCTAAAATGTAGTGTTTACTGTATAGCATTGCTTTCAAAGTTTTCTAATAAATTATCCTTTTTTCTTATATTTTATATGTTCTCGCGCATCTCATATTTCCCCTTTTTTCCTTTTAAATTTAAATTTTTTTAATATTTTTTGCTGTTTTTGTAAAATATTTCCTCACTGTCTCTCCTGTACTTCCAAAAGTGAATTTTGCGAAAATTTCCCCGCCTCTATCCAATTCATTTCACCCACGTCATTCCCAAACTGTAAGGAGGCAACTCAGCTCTGGGCACAGTGATGTGTAGTAGTAGTATATATATATATAGATATTTTTTAATTTTGCAGTAAAGATTTTCATAAAATATATTTATTTCTTATGGTTATCTTCCAGACATTTTCAATTGGAGGCTGAATTGGCTTCGATGACTTGGAAAATACGATGGGAAGATATTATAAACACCAAACAAGGCATCAAGAAGAGATCGGGATCCAGACAGAGTCTGAATCGCAGCATTGGAGTAAGTATCGAAAAAATTGATTTTTACATAATCCTTTAAAAAGTTGGTTGATGGGGCTGCATGGATAAAGCTTTGGATTTCCAATTTAGAAGAGTTGGATTTGAGGCTGTGCGAGTGATAGAAAAACAGAAAGCTTTCATGTTTATTGCTATAAGGAGTATGATATTTCCATTGATGAAGTTTTTCCTTTTATGGTTGGAGGGGCCTGAATGGTCGAGTGGCTAGCGCTCTAGCGGTACCATAGGTTTTGGATGGTTCATAGGTTTTTAGCCATGCAATCTATTGTACTGTCTCGGCTATACTAGACTTTAGACCTATTATGTCTTTAATAAAAGAGCCACTTTCAGGTACATAGGAACACTTTAATTTTTATTTACAAGCATATATATATATATATATATATACACTCAAGAGCCAAAACATTATGACCACCTGTCAATATCGTGTTGTCCCACCTTTGGCGCGCAACACAGCTTCAACCCGCTTTGGCATGGATTAATACCACCACTTAATACCAGTTAAATACCACTTCCACCTGATCACGTGCCTTCCACGTCATCCAGACGAGTTCATTGAGAAATTTAGGGGTGGTCATAATGTTTTGGCTCTTGAGTGTATATATATATATATATATATATATAAGCATAATTCTATTTTTTGTAATTTATTATTTACAAAGAAATGATAAATAAAGAATTACAATTGATAAACAAGTACAGTTCACTCCAAGGGAAGCTGAATGACCTGAGTGGCTTGGGTTCTATCACTCGGTACCACTTTAAACCGTAAATCCCGGTCTAACATAATCGTACATCGTTGCGGAGGTATTGTTACTCCGCGTCCTTAGCTTATCTCCAAGCTACACGCAAGTCCTGGGTAGTGCTAAGTGAGTAACGTCAGTGCAGCGCTTGCCTTAAGGCATCAAAGACAATTGTCTAAGTGTTTGCCAACTGCATTGAACAAAACAACAACAAAAAAAAGCTTTCACTCCAAGGACGGAGATTTTCAAATTTTTAATGTCTACATTGAATCTTTTTCATCAGGTCTACTGCAAACCTTAATCATCACAAGTGTGGTACAAGAAACCACAAAAGCCTGAATGTCAGTGTCTAGCACCAGTTTCTGGTTCGAGTCCCGGCGGTGCCATGGGTGTTTGTAGTGGTTCGGAATTCACTTTAAACTCTAGGTCCCGGTCTATTTAGCCTAAAGTGTGCATAAGATGACCGTAGAGCGACAATCAAACCAAACCAAACCTTTTATGCTTGGAGAAATAGGGATGTCTAATACAAATTCTTAAAAAGACAGCGATGGTTTGTTGTTATTTTATGAATGTTCTAAATTGTGGTTTTAAAAAGTAGTGCATTGCATCAGTGACTTTCTAGGTAATAATATATCAGGCAAAACAGCTTTTGCTATGGAAAATAACAAGTCAAAATTCTCGGCAATAAGAAACAATATATATTTTCATCTGGAATCTCAGCTTCTTGGAGATTATTAAATCAATTTTCGATTGCCCCTAAACAAGCATCAATAGAGATAATTTCTTTAAATTTATAAAATGATTTATTTAAATTTTCAGAGTAGTGATTGATTGGTTTGGTTTGTCGCTCTATGTTCATTTTGTGCCCACTTTAGACTAATTAGGGACTTAATTAGGACTTTAAGGACCTACAGCTAAACGTTGCTTCCGAACCAACGTTAACTTATAACAAACATCCATGCCACCGCCAGGATTCGAACCTGAAGCATGTGGTACCAAAGGTCAGAACGTGAGCCAATTGGCCATTAAGTCGCGAGTAGTGATTGAGGATGACGTCAAAGGGAGTGGATTCAATATGAGATTTATTTCTAGAGATAAAAGTATTCAACGTTATATCTGCCAATGTTTTGTATCTTAATTTGTTCTTCAATTGTAAAAATGTAATTTTTATACAAAGATCATAATACTTCTGAGCGAAAATTTCATTCATATTCTCTTATAAAATATATATAACTTAATTGAAATCTGTTAAGAAATCAATAATGTTTAATTATCTTCTTTACATATCCGTTAATATTCAAAATTTTTAATTTTCTGTATGCTTGAAGAGTATTATAAATTATAAATTTCATTTAACATTTATACTAAGATTATGACGTATATGAGCAAAAATTCACTTATATTCTATTATAAAACATATATAGCTTAATAGAATTCTCTAATGAAATTCATCTACTTAATTATCTTCTTTACTTATCCTTAAAAATCTTAAAATTTTAATTATCCGTATGCTTAAAGTATGCTAAAAATTAGAAAATTCAATTTATAAGAATTTTTA
The DNA here is from genome assembly GCA_021605075.1 of Caerostris darwini. Taxonomy (NCBI): domain Eukaryota; kingdom Metazoa; phylum Arthropoda; class Arachnida; order Araneae; family Araneidae; genus Caerostris; species Caerostris darwini. Next base: position 342,297 of record BPLQ01011448.1, read on the forward strand.
CGAATATCTAGCGCTCTGTGTCACAGGTTTTGGGTTCGACTTCCGGTGGTGCTATGGATGTTTGCAGTGGTTCGAAATCCTCTTTAAACCATAGGTTCCGATCTCTTATGTTAATAGATGGCGCTGTATGCAGCATAAAGGAAGGGAATTCGGCTGTGAATGATATTTTTTTTATTTTTGATAATTAATCGAAATTACAACGTAAATGGCATAGGTTGCACATTAAACCGGCTGTGTTAAATGTGTTTGATTGTTTCGATTTTTTGAATGTAAAAACGTCTTCCAAGTCATTCCGCAGTTGTAATACTGTTAATGGAAAGCCCAACCATCAAGGCAAAGTCATACAAAATTTAATGGGAAAAATCGGTGAAACTTTTATGGGACCTTTTTTAGAACGCCATAGCGTTTCCCCCATCTTCAAGTATCTTCAGTTCAAATGTGAACTCATTTGACGAGTGGTTCTTTTTTTTAAAGTATTTTGAAAATGGAACTTTAATTATACTCACCTGTATATCAGATATTATATTAGTCACTTAATATACATTCTTTTTCTGGACAGATAATAGCATGGAATTTAATAAATTATCTTTTTCAAAAATGATATTATCAAAGTGGTGGCTGCTCATATTTAATTAATTTTTTAAATCAGGACTAAATTCAAAATTATATAAATTATTCACAAATGAATCGGTTTTGAAATATTCAAATTAAGTCTAAACGATTTTTTTAAGGAACTAAAAATCATTTCTTTCTTTCTTCAGTTCAAATTTGAACTAATTGTGAAGAATGGTTCTTTTTTGTACAGCATGTTGAAAGCCCGACTTTAATTATGATCGCCCTGTTTATCATATATAACCACTTAATATAAAATTATATTAAATGGATGAGTGCCAGAGCGTTATTTAATATAACTTTATTATATGTAACCACTTAACCACTTAATATAACTTCTTTTTCTGGACTGACGATATCAAGGAGTTTAATAAAATATATTCCATAAAATGATATTATTACTTATATTTCCCTATATATATTTTTTTAATCAAGACTAAACTCAAATTTATTCACAAATGAATCGGTTTTGAAGTATTAAAAGACAAAGTTTTAAGAATGTAAAAATCATTATATCAAATGCATATCAATTATAAAATGATATCTTATTTAGAAAGACAAAAAATTTATGATAAATTAATTTAAATCCAACCTAACTTCAGTATAGAAATCATTACAACAAATTATCGCTTGAGACACACCCGTTGGACCTTTTAAAACATCACGTCAACAAACACAAGAGATTTAATGAACCGTTCTTTAACCGAACGAATCTCAATGTATAAACTGTTTTTAAACTAACTCCAAAGTTAAATAAATGAATCGCATGGGAGTGTCGAGAGAAGCTAATAGTTCCGGTTCGTTAGCCGTGAACGAGGTCTGTTCCGGTTATTGAAAAAATCCGGGAAAATCTGGATATCAGGGAACAGGAGTTGTAGACCAATTTTCTTTTCAGGTGACTGACTTTCCATTGTTTTGGTTCGAAACAGTAAGAATTATTTTTCCTGGTTAATGTTGTATCTCTTTTATTTCCGGCTAAAATTTGAAAAGTTTAGCTCTATTGGCAGATGTGATGGTGTGTGTATATTCTCTAACCTTTTATTCTGGTTGGATTACCATATAATATTAGGTCCAGTTTATCAATGCATGGAAATTACAACAATATTATTAACACTTTTAACCATGCAACCTATTGTAACGTCTCAGACCTGTACTAGACCTATAACGGTTTCAAGGAGAGCGCCACTTTCAGGTTCATGGGAACACCTTAATTTTTATTGACGAGCATTACATGTATATATATACATAACTCTTATTATTATAATTTATTATTTGCAAAAACTGAAAAATAAACTATTAAATTTTATAAACAAGTACAGTTCACTCCAAGGGGGTCGGAATGGTTGAGTGGCTTGCGCTCTGGTGCTCGGTATGACCGGTTTCGTGTTCGAGTTCTTGCGCTGCCATGGATGTTTTAGTGGTTCGGTATCCACTTTAAACCGTAGATGACTGATGAGTACATGATTGTAGAGCACTGTGGAAGTATTGTTATTCCGCGTCCGTAGCTTATCTTTAAGCTACACTAGCTCCTGGGTAGTAGTAAGTGTGTAACGCCGGTGCAGTGCTTACCTTCTGGCATCCAAGACATCTGTCTAATTGTTTGCCAGCTGCATTAGATCAAACAAAAAATTAATAGCAAGTATTTTAATAAAATATCTTTCAAAAAAGTGGTATAATTAAAGTGGTGGCTGCTTATATTTCCATATATTTTCTTAAAAAAATCAAGACATTCAAAATTCAATATTCACAAATTAATCGGTTTTGAAGAATTCAAAGTCTAGGCGACTTTTTGAGATCTTAAAAGCATTATAATAAGAAATTGATATCATTCCACTTATAAAATGATATCTTATTTAGAAAGACACAAACATTTTATGATAAATTAATTTAAATTCATCCTAACTTCAGTTTACCCTTCATTACAAGGAGTTCTCGCTTGAGACACATCCATTGGACCTTTTAAAACATCACATAAACGAATACAAAAGATTTAATGAACTGTGTCTTTAACTGAACGAATCTCAATGCATAAACTGTTTTTAAAATTAGATCCGACGTTAAATAAATGAATCGCATGGGAGTGTGGAGAAAAGCTAATAGTTCCGGTTCATTAGCCGTGGACGAGGTCTGTTCCGGTTATTGAAGCGGGAAAATCTGGATATCAAGGAAAACGGAAGTTCTGGAACAATTTTCTTTTCGGGTGACTTGCTTTCTTTTGTTCCAGTTCGTGACAGTAAGAATTCTTTTTCCTGGTTTTACTGTTGTATGTCGTTCATTTTCTGCTAAAGTTTGAAAACTTCAGTGCTGTTGGCAGATGTGGTGGTGTGTGAATATTTCCTGACATTTTATTCTGGTTGGATTACCACGTATTATTAGGTTCAGTTTATCAATGCATGAAAGTTACAACACTATTATTAACACTTTTAACTGCGCAACCTATTGTAATTTTCCGCTCTGTGCTTGATCTATAACAGCTTCAAGAAGAGGGCCACTTTCAGGTTCATGTTAACTCTTTAGTTTTCATTTACAAGCATTAATATATATATAAGCTCTATTTATATTTTATTATTTACAAAAATTGAAAAATGAAAACTACATTTGATTCTCAAGTGCAGTTCACTCCAAGTACGGAGTTTTAAGAGTTCTCGTGTCTACGACGAATCTATTTCACCAGGTCTAGAGCTGACCTTAATTGTCGCAAGCTTGATACACGAAATCACAAAGGCCTGGATGGCCAGTGTCAAACGCTTTCACGCTCAGCGCCACATGTTTCGCGTTCGAAACCCATTGGGCCATGAATTCTGCGGTTCGGAATCCACTTTAAACCGCAGCTTCCGGTCTCATATGATTCATAGATGGCGCTGTAAGTGGCATAAAGAAAGTGAATTCTGCTGTCAGTGATATTCTGAATAGAAAATACAAATTATTTCGCATGAGTTGCACTTTAAACAAACTGTAGCGTTCAATGTGCTTGATTTTTTCGGTATTTTAACGGGAAAAATGACTCCCACGTCATTGAATAGCTGTGATACTGTTAGTGGAAAGCCCATCCACCACGGCAAAGTCGTACCAAGTTGGATGAAAAACGTCTGTGGAACTTCTTTTGATGCAATACAGTTTCCCCTTTCTTCAAGTATCTTCAGTTCAAATTTTAACTCATTGTAAGGGGAGGTTCTTTTTTGACAGCATTGTGAAAATTCGACTTTAATTATTATCACCCTGCATATCAGATATTATATTAACCACTTAATATACCTTCTTTTTTCTGGATGGATAATAACAAAAAGTTTAATATAATATCTTTTTTAAATGTTATATTATTAAAATGGGGACTGCTTATATTTCACCTATATTTTTTTTTTAAATCAGAACTAAATACAAAATTAAATAAATTATTCACATATGAATCGGTTTTGAAGTATTCAAATTAAGTCTATAAGATTTTTTTAATTAACTAAAAATCATTATATCAAATTCATACCATCCCAATTATAAAATGATATATTATTTAAAAGACTAAACAATTTACGATAAATTAATTTAAATCCATCCTAACTTGAGTACACCATTCATTACAAGAAATTCCCGCTTGAGACATATCCGTTGGACCTTCTAAAACATCACATAAATAAACACAAAATATTTAATGAACTGTGTCTTTAACCGAACGAATCTCAATGTATAAACTGTTTTTAAATTAACTTCAACGTTAAATAAATGAATCGCATGGGAGTGTGGAGAGAAGCTAATAGTTCCGGTTCGTTGGCCGCGAACAAGGTCTGTTCTGGTTATTGAAGCGAGAAAATCTGGATATCAAGGAAAACGGGAGTTGTAGAACAATTTTAATTTTCAGGTGACTTGTTTTCTTTTGTTGCATTTGGATACAGTAAGAATTCTTTTTCCTGGTTTTACTGTTGCTTCTCGTTCATTTCCTGTTAAAGTTTGAAAAGTTGAGTACTATGGGCAGATGTGGTGGTGTGTGTGTCTTTCCTGACATTTTATTCTCGTAGGATTATCGCATATTAGGTCCGGTTTATAATTGCATGACAATTACAACGCTATTATTAACTCGTTCAATCTATTGTAACGTCATGGCTTGTACTAGACATGTAACGGCTTCAAGAAGAGGGCCACTTTCAGGTTCATGGGAACACTTTAACTTTCATTTAAAAGCATTATATATATATATATATATATATATATATAAAATTTATATATATATATAAAATACTGGATTATTAAGCCATTTAAAAAGAAATGAAAATTAAAGATACAACATTAATTCGCAAGTACAGTTCACTCCAAGAATGGAAATTTTTAGAGTTCTCTTGTGTACGACGAATTTATTTCACCAGGTCTGCGGCAGACTTTAATTAATTATCACAAGCGTGATACACAAAACCAGAAAGGCCTTAATAGCCCAGTGTCTTGCGCTCTGGTGCTCGGTACCACGAGTCCCGACGGTGCCATGAATGGCTGTAATGATTTGGAATCCAATTTAAACTGTAGGTTCCGTTTCATATGAATTATGGATGACTCTATAAGCGACATAAAGAAAGTCAATTCGGCTGCCAGTGGCATTTTGAATCGAAATTACAACGTGTTTGGCCTGAGTTGCACATTAAGCCAACTGTAGTGTTCAGTGTGCTTGATTGTATCTTTTTTTTATTTAAAAAAATGACTTCTAAATTGACTTATGACACTGTTAGTCGTAAGATCATCCCCACGACAAGGCCATACCTTATTGGATGGGAAAAACCATTGGAATTGTTTTTGGAGCAGTACAATTTCCCCTTCTTCTAGTAGCTTCAGTTCAAACTTGAATTCTGTCTGACGAGTACATTTTTTACAGCATTTTGAAAATGAGACTTTAATTAAAGTCAATGTTTATTTCAGATATTATACTAACCACTTATCATAGCTTCTTTTTCTCGAATGATAACAACACAGTTTAATAAAATATTTTTCATAAAAGGGGCATTATTAAAATGGTGGATGCTTATATTTCCCTAGATATATATTTACTTTAAATCAAGATTAAATTCAAAATTCAATAAATTAATCAAAAATTAATCGGATTTTGAAATTTTCAATTTAAGTCAAGACGATTTTTTAAGGAATAAAAAAAATCACTTTTTCAAATTCATATCATCAATATTATAAAATGATATCCTATTTAAAAAGACAAAAGCATTTATTATAAATTTATATAAATCCATCCTAACTTCAATATACCATTCATTACGAGAAGTTGTCGCTTGAGACACATCCGTTGACCTTTTAAAACATCGCATAAACAAATACAAAAGATTTAATGAACTGTGTCTTTAACTGAACGAATCCCAATGTATAGACTGTTTTTAAATTATCTCCAACGTTAAATAAATGAATCGCATGGAAGTGTGGAGAAAAGCTAATAGTTCCAGTTCGTTAGTCGTCAACGAGGTCTGTTCCGGTTATTGAAGCGGGAAAATCTGGATATCAAGGAACGGGAGTTCCGGAACAATTTGTCTTTTCTGGAGACTTGCTTTCTTTTGTTTCAATTCCTATCAGTAAGAAATCTTTTTTCTGGTTTTACTGTCGTCTCTCGTTCATTTCCTGCTAAAGTTTGAAAAGTTTAGTGCTGTTGGCAGATGGGGTGGGGTGTGTATATTTACTGACATTTTATTCTGGTTGGATTGCCGCATATTATTAGGTCCGGATTATCAATGCAAAATCAATTACAACATTATTATTAACCCTTTTTACAATGCCACCTATTGTAACGTCTCAGCCTATACTAGACCTATAACGGCTTCAAGAAGAGAGCCCCTTTCAAATTCATGGGAACAATTTAATTTTTATTTACAAGCATTATATATCTATATAACTTTATTTAATATAATTTATTATTTACAAAAAATTAAAATAAAGAATTAAATTTGATTCGCAAGTACAGTTCACTCCAAAAACGTATATTTTAAGAGTTCTCAAGTCTATGGCGAATCTTTTCTTCCGGCAGACATTAATTATCACAAGCGTGATACACGAAACCACAAAGTCCTGAATTGCCAGAGTGACTAGCGGTTTGGCGCTCATTGCCACAGGTTTCGGGTTCAAAACCCAGCATCGCCATGGATGTTTGCTGTGGTTCGGAATCCACCTTATACCGTAGATTCCGGTCTCAAATGATTAATAGATAGTGCTGTAAGTTGCATAAAGAAAGTGAATTCGGCTACCAGTGATATTTTGAAGTGAAATTACAACGTATTTTGGCATGAGTTGCACATTACACCAACTGTAGTATTCAATGCGCTTGATTGTTTCGTTGTTTTTATGGAAAAAATGTCTTCCAAGTATTTTAATGACACTGTTACTGAAAAGACCATTCACCATGTCAAGTTCATAACAAATTGGATGGGAAAAATCGTTTTTTTTTTTTTTTTTTTTTTGTGCCATACTGTTTCCCCTTTCTTTAAGTATCTTCAGTACAAATTTGAATTCATTGTGACGAGTGGTTCTTTTCTTACAGCATTTTGAAAGTTAGACTTTAATTATAATCACAGTGTACTAGTATATCAGATATTATATTAACTACTCAATATAACTTCTTTTTTCTGGATTGATAATAGCAAGGAGTTTCATAAAATATCTTTTATAAAAGTGGTATTATTAAAGTAGTGAATACTTATATTTCCTTATATTTTTTTTTTAAATAACAGGACTAAATACATTAAAATTTAAATTAATTCAAGATTAAATAAATTATGCACAAATGAATGGTTTTTGAAATATTCAAATAATATCTAGACAATTTTTAAGGATGTAAGAATCATTATATAAAATTCATATCATCCCACTTATAAAAAGATATATTATTCGGAAAGACAAAACGTTTTATGATAAATTAATTTAAATTCATCCAGCTTCAGTACACCATTCATTACAAGGAGTTCTCGCTTGAGACACATCCGTTGGACCTTTTCAAACATCACATAAACAAACACAAAATATTTAATGAACTGTGTCTTTAACCGAACGAATCTCAATGTATAAAGCTGTTTTTAAACTAACTCCAACGTTAAATAAATGAATCGCATGGGAGTGTGGAGAAAAGCTAATAGTTCCGGTTCGTTAGCCGTGAACAAAGTCTGTTCCGGTTATTTGAGGCGGGAAAATCTGGATATCAAGGAACGGGAATTCTGGAACAATTTTTCTTTTCATGTGACTTGCTTTCTTTTGTTTCATTTCGAGACGGCAGGAATTCTTTTTCCTGGTTTCACTGTCGTCTCTCGTACATTTCCTGCTAAAGTTTGAAAAGTTGAGTGTTGTTGGCAGATGGGGTGGGGTGTGTATATTTCCTGGCATTTAATTCTGGTTGGATTGTCGCATATTATTAGGTCCGGTTAATCAATGCACGAAAAGTACAACACTATTATTAGCACCTTCAACCATACAACCTTTTGTAACGTGTCGGAATAGACTAAACTTTAGACCTATTATACTTTAATAAAAGGGCCCCTTTCAGGTTCATGGGAACACTTTAATTTTTATTTGCAACCATTATATATATATATATACGTAATTCTATTTATTATAATTTATTATTTAAAAAAATGAAAAATTAAGAATTAAATTTAATAAAAAAATACAGTTCACTCCAACGGGGCCTGAATGGCTGAGTTGCTCAGTACCATAGGTTTCGGGTTTGAGTCCCGATGGTTCCATGTATGTTTGCGTGGTTAGGAACGCCTTTAAGCCAAGTGTTATACATCAAACCACAAGGGCCTAAATGACCGAATGACTGGCGCTCGGTACCAAAGGTTTCGGGTTCCAGTCCCATCGGTGCTATGGATGTTTGTAGTATTTCGGAATCTATCTATCTAAGTCATTCAATGAGACACAGTTAGTGTAAAGTCCATCCACCACTGAAAAGTCATACCATATCGCATACGAAAATTGGAACTTTTTTTTTTTTTTTGATTAACCCTTCTTTAAGTATCTTCAAGTTCAAATGTGAACTCATTGTGACGAATGGTTCTTTTTATAAAGAATTTTGAAAATTCGACTTTATTTATAGTCATTTTTATTAAAAATGTTATATTAACCATTTATTATAGCTCCTTTTCTGGATTGATAATAGCAAGAAGTTTAATAAAATATATTATATAAATGTTTTATTATGATAGTCAGTGGCACTTATATTTCCCTATATATATATATATATAATAATATGTTTCCATGAACCTAAATGTAGACCTCTTCTTGAAGCCGTTATAGGTCTAGTATAGGCCGAGACGTGACAATAGGTTCCATGGTTAAAAGTGTTAACAATAGTGTTGTAATTTTCATGCTTTGATAAACTGGACCTAATATGCCGTAATTCATCCGGAATAAATTGTCAGGAAATATACACACTTCACCACATCTGCCAATATCACTACACTTTTCAAACGTTAACAGGAAATGAAACGTTTTCAGTAAAAACAGAAAAAGAATAGCTACTGACTCGAACTCAAACGAAAGAAAGCAAGTCACCTGAAAAGAAAAAGTATTCTACAACTCCCGTTCCTCGATACCCAGATTTTCCCGCTTCAATAAGCGGAACAGACCTCGTTCCAGCCTAACGAACCGGAACTATTAGCGATTCATTTATTTAACGTTGGAGTTAATTTAAAAACAGTTTATACATTGAGATTCGTTAAAGACACCAGTTCATTTAATTTTTTGTATTTGTTTATGTGATGCTTTAGAAAGCCCAACGGATGTGTCTCAAGCGAGAACTTCTTATAATGAATGGTATACTGAAGTTAGGACGGATATAAATTAATTTATCAGAAACATTTTTTGTCTTTATAAATAAGATATAATTTCATAAGTGGGATGATATGAATTTGATATAATGATTTTTAAATCCTTAAAAAAATCGTCTAGACTTAATTTAAATACTTCAAAACCTATTCATTTGAGAATAATTGGTTTAATATTGAATTTAGTCTAGATTTTTAAAAAAATATATATATATAATTATATATAAGCAGACACCACATTAATATAATCACTTTTATGAAAGATATTTTATTAAACTCTTTGCTATTATCAATCCAGAAAAAAGAAGCTATATTGTGTGATTAATATAATACACTCATGTCCATAAATTAAGGATAATTCAGAATCACACAGAAATTGAACTCTAAAGTAAAAATTTCACCTGTAGAATTATCACACACATCTTGAAGAAGAATATGGAAATTACAGGAAACCACCAGATGGCGCTGATAGTACGTCACAATGACGAGAGTGTAAGAGAGGGGTATATAAGGAATGGTGGCAAAGAAGTAAAATTGTTCACAAGCGCTTTAAAAGCCTTTCAGTGCAATAACCGCATAGTTATGGCACAAAGGAAGCATTTGGATGATTTTTTACGTGGTAGAATTATCGGACAACTGGAATGTGGACGTACCCAGCTGGAAGTACCCGAGGAACTTGGAATCGCCCAGAGTGTCATTTCCAGGCTTTGGCAACGATTCCAAGATGATGGTAATGTGAGTAGATGTTACAGCACAGGTCGCCCCGAGTTACAACGCTGAATGAGGACCGGTATTTAGCAGTTACTGCCAAAAGAAACAGACGGAGCACAGCATCAGACCTGTCTCGTCAGCTCTCTTCAGCTACCGGTACGACAGTTTCAAGGCAGACCGTGTGCAGACGCTTAGGGCACATTGGTCTATATGCTCGTAGGCCTGTCAGATGTGTTTCACTTACCGCAACTCACTGTCGCCTGCGATTAATCTGGAGTAGAGAGCATGCATTGTGGACACCGCAACAGTGGTCTGGTGTGATGTTTTCCGACGAGTCCAGGTTTAGTTTGCAGCCTGATTGTCGCCGGACTTTCATATGGAGAGCGCCAGGTACCCGTTAACACCAAGAGAACAACATTGAGCGACACCGTTACAGTGGTGCAGGATGGCTCGTTTGCGGAGGAATTATTCTTGGTTCCAGAACTGACCTGCATGTTCAAAGTGTAACGATGACAGGCCACATCTATCGGGATGTCATTCTGGAACAACATGTACGTTTGTTTCGGGGCGCCATGGGTACTGAATTTCTGTTTATGGATGACAACGACCGTCCTCACCGTGCAAACATTGTAGACGAATGCCTTCAATTGGAGGATATCACCCGTATGAATTGGCCAGCATACTCACCGGACTTGAATCCAATAGAGCATGTGTGGGATATGCTTGACCGACGAATTGCAGTCCGTCAACCCCCTGTCCCACCTGTCAACCGGAACTTCGAAGGGCATTGCTTGATGAGTGGTGTAATATTCCCCAAGATCAGATTGATAATTTGATACTCAGCATGCCTAGGCGTTGTAAGGCCTGTATTGCATCGTCCGGGAGACATACTCCATATTAACCATCATGCTAACCATGTTATACTGTTTTTTGTAAATAGGTTCTTTTTTGAAATTTGCTCCAGGGAGTAAAAATTGCAATTTTTATTAATTATGTCAAACATATAGCCTCTTTTTTGCTCTTTACCTTTTGTTTAATAAATAATCTTTACAAATAAGTCAAATTTGTTTTGCTTCCTTCTCTTTCTTTGCCTGAACTTCATTATCCTTAATTTATGGACATGAGTGTATCGCATATACAGGGTGATTAGAATTAAAGCCGAACATTCAAAATGCCGTAAAAATAGAAGCATTTGTCATAAGGATTTCAAATTTGAACTGATGATGTGTGAAGAAGGGGTAAACGGTCCTTCAATAAATGTAATTCCTTAAATAATTGTACAAAATTGTAAAAAATTGTATATATGTATATAAATATAAATCAAATATTCTAGTTCTTACAAAATATGCAAGTTCTTCCTGGTCAGCTATTTTTTTTTTAATATAGTTATTTTTAAATTACCATCATAATATATTGAATTTTTTTAAAAAATGTGTTCTTGAATTTAAGTTGTATTCGGCTATAAACTTCAGTCGATTACAATTAAAAAATATTTGTACAATTCATTATTAATTTTATTAAATAATGTTAAATTTTATTTAATAAAAGAATATTCAAAAGAATTTTTTTTCCACAGAATTTTGGTACTTAATTAATTATTTATTTGTTTTTGAGAAAATCAGGTTATCCTGATATGTTAATACTCATAAAGACTCCATGAATTCCAAACATTTTGAGATCTCTGCGTCACTTAATAAATGATATATATTATTTAACCATTAGTAAACGTTGCTAATAAATATTTCAGCTGTATTGAAAACTCACGTTAGCCATAAATTTTAATAATTCCAAAAGCTATATATTATAATCTAATAACCCCTTCCTTCTATTTAATATATTTAGAGCTAATTTTTCACTTTCCAAAATACATCTCCTCTTTTAACGACATTAAAAATACTTCCAAGGAATTTACTCTGAAAATGATGATAATAATAATTTATAGAATATTTAATTAATATTTTATTTAATCACTGATTATTTGATGTCATTTCCCCCTGTAATATATGATACGTTGCAGTTTCACAGTTATATTCTAGGTTGGGAAGGGGCCTACTAAACTGCACTCGCATTTTGCAAAAATTTATGTGAATGTCCCTGAATGTCATTTGAATGTCCCTGGGGTGACAACATGAGCCAAACTGTTTATCGTGCCATTCTCCAATACAGATATTAAAGTTTTCTATAAAACATCATTTTAAAAGTTCTGTGAATCAGAAATAACTATTTCATGATGCTGTGCCAGACAGGAAAACTGTTTTATAGTGCTCCGTAAATGGCAAATAATTTTTATAATATTCCATGAAACATGACAAATTATTTGTATATGATCTGTGAATAATGAATGGCTTTTTTATGATTCTCTGGGAGTCATTTTGATTCTTTTATGATTCTCTGTGAATCATATTGATTCTTTTATTAAGCTCATCAATCAGGAGCTCATCCACGGAATCTGCCATGAATATATGAAGACATAACTGTCATTGCCTTCTATCTGAGCAAAAGTTCAATTTGAAAAGTGTGTATTTGTGGCCTACTTGTGTCTAAGAAAGCAATAAAATTTTAATAACCCTCCTCACATCTTATTTATGCAAAAAAAACCTATATTTTAGGTATAGGAATGTGGTCAAATTATAGTATATATTTAAACGCACAGATAAATAACATCAATATATTTAAATGTTAGCATTGCAAAATATGTAAGTTCTTTCTTGGTCATGTAATTATTGGTCCTATATAGATATTTCCAAATTGCCATCTTAATACATTGAATTATTAAAATATGTTCTTGAATTTAATTTGAAATTGGCTATTAATAAATAAATATTCAAAAGAAAATATTTTTTCAAAATTTTTTTGTAATTATTTATTTACTTATTTATTTTTGAGGAAATTAGGTTGCACTAATATGTTAATACTTCTAAAGACTCAATGAATTCAAAACATTCGAAGATCGCAACGTCACTTAATAAATAATATATGCCATTTAGCCATTAATAAGTGTTGATAATAAATATCTCCGCTATATTGAAAATTCCCGTTAGCCATAAATTTTAATAATTTCAACATCTATCTATATATTATAATCTAATAACTCCTTCATTATACTAAATTTAATTAGAGCTAATTTTTTCCTTTACAAAATACACCTCCTCTTTTAACGACATTGAAAAATATTTCCAAGGAATTTAATCTCAATATGACGATAATAATAATTTATAGCATATTTAATTGATATTTTATTTAGTTATTGATTATTGCCATTTTCTCCTGTAATATTTGATACATTGCAGTTTCAGAGTTATATAAGTTGCTCGTCAATAGAGGGCTACTAAACCCCGCTCACATTTTATCAAAACAATGTCATCTAAATGTCTCCGGGGTGACAACATGGGCCAAACTGTTTATCGTGCCACTCTCCGATCCAGGTATAAAGTTTTCTATTTGACATCATTTGACAAGTTTTCGAATCAAAATTTCTCCTTTGTTCGAAAATTCAACTCTCTATTCGCATAGAATCTACGTCTTTATCTGTAAATGAACGACAGTATAGAAAACGTTTATCTATTTTATACGAGGTTATAAGTAACATTTAACTGAAAATCTTAAAAGGGGATATATAAAAACTTTATTAAGGGGTCTGAGAAGTTTAAAACAAAAGTGTTCGATGTTTTGTAAAATAATATGTTAAGCTCTTTTTCATGCGTACATTTTGAAACTGAAGTCATGTGGATACGGGAGACGCATTCGAGCGCCAGATTGTAGTGTGCTGGTTGTGCAACCAGATTGTAACTAGGTATGTTTAGGTTGAGACATTTGAAGCACAGGTTTGAGAATTCACAGCTTTATTTACAATTAGTGACATGCAATATTTAACACATTTAAAAACAGATAATTACAGATACGTGGAAGAATTCCATTTCTAAGCAGAAAATCTGAAACTCGACTGTGTGCAGGGTGCGCGAAATATACTTCCATTCCGGGTGAGAGCCTGTAGGCCAACTGATTCTTTCTCCTGAATGCTACAGCTGATACTACTGCTATTGCGTAGAAGGAAGTATGGTTGCAATAATTATGTTGTTGACTGTACGACAAAAACTCCCAAATATATTTTTAAAAAGTAAAAAGGCGTTCATAGAAATTCTTATGCCAAACTGTTTTTTATGCCTCCATCCGAAACATACATTACAGTTTTCTATTTGACATCATTTGGCAAGTTTTCGAATTTCTTTTTTGTTCGGAAGTTCAACATACTATATCTAAACTGAATCTTTGTCTGTATTTGTAAATAAATGACAATATATGAAATGTTTATCTCTTTTGTAGGATGTTATGAGTATCATATAAATAAAAACCTTAAATCGTTTCAAGAAATATTTTATTAAAGTGTCCGAGATATTTTAAACTTGAAAATTTTCTATGAAGAAATTGTAAGAAATTATATTATGATCCTGTTTATACGAACTGTACTCGATATTATTATTATTCGAGCTGCTATTGTTTATACTATACTTTGAACTATACTCGATTTTTATTATCATGTACTACTGTGGGTAGGGGTCACGCATTTGGCCGCCACATTATAGTGTGCAAGTTGGGTAACCAGATTGTAGTGATAGATTTATCAATTGATTGTAGTCTAACATCATTAGAGTACAGACTGAGTGTGATTGGGTTGAGATACTTGAGGCACAGATTGGAAAACTCACAATTTTATTTACAACGCACAAACACACACACACATAAAACTAGACATGCAATATTTAACACATTTTAAATGTGTGACAGATAAGTGCAGATTCTTGGGAGGACTCCACTTTTAAGCCTGAAACCCAAAACTCGGATACGTGGGGTGCGCGAAATATACTTCATCTCCTGGTGAGAGTCTATATGCCAACTGATCATTTCTCCTGAATGCTATAGTGGAACATAATGCTATTCTGTAGGAGTATGGTTACATTGCTAACTTTTTTATTGTACGACAAAAATTTACAGATATATTTTTTAAAAGTAAACAAGTATTTACAAATTTGAACCTTGACACGGTCCCTACCACACCCATTGTTTCGTTTCACTTTCGTTTTCGATAAAACATTTTTGTTTTCAACAAATCCTTGTGATTTTTATGATCTTTCTGACTAATCCACTTTAAGCTGGAGATAAGCACTTTAAGCTGTTTCATATGACCGTACAGCGTCACAGAGCCCAATCAGATTTCTTCTCACTCATATCATTCCCAAACAGTAAAGGATCAACGCAGCTCAATGCAGCGTGGTGTGGTGTAGTAGATCCTTCAGATTAATAATTCTTATGATTATGAGAAAAGAAAAAAAGCAATATGATTATGATTTAATATGATGAATTATGATTTAATATTTTATGAAAATGCAATATGAATTCTATGGAAACGGCACCTGAAAAACAAAAAATATTTTTTTTTTGCGTATACTCTTTGATTGAAGATGAATGGTCATCGATACAAAAATTAATGTCTGTATTCTGTAAACGCTTCTACTCTAGAAAGGTGTCACGTTTATACCACATTATACAAAGTGGTTAATTAGGCATAAACCTATTAGTTAAAGAAAGAAACCCTTTTGCTTCTTTTGTCAAATGGAAATGAAATGATTGCTTAGATTGGCCAGAAATCTGAGAGACACTATATGGTGTCAAATTTATACAACATATTGGTGATGAAGATTCTAAGACATACTCTTTCGGCAAAAATAATCCCTCAGGATTATATTTCCGTTTCAAAAAGTGGATCATATATATCATGTTCTGGAAATGGCACCTGGAATCAAAGAGACATTTTTTTGCGTATGCTCTTTGACTGGTGAGAGAGTGGGGTAGTTTTACTCTCGTCCGTAGCCTATCTTCTGTGTACACATACCACCTGGACAGTGCTAAGCGAGTAACGGTGGTACAGCCCTTGTTTAGGGCAAACAGATTAAATGTATATGTATTGTCAGCTGCATAAGAACAACAAAAACAACAACTTTGGCTGGAGATGAATACGAAAAGTCATCGACATACACTTTTTGAAACGGAAATATAATCCTGAGGGATTTTTTTTTTTTGCCGAAAGAGTATGTCTTAGAATCTTCATCACCAATATGTTGTATAAATTTGACAACATATAGTGTCTCAGATTTCTGGGCAATCTAAGCAATCATTTCATTTCCATTTGACAAAAGAAGCAAAGGGGTTTCTTTAACTAATAGGTTTTGCCTAATTAACCACTTGTATAATGTGGTATAAACGTGACACTTTCTAGGGTAGAAACGTTTACAGAATACAGACATTAATTTTTGTATCGATGACCATTCATCTTCAATCAAAGAGTATACGCAAAAAAATATCTTTTGTTTTTTCAGGTGCCGTTTCCATAGAATTCATATTGCTTTTTTAAGCTTCTTTCTCATAATCATAAGGATTATTAATCTGAAGGATCTACTACACCACACCACGCTGCATAGAGCTGAGTTGATCCTTTACAGTTTGGGAGAATGATATGAGGAGAAGAAATCTGATTGGGCTCTGTGACGCTGTATGGTCATATGAAACAGCTTAAAGTGCCTTATCTCCAGCTTAAAGTGGATTAGTCAGAAGGATCATAAAAATCACAAGGATTTGTTGAAAACAAAAAGTTTTATCGAAAACGAAAGTGAAACTAAACAATGGGTGTGGTAGGGACCGTGTCAAGGTTCAAATTTGTAAATACTTGTTTACTTTTAAAAATATATCTGTAAATTTTTTGTCGTACAATAAAAAAGTTAGCAATGTAACCATACTCCTACAGAATAGCATTATGTTAGACTATAGCATTCAGTAGAAATGGTCAATTGGCATATAGACACCAACAGGAGAAGAAGTATTTCGCGCACCCCACGTATCCGAGTT
>BPLQ01011449.1:0-90364 GCA_021605075.1 Caerostris darwini
ATACTCCTATAAATTAAAAACCTGCACGCAAGAAAACCAACTGTAAACAATAACACACACAAAAAAAAATGGTGAGTACTTACCTCAATAAGAATCCTTAAATAAAATACGCCACTGTTCTCCGAATATAATGTACAACAATTTATAAAAATTTCCCTAAAAATAAACAATCACTTCAAATGAGTTTTTAACAATGCCCGTTCGTTCTGATGACAAAAAGTAGAACGAAAGAAGAACACTCTTTCTAACGCATCAACGTACAACCCGCGTTTAACAGTCATTCGCTAGTTGTCATATTGACGTACTCGATTCTCCCAAGGGTTGCCAGGAATAAGAGCTTCTTTTATCGCCAAACAAAATATTAGATAGCAACAGGTTTCATAACTTATACTCGCTCTTTTGGCGAAGTTATGAGGTTTTTGAAAAATTGAATTCAATGCTAATGAACGTGAAAAATTATACATTAAAAACTGTCATAAATTGCAAAAATTTTTTTTATTTTAATTAGAGCTTCTTTTATCGCCAAACAACGTATTAAATAGCAAGCTCTTTTGGCGAAGTTATGAAGTTTTTGAAAAATTGAAATTAATGCGTAAAGCTCGTGAAAAATTATGCATTAAAAACTGCCCTAAATTGCGGGGAAAAAATTTATTTTAATTAATAACCAATGTAATTTTTAAACTAATATATTAAATTTCACTTTGTTTATATGATTTTTTTTTTAAAATATCAGATCCGATTCGATTAATAACTATCCACAACCCCCAAGATTGATTTTAACGTAGAATACTTTTTTTTTGTTGTTGTTCCAATGCAGCTGGCAAACACTTAGACAGCTTCATCTTGGGCAAGCGCTGCACAGACGTTACTCACTTTGCATTACCCAGGGCGCGCGTGTAACTTGAAGATACGGACGCGGAGTAACAATGCCCCCGCAACCCTCCTATTAGACCGGGACCTACGATTTAAAGTGGATTCCGAACCACTACAAACATCCATGGAACCGCCGGGACTCGAACCCGAAACCTGTGTTACCAAGCGCCAGCCACTCGGCCATTCAGGCCCTTAACGTAGAATATATTAATAACATTTTTTTTTCTAATGCAGCTGACAAACACTTAGATAGTTGTCTTTAATATCTTAAGGCAAGCGCTGCACCGACGTTACTCACTTAGAACTACCCAGGAGGTGCGTGTAACTTGCAGATAAGCTACGGACCCGGAGTAACACTACCCCCGCAACGCTCTATGATCCTGTTAGACTGGGACCTACGGTTTAAAGTATATTCCGAACCACTACAAGCATCCATGGCACCGCCGGGACTCGAACCCAAAACCTGTGGTACCGAGCGTCAGAGAGCTAGCCAATCGGCCATACAGGCCCTATGTTAATAACATAACCAATCAAAAAAACATAATTCTTATTTTTTTGATGGTGGGATATGTTTGTTGATGTATAAAATAACGTGCTCATTTTATAATTTTACTTGTTCATTTACGTGACATCGAGTTTTCTGTTTTCAAATGATTTTTTTCCATAAAATTATCGCTATTGTTTTGGGTTCGGTTTGTCACTCTACGGTCATCTTGTGCACACTTTAGGCTAAACAGACCGGGACCTACAGTTAACATGGATTCCGAACCACCAACGAGCATCCATGCCAACGTCAGGATTCGAACCTGAAGTCTTCAGTACCAAAGGCCAGAGTGCTAGCCAGTTGGCCATTTTAACGTAGAATATATTAATAAAATTTTTTTTTCTAATGCAGCTGGCAAACACTTAGATAGTTGTCTTTGATATCTTAAGGCAAGCGCGGCACCGACGTTACTCCCTTAGCACTACCCAGGAAGTGCGTGTAGCTTGAAGATAAGCTACGGACCCGGAGTAACACTACCCCCGCAAAGCTCTATGATCCTGTTAGACTGGGACCAACCGATTCCGAACCACCAACAAACATCCATGCCAACGTCAGGCTTCGAACCTGAAGCCTTCAGTACCAAAGGACAGAGAGCTAGCCAGTTGGCCATTAGGCCGCTATATTGTTTTGGGGAGCAGGGTTTGTGTGTGTGTCCGTGATTGATCACTTCCGTGTCCTTGATCACTTTCACTTTTTTAGTGTTCTTTACCGCTTTCAAATTTTCTCCCGCACGAACATTTTTATACATAATATTTATTTAAATTTCTTTGATGAGATATAATTAAATAATTAAATATTTAAATAATATTTTAATTTCACTCAACTGGTAACTTAGTGGCAACGTGTGCCGCTGGTGAGCATGAGTGCTGAGGTTCAATCCGCTGGTGGCTTTGTTGTAGACACTGTTTCAAAAATTGAGGAGACGCGATGTCGTTTGGGTCGTTCAGCATCTTGCATCGTTAGTCGGACTTCCTGATGGGATTTTTCCGGATTTTCTACCATATGATACGCAAATGCGGGGTAGGCTATTATATATAATTCCCATGTCACGATGTTTGTCCTGGATGAACTCTGAAACTAACAATCCGATTTTAACTTTTTTTTTTTTAAATGTGTGTTTTGTTCCAACTTGAGAGATAGGATAGTTTTTATACAGATTTTTTTTTATTTAAATGCATAATCGACGATTTTCATATTTCGTCATTTGGCGCCATTGACGTCATTTGGCGCAACTAAAATTTGCGATTTCTCATCCGATGGACGTAATTTTGAAAGTACATTCAAAATACGAGCTCAGGTGCACCATAAGATCGGGTCGTTGATGCCAATACCTAACGAAGAGCCAAAATTTCTTCAAATTTATTTTGTGGGCAGTTCTGAAGAACTTGTGATGTCAGTATAATTTTATCGAACAAGCAGTACAAAGAGCTATTGTAGAATTGTTGGAAAATCTTTTAGAAAAGCATAACCAACTTATTAAATTATTTAACGAATTTATTTATTTTGACGAAAGACAGACTAACAAGAAATAGTGTTCATCGCTTAGCTCTTAGATAAATGAAAGTAATGATTATTAAAAATTAAATTTGGTAAAATAATTATAAAAGAGTGTTAAAAATCAACATTATCTACCTCCTTCATTTTAATTAATAAAAATTAAACATTTTCTATTCGTTGAAGCTTAATTTTAACTTTTCATCATTCTTTACCAATCACTTCCTTAACAATACCAATCATAGTATCTAATAATTGAACGAAATACAAGAAAGCCACAGCAACGCGTGGCAGGGTCTGCTAGTTACCTACAAAATCCTGCCGAAAGCACTGCCCTCCTCCTTCTTCAACAAGGAGCTAAGTCAGACTTCTATCTACGGGTGGCATGAGGGCTGAGGTGTTACTAGTTTCATTCCGAAATGCAGAGTTGGTTTAAAAATGTCATACAAAGCACCCCGCGCTTTTGGAACAGTGGTATTCATTTTCTCGTCAATCATTTTATTCTTATGTTAACAATTATTTTTTACTTTTTAGATAGATTAACTCTAAAAGCGTGTTTTTTTTTAGTTTTTTTAAATTATAATTTAGGAAATTTAGGAAAAACATCTCCTGCTTGAGAACAATTAAAGGAGATCGAAAAAGCTAAAGCTATCGGTACAATTAGGAGTCCGTTGACGATGCCCACAAAATAAAAAGGTTAAAGTTAAAACAAAAATTTTAAGATAAAAGTAAAATAAAACAAAAGGAATTAAAATTAAACAAAATAATTATACAAAATAGGTCGGGTTTGATCAGTTGACTGACTCGCCAGTAGATGGCGCCATCAGTCCCAAAATCGAGCCCAAAGAGTCAGTTACATACATACAAACAAACATACAGATGAAACTAATAAAAGAGTATTAATAAAAACAATCAGACTTGATGACTGTGACAACTTGTGTAAAACGTCTCGCATCGATAGTTAAACTACTGTAACGCCTCGGCCTATAACAGGTGGGCTGAAAAGTTCATAGGGTGGCACATAGATGGCGCTACTAGTATTAAATCCATATGATTAACCTTCAAAAGACGCGTGTATAAATTTGACAGCTGTTGCACTATTAGTATGTGAGTTATAGCGTTTTTAGTGAAGCAACTTTTGTCAGTTGGAAAAAATGGATACAAAGGAATTTCGTGTGTTAATAAAGCATTGCTTTTTGGCGAAAAAAAAATACTATTGAAGCCAAGGCTTTGCTGGATAAACATTATTCGGACTTTGCACTAGGAAGATCAACCGTAGAGAAGTGGTTTGCTAAATTTAAACGAGGCGAAATGAGCACCGAGGACGATGCACGCAGTGGACGCCCCAAAGAGGCTGTTACCGACGAAAACATCAAAAAAGTCCGCAAAATAATTTCTGATAACCGTAAAGTGAAGTTGATTGAGATAGCTGAGACCCTAAAGATATCAAAGGAACGTGTTGGACACATCGTGAATGAATATTTGGGTATGCGAAAGCTCTATTCAAAGTGGGTGCTGCGCGAGCTCACAATCGACCGAAAACAACAACGAATTGATGATTCTAAGCAGTGTTTGGAGCTGCTCAATCGTAATAAACCCGAATTTTTGCGTCGATATCTGACAATGGATGACACATGGCTCCATCATTTCACACCGGAGTCCAATCGACAGTCAGCCGAATGGACTACAAGTGAGGAGCATTAAAAATGCTATAACTTCACTAAAAATGCTATAAGTCACATACTAATAGTGAAACAGCTGTCAAATTTATACACGTGTCATTTGAAGGTTAGGGCTAACTAAAAACCATATAGATTTAATACTAGTAGCGCCATCTACGTGTCAGCATACGGACATATCAGCCCACCTGCTACTAGATGTATAACGGCTTCAAGTAGAAGGCCACATGATTGGAATCAGCTTTAGCATCTCACAAAACCCAGCGTAACTCAAATACTAATGAATATTTTGACGTCAAATTTCACACACAAAAGTTTTTTTTTTTTTTTTTTTTTTTTTTTTTTCTTTTTTGGACAGTGCCAGCAACCTAAAAAAAAAAAAAAAAAATTGAGGTGCCATATGCCCGGGAATTTTAAATTGAAAACTGGTCTTACTTTTTGCGCACAGTAGTACATCCAATTTTCTTGAATGTATTCCGTGTAGCGTGGCCCATAAAGCCACTGACATATCATACTCAAAGAGAAAGGCCGAGAAAAATTTTTTAACATTCAAAACTTTAAATCCTTTATCCTTCATTGAAGGTTGAATATATAGTGGTGCGGAATGCACTTTAAACCAAAGGACCCGGTCCTAATAGGATCGTAGAGCGCTGCGGGGGCATTGTTGCTCCGCGTCCGTGGCTTATCTTCAAGTTACACGCGCCCCCTGGGTAATGCAAAGGGAGTACGTCTGTGCAGCGCTTGCCTTAAGGCATACAAGACCAAGCTGTCTAAGTGCTTAGAGCCTGAATGGCCGATAGGCTGGCGCACGGTACCACAGGTTTCGGGTTCGAGTCCCGGCGATGCCATCGATGTTTGTAGTGGTTCGGAATCCACTTTAAACCTTAGGTCCCGGTCTAATAGGATCGTAGAGCGTTGCGGGGGCATTGTTACTCTGCGTCCGTGGCTTATCCTCAAGTGACACGCGCCCCCTGGGTAATACAAAGTGAGTAACGTCTGTGCAGTGCTTATCTTAAGGCATCCAAGACCAAGCTCTCTAAAAGTGTTTGCCAGTTGCATTAGAAAGAAAAAAAAAAAGGTTGAATATTATATATTACTCGAAAAAGGAAGAAACATTTTCCTCAATACTACAACCTGGTTCCACTGCATACTCTGCATTCATAATTAAAGAAGAAATAACACAATTATCTCACCAGCACTCTTCAGAAACACATAAAATGATTGAACTTTGTCAGGCACAAACGGGGCCGGATTTTCCTATAGACTAAATAGACTTCAGCCTAGGGCCTCAAGATCAAGAGGGGCCTACATTCAAATTGTTAGAAAAAATTAGAATTACACTATTTAAAAGCAGTAAACACTAAATCGAAAATAAGGAGAAATTCTACACATATGACAAATATTTTTTTCTTTCTAATGCAGCTGGCAAACACTTAGACAACTTGGTCTTGGATGCCTTAAGGCAAGCACTGCACAGACGTTACTCACTTTGCATTACCCAGGGGGCGCGTGTCACTTGAGGATAAGCCACGGACGCGGAGTAACAATGTCCCCGCAACGCTCTACGATCCTATTAGACCGGAACCTACGGTTTAAATTGGATTCCGAATCACTACAAACATCCATGGCACCACCGGGACTCGAACCCGCAACCTGTGGTAGTGAGCGCCAGCCACTCGGCCATTCAGGTCTCATATATGATAAAAACATAAAAATGTATTGATTAAGATCAACGCGGTCGGTTCATTGGGTCTGTTCGTTTGTATATACTAGATTGCACCAAAGTATAGTATACATATATTATTTATATATTATATATATTATATTATATATATTATATTTTATATCATATATAGTATATATATATTATTTGATAGAAAATATGACAATATTTATTGCATATTTTATTTTCACAGTCAAAGATTTTTATTATTTGAATTTTGTTTCTTTGTAAATGTTGTCGTTATGTTTGATTAGTCATTGTTTCAAGTACTATATAGGGTGCTGAGAATAAATGTCCAAATAAGTGTTTTTTATTTATTATCCGTGCCACATTTTTTATAAAGATTAGTACCCATCACGACATGCTTCATTTGATATATATCCCATAAATGATGTATTTCATTATCTCTCATGTAATTTACAAATTTAAAAATGGTAGGCGAAAGGCCTCATAAGTGGAATAGCCTAGGGCCTCTTTTCATCTAAATCCAGCCCAGCAGAAGCAACTTCCTTCCGAAATCTATCAAATCATTATCAGAAAATTTCACCCCAGCACTAACTTCACTCGGTTAATCATAGATAAAACTTTCCAATCCTTCAAATATCGCGCAATTATTCAGTATTAGGGATAACAAGTAATATAATACAAGTAAATATACAAGTAAATTTCTACTTTTTTCCCCCTATATTGCAGAAAGTCCTTTATAAATAATTTTCATTCATTAAAATTTATCTGGTGCCATCTATTGGTAGATATAGGCAACTTAAATCTAAAAAAACTGAACTTAATTAATTAAATTTAATTACTGAATTAATATTTGAGAAAACTGTATTAACATCAAGTGTCATCCACTGCAAGTTCAAAAAAATGTATTTGAACTTGAGTGGATGAATAAAAAGTATTTTATGAACAATTGAAAATTTGAACAAGATATATATAGGGAGAGTGTGAGCTAATGGAAGGAATTGAAAAAGAAATTCAAACTTAGAAAATCTGTATTCCAAATTTTTACATGATCTGGGCAGCACTGTTTCGAATTTGAAGGAGCAGATCATTTTACCCACCGTATCCTCTTACCACCAAAAACAAAATGGCCACTAAGCCATGACTATTTAGTGTATTCTATTGGTTCTCTATTTTAGATTTTTTTTTTTTTTTTTTTTTTTACCAGGTTTCATGTTGTTTTTCATGTTCTTTAAAAAATTTAAATATTGTTCAATGGAAGGCCAGAAGCATTCGAGCCAAGAAACCGTGGCTTCTCAATATTTTTAACCATTCTTCTGATTTTTGTAATGTGGGCCAATAATGCCATTCTAAACAATAACGGTGAGTTTCATTAGCATGATGAACTTATTAATAGAGGACCTGAATGGCCGAGTGGCAAACTCTATGGCGCTCGGTACCACAGGTTTCGGGTTCGAGTCCCGGCGGTGCCATGGATGTTTGTAGTGGTTCGGAATCCACTTTAAACCATATGTCCCGGTCTAACGTGATCGTAGAGAGTTGCGGGGGAATTGTTACTCCGCGTCCGTTGCTTATCTTGAAGTGACACGCGCGCCCTGGGTAATGCAAAGAGAGTAACGTCTGTGCAGCGCTTTTTGCTGCATTATAAAAAATAAAAACTTATTTACAGAACAGACAAACCTAAAAAACGAAGGGGAGGGGAGTTTGATGATCGCCCTCGATTTTGCTATAGTGGCCAATTAGCTAGAACTGGTCACAGGTACCACAGGCTTCAGGTTCGAATCCTGACGGTGACCTGGATGTTTATTAGCGGTTCGGAATCGATGTTAAACTGTTGGTTCTGGTCTAATTAACCCAAAGTGTGCACAAAATGACCGTAGAGCGACAAACCAAACAGAATTATGAATTTCCTTAATCTTCCTCAATCCTATAATAAAATACAAGCAATCGCAAATTCGTCTTTCTCGTAAATCTTTTGCCGTCGTCAATATTTACTCTCCAAAAGGAGAATTTAACATTGAATAGCCTGAAGCAGTGAACCCACAACTGCCTTTCCTCTTGCATTATTCTAGGAAATTTCAATACCAAACACCCTATCTTTAGTTCTGCTTCTTCTAACAGCAATTCCGATATCCTAATAAATTGGATCCTTGACAACCATTTGGCCATCCTTAATACAAACATGGCTATCAGGGCCAGATTTAGATGAAAAGAGGCCCTAGTCTATTCCACTTATAAGGCCCTTTCACCTCCCATTTTTTAGTTTGTAAATTACATGAGAAGGGCCTGAATGGCCGAGTGGCTAGCGCTCTGGTGCTCGGTACCACAGCTTTCAGGTTCGAGTCCCGGCGGTGCCATGGATGTTTGTAGTGGTTCGGAGTCCACTTTAAACTGTAGGTCCCGGTCCTAATAGCATCGTAGAGCGCTGCGGGGGCATTGTTACTCCGCGTCCGTGGCTTACTATCAAGCTACACGCGCCCCCTGGGTAATGCAAAGTGAGTAACGTCTGTGCAGCGCTTGCCTTAAGGCATCCAAGACAAATCTGTCTAAGTGTTTGCCAGCCGCATTAGAAAGAAAAAAAAATTGCATGATTGGTTTGTCGCTCTACGGTCACCTTATGCACTCTTTTGGGCTAAACAGACCGGGACCTACAGTTTAACGTGGATTCCGAACCACTTACAAACATCCATGCCACCGCCAGGATTCAAACCTGAAGCCTGGGATACCAAAGACCAGAGCGCTAGCCACTTGGCCACCAGGCCGCTAAAAATTACATGAGAGATAATAAAATATATCATTACTGTGATATATATCAATATGTTAAATGAAACATGTCGTGAGGGGTACTACTCTTTATAAAAAATGTGGCATGGTTAATAAATAAAAAAAATGTCGAGAACACTTATTTGGACATTTACTCTCAGCACCCTATATAGTAACTTGTAACAATAACTAATCAAACATAACACACACATTTACAAAGAAACAAAATTCAAATAATAAAAATCTTTGAATACGAAAATAAAATATGGAATAAAAATTTTCATATCTTCTATCAAATTAAACTAAATATATTCAATACATTGAAGATTAAAGCAAATTCAATTCAGATAAATTTATTTCATAATTTCTCCTTATTTTCGATTCAGTGTTTTAGTGTTTACTGTTTTTGGAATAGTGTCATTCTAATTTTGCTAACAATTTGAATGTAGGCCCCTCTTGATCTTGAGCCCCCAGGCTGAAGCCTAGTTAGACTATAGGAAAATCCGGCCCTGATGGCTACACATATTGCACCGTCTTCTTTCTCTCTCCTGGATTTATCTAAAACTAGTACAGATATTTACCCAAACATTTCTTTCCGCGTTCCTTCTTATCTGTTTGATATCGATCAAATTCAAATACATCTAACCTTTCAACTTAGTAACCGGCTTAAATATTATAGACAAGCCGTCATTTGATCCAAAATTCTACATTCTCTGGGCCTGAATGACCGAGTGGCTAACGCTGTGGAGTTCGGTATCACAGGTTTCGGGTTCGAGTACCGGCAGTGCAATGGATGTTTGTAGTGGTTCGGAATCCATTTTAAACCGTCCCGGTCTAACATGATCGTAGAGCGTTGCGGGGGTAGTGTTACTCCGCGTCCGTGGCTTATCTTCAAGCTACACACACTTCCTGGGTAGTGCTAAGTGAGTAACGTCGGTGCAGCGCTTGCCTTAGGTATCAAAGACAACTATCTAAGTGTTTGCCAGCTGCATTAGAAAAAAATAATAATTTAGTTATAGAACAGACAAACCTAAAAAGAAGAAAAGGGGAGTTTGATGATCGCCATCGATTTCTTTATAGCGGTCTGACGGCCAATTGGCTAGAGCTCTAGTCCCAGGTACCCCATGTTTCAGGTTCGAATCCTGGCGGTGACTTGGAGAATCGATGTTAAACTGTAGGGTCTGGTCTAATTAACCCAAAGTGTGCACAAAATGACAGTAGAGCGACAAACCGAACCGAATTATAAATTTCCTCAATTCTATAATGAAATACAAGCATTCGTCTTTCGCATAAATCTTTTTCCATCGTCAATATTTACTCTCAAAGGGGCCTGATGGCCGAGTGTACTCGGTAATAATAAAAACACTCTGGCATTCGGTACCACAGGTATTGGGTTCGAATCCCGGCAGTGCCATGGGTGTTTGTAGTCGTTCGGAATTCATTTTAAACCGTAGGTTCCGGTCTAACATAATCGTAGAGTGTTGCGGGGGGTAGTGTTACTCCGCGTCTGTAGCTTATCTTCAAGCTACACGCACCTCCTGGGTAGTGCTAAGTGAGTAACGTCTGTGCAGCGCTTGCCTTAAGGCATCAAATATAAGTGTTTGTCAGCTGCATTAGAACAATATCTACATTCTCTTCATGATCATCATAATTCTATGCACAAATTTGAAAATCATTTTGAGTTAAATGATTTCCTGACAACTATTTTGCATACTAATAAGACAACCTATACTATCTCTCATAAACCCTTACAACCTTGGTGAAACTGACAGTGCGAACATCTACATTATAAAAATACCTTTATATAAAAGCCGAATTCAGCTACCCAGAGATCACTGGATGGCATATAAGAAAACTTCGTATATTGTTCGTCGACTTTTATCTTAAATAAAACGAAAATATTGTGACTCTACAGGTTATAAATGGACCGAATTTATAAAATCATTAGAGCAATTCACAACAGACATGATACTTTTGAGAATAACAAAAAAAAATTTACTAATAATAACTCCATCATTGCAGACTCAGATCAACAAGCTAATCTCTTGGTATCTCACTTTAATAGATCCTTTTTTTTGTTGTTGTTGTTCTAATGCAGCTGGCAAACCCTTAGACACTTGTCTTTGATGCCTTAAGGCAAGCGCTGCACAGACGTTACTCACTTCGCATTACCCAGGGGGCCCGTGTAACTTGAAGATAAGCCACGGACGCGGAGTAACACTACCCCCGCAACGCTCTACGATTATATTAGACCGGGACCTACGGTTTAAAGTGGATTCCGAACCACTACAAACATCCATGGCACCGCCGGGATTCGAACCCGAAACCTGTGGTACCGAGCGCCATAGCGCTAGCCACTCGGCCATTCAGGCCCTCCTTAGTAGATCCTCCATAATACATTTTATTCTTTTGGACTTTTCTGCAGATTACTCTCATAATTATAACAATCCTTTTTATTTCGTTGAACTTACAAATACAATTAAAACTACTCCCTACTACTACTTTCTGACGTATACGAAAATTTACACATTACTGCTTCCTATTTAATTTCTTCCAAACCAAAAGATACCACATCATTTACACAAGAATGGTTTTGAAAAATACTTATAAAGAAGAAAGTTGGAAGTCATTTTAGCAACTGATGCATATAAAACTCCGATAAAATACTCAATGAGCCAGAATGGCCGAGTGTCTAGTTCTCTGGAGCTCAATGCCACAAGTTTCGGGTTCTAGTCCTCGGAGTGCCATGGATGTTTGTAGTGGTTCGGAATCCACTTTAAGCCGTAGTTTCCGGTCTCATATGACTGTAAGAGAGTCACGGAGCAAAATCAGACTTCTACCTGCAGGTGCTCCATCACAACAGAAGCTGTCCACTTTACCTTTATCCGTGAGTAGGTTACTCATGTAATGTCCATCCCGCACTACAGAACACTGAGTATTAGTCACAACACAACACACACTCAATATCCTGTATTAACTTATTCTCCCAAGAAAATCCATCTGAGGCTACCTCAAATTACAATAGTACTTTTACAGGTGAAACTCTCATGCTGATTTTATAAACTTGTACTCCAGTCATATTACACTATTTAATCACATAGTTTGTCTACGTTCAAGCTCTCCAAAATTGTAATTTTAAATCCAAACGAGTTATCCAACTTGGAGATCATCTCAAAAAAACTTGAACTCAATTTTATGTGAAAATGATGCTGAGCGAGTATAAGATGTAGACAGTGGCTTCCCGGAGAACTTTTAGAGGTAAGTGTTCCGCATTTGCATATCGTATGGTCGTAACTCTCACCAGACAGCTTGACTATCGACACGAGAGGAGTAACTTATTACAATCGCCATCGATTTGACTCGTTCCTAAAAGTAGTGACTACAACAAGGAGGTCAGAGGGTTTCGAACCTCACCCTCCCTGCACGTCGCCGCTGGGACAAAAGTCGGACAATGTTTGTGTTTGTCTAATGATATTCAGTTCCTCTGCTGTAGCCTAAGTGCCCTTCTAAACTTTTTTTTTTCTTTAGGTATTTGAGTATTAGGCTCTACGGGATCTTGTATAATGAATGTTAATATTTTTTACACTATTTAATTGTATTTCTATGCAACGCGTTTTACATGTAACTGATACTATTATGCCTATTGTTATACAAACTGATCATATTTCACGTTCATTATTTTTCAGTTCTCTTTTGATATTTGTACTGATATGATATGTTTATATATATATATATATATATATATATGCGAACTTCTCTACCGGTCTAGCAAATAAGTAATGGCCGGAATGGGTTGTCTACGGGTGTATGTCAAAGCAGAAAAACGAAACGTGGTTTCTCTCAACAACAGACATTTAATGAAGCACGGTTATATGTACAGCGATATTTACATTAATTATTAATACATCAACTTCTCTCGCTGCTTGACGCAGCCCGCTCCAGTCTCGCCTCCTCACTCGTTTTCGGTCAGCGTTCTTCTCCGCGCCCATCTACGGGGTTTCTTTCCTTCTCTACGGCAGAGTTCAAAGTCGAATACTGCCGCTACATGGCAAAAGGTCTGGGTCGAAGACACATAGTCCGTGATGTGTCGCCATCTGGTGATTAGCACACAAACAAATCCTACAGAATCGGCCATCCTGCAGGTCACTGCCCCTAGTGACTAACACACAAAAATCAAAATAATTCCAGAATATGACAAATAATAAAATATAAAGATGTTCGAAAATACTATAAAATAACAATAAATTCCAATGATATCATATTCTGAAATACATACAAATTATACCAATATCGTATCCTGAAATATATGCAAATCATATCAATATCATATTCTGAAATATATGCAAATTAAAACAATATCATATTCTGAAATACATGCAAAATTATACCAATATCAAATTCAAAAACGCTTATACACTGCGTGAAAAAAGTAGAAGGAGATTAGATTATTTTTGATAAATGAAAAATGACGCATTTTTTAAACAATTAATTTATTCACAACGTTTTTACATGCAGATACCTGTATCTAGACAAAACAAAAAAGTACACAACTAAAAAAAAGTATACTTAATTAAAAAATTGGTTTTAACGATCTCATGATCAGTGAAAAAAGTAGAAGGACACTTCTAAAAAAGAGGTGTACTATATAAATTAATATGGAATTCTTTTCCCGTTGGCTCGAATTACTTCGAAGATCCTATTTGGCATCGAACTGTATAAAAATTGAATTTTTGTTTGGCAAAAATTCTCCCATACAAAGTTTAATGATTTCTGCAGCTCAGCTACAGATTCAAACTGCTTTCCACCCTCGTAAACACGACGTACAATCATTGCCCATATGTTCTCTACAATGTTGATATCAGGACTTTTAGCAGGCCAATGTAAAAGTCGAACATTGTTTGCTGCAAACCAATCTTTAACACCATTTGCAGTGTGAATTGATGCTCCATCTTGCTGAAAAATCCAGTCATCTCTTCCTAACTCAGTGCCATACGGGAGAAGATTTGAGTTTAGAGTCTGGATGTAGTCTGTATGGTACTGTCTACCATTTAGAAAGACTAAACTTGTCCTGCCTCCATAGCCAACTGCTAACCATACCATTAAACCACCTCCTCCCATCTGTCGAGTAGAATAAGTTTCTTCTTCAATACCAAGACAGTGCCAATAGTACTGATAATCATCTGGACCATCCAAATTGAATTTTTTCTCATCGGAAAATATAACTGAGGTCCATTCTGAGCTCCAGGACAGGTGGTCTTTAGCCCACTGCAGTCGGTTCTTCATGTGTCCTTCATTCCACTTCGGATGGTGCATCCGTTTTTTGAAGACGAACTTTTTTGAGCGTTTTATGTAGTTATAGACAGTTCTTTTGGTTACATGTGTAATTCCTGATTAAAATTGCGCCTTGCCGACACTTCCACCAGTCATTTTGAGTTCACGAATGATTTTTCGTTGATCACTTTGGATGAGTTTTTTTGGTCTTCCTGTCTTCTTTTTTCTTCTGTCACTTTCAGGGTTTCTTATGAAGTTCGAAACAGTATTAGGACTGATTCGTAGCTGCCGTGCAATCTCTCTCACCCCTTTGTCTTCATTTTTATAGGCAACTATTTGGACCTTCTGAAACTTACTTAAGGGTATTCCTCTGGACATCCTAAAACCAACAAAAACTATGAATTTCTTGCTAAATATTTTATTCTTGTTAAAAAGGAATTAAAAGAGAAAAAAACACTTACCTATAAACTTTCCAACAGCTTCTAAATAGATTTTTCGGACGTGTCCTTCTACTTTTTTCACACACCCAAAGTCATTAAGTATTGCATTCCTAAGTTAAAATAGTGGTAGGTAAAAAAATCTCATTTAACTTTCACTTAACGTAAATTAAAACTCTAACAAAACAACTCTCTATAAAAATCAGGTCAAAAGCAGTAAAATAAAAGCATATTGTACAAAAAAAAATGACTGTCCTTCTACTTTTTTCACACAGTGTACTACATATAAGAAAAATAGTAAGACACAAAAACATATCATATTAGTAGAAATAGTAGTTAACATCAGGTATGTGCTTAGTCTAATTCTTAATCCAAATTTTGCATAAAAGGATCAGGGGGATCCTCTCCTTCCGTAAAACGTCTTCGAATGCCTCTAATACGCTTTGAATTTCCCTTCCTACCCCCAAAATCTTTCTTTAAATAATTTGGATCTCTGTACTTGGATCCTCGCAACTTAAAATCCGTTGATCTATCATATCCTTTAGGTTGTGGAATGTGGGTAAGACGAGGTATTCCGCCAATTGATACACTACGCTAGCGACGCAGTCCCTCATACCGCTGATGTTTTTGACCATCACCTATCTTCACAACATTATGAGCAACGCATTAGAGAGTTTTTGCATACCGTATTTTGGACGTCCGTTAGCTTTTTCTCCCTAGCGCGCATGCTCATGGGAAATTGTGCATGCGTATCTGTAATAATGTTTCCTATGAGCATGCGCGCTAGGGAGAAAAAGCTAACGGACGTCCAAAATACGGTATGCAAAAACTCTCTATTTTCCAGTACGTTGACGAAGAACAACACTATTCTCTACTTTATCCCCAGATTGTACTTTTACATTACTTTTAACTTCAGATATGGGAAATAACAGCTTTTCTCTTTCTTTTGCTTCGTACGATAGATATCCAAAATTACCTTTCATTGTATCTGCGATACTGTGTATTTTTGCTAGGGCAGCTTTAACGTTAACAGCGCATTCCTCCTTCTCTACTCCCCTTTGAAACAGAACTACATCTTCCTTTTGTGGAAACTCATGCTTGTCGTCTAAACTAAGTAGTTCTACCTTATTTTCTCTAGCAATACCAAATTTACCCTCAGCCAAATCTTCAATTCTTTTTACCATTAGGTACTACGGACGATTTTTCTAAATAGGTTTCTCGATAAGGATCAGAACATCCTAAATGTTTAATAACACTACTCAAGACCTCAGGTTTAACGTCTTCTCTAGGTAACATTCTAACTTGTGTAGGATACACTTTGTCGTCTTTCGACATAATTCTCCTAGATGTATCAATGGTTTCAGTTACATCTGAATTACACGAAGAAATAGGATCTGTGGGTTTATTTTTTGCCAGCGTGTCACTAGGGTGACTCAGTTTAATCTCATTGCCCAAGTTTAATTTGAATGCCTGCTTTGAACATGTCTTTGTTTCTCATTTACAAAATTTCACCTTATTATTCATGAAATTCATTGAAGCCTGACCTAAAATATCAGCTCCTATAATCGCCTGAAATTGTAACTCTGCGGTTGGCACTACATGCCATGTCAAAGTGAAATTATTTTCATCTATAATAACTTCTTGTTGTACAGAACCCTTAGTGGAAATCCACGAATTTCCAATCCCTTCCAAAACCACTCCTTTATTAGAGACATACGGCATTTCACTACACACATCTTCACGTAATAGACTTACGGAACTACCTGTTTTGACAAGTGCGACCACATTTCTATTATTCAACTTAATCTCTTTTGTTATATGCCTTTCTGTAAACATTACAGAAGGGATATGAGCAGCATTAATATTTGAAGTTTCTTGATTTTCATTAAT
Source organism: Caerostris darwini (assembly GCA_021605075.1). Classification (NCBI taxonomy): domain Eukaryota; kingdom Metazoa; phylum Arthropoda; class Arachnida; order Araneae; family Araneidae; genus Caerostris; species Caerostris darwini. The sequence goes on from BPLQ01011449.1 coordinate 16,639, forward strand.
CGTTTCCCGATTTTCATTAATTCTATCAAATATTGAACTGGAATTGAATTGAAAATTTTCCTCTTTGTCAGGGAGTCTATTCCCAACCTCAGTGTTTGAGTTTCCGAACATACGTAATCCGACCTTTTGCGCATTATTTGCAATTTTTTAAATTCAAATTCACTTTTACGACGTCGTTCGTCTCTCTTCGCATTCCTCTCATTAATAATCGTGCTTAACAACTCCTTACAAAATCCCTCATCATAATCGTCGCTTTTAAGAATAGCATTCTTATAATCAATAATTCTAAAATCAGGTTTTGTAGTTATACCTAGTTCTCTACACAATATATTTAGATCCTCCTTTAAACCATTGGCTAAATAAGCCATTTTAAATTTTCTTAAAAATTATATCTCTAAAACAAACAATAAAAATAAATCAGCTTTACCCTTAATTTGATTTAAAACTCAAAACAAATAATACTCCATAAAAATATTAATACTCATCTAAATATAAAAGCATTTTTAAATATTTCAATTATAATCAATTAGAATTTCATAAACTCAATTAGCAAAAATAATCTATAGCCAAAATAGTTAAATCAATAAGTAGTTAAGTCAAATAGCACTTTCTTTACATGCATAAAAAAAAACACTCTTTCCTATTCCAAAATAAGACAGAATAAAAACTTATTCTTATTATATAACTTATTCTAATATTTTACTTAAAATATTCACTTCATTTCTCAAAGAAAAACATATATAGCATATTATTCAAATGCACAAGAATATCAGAAATTAAAAATAGTGACTAAGTATTTAAAACAATCAATAAAAATAGCAGCAATATAGAACTCTCTTTCTAAAATAACCTTTTAAATATAAACACAATGAAAACAATTACTCTTATAGAATTAGTTTCACTTTTAAAAGTCAAAGAAAAATCCAATAATTAAAATTAAATATCATCATGCAAATATGAAAACAAAAGTTATTGTAAAAGGTCTTATCTGAAAGTTTCATCCAATGCCTAGACCAGGGTGGACCTTTTATCAAATATGGAATGTGTCGCTGAAAAGTTATTGGCCAGGGCGGCCTGATACACACAAAAAAAAATTTGCTTTATCCTTGCTATAACCGGGGTGGCTATCTTAGTGTGCGTCGAAAAAGGAAAATTGATTCTCTCCCAATGCTTCTTGGCCAGGGTGGCCTTCTTATCAAATATGGAATGCGTTGAACTTCTTGGTCAGGGTGGCCGGATATCCGAAAACAACTTGCTAGAGCCAGGGTGGCTATCTCCTTCTTATCAAATATGGAATGCGTTAAACTTCTTGGCCAGGATGGCCGGATATCCAAAACAGCTTGCTATAGCCGGGGTGGCTATCTCCTTCTTATCAAATATAGAATGCGTTAAACTTTTTGGCCAGGGTGGCCGGATATCCAAAAACCACATGCTATAGCCAGGGTGGCTATCTCATTGTGCTCCGAAAACTAAAATATTTCTCTCCAACACTTCTTGGCCAGGGTGGCCTTATCTCGCTGTATCATTTATAACCGGGACGGCTATCTCGAAGGCTTCCAACAAAATGGTTTCTTCCAACAGTCCAACGAATTCATCCCGGCCGAGCCCCCAATTTTTTGTAGACTTCTCTACCAGTCTAGCAAATAAGTAATGGCTGGAGTGGGTTGTCTTTTAAAGCAGAATAAAAACGTTGTTTTTCTCTCAGCAACAGACATTTAATGAAGCACGGTTATATGTACAGCGATATTTACATTAATTATTAATACATCAACTTCTCTCGCTGCTTGAAGCAGCCCGCTCCAGTCTCGCCTCCTCCCTCGTTGTCGGCCAGCGTTCTTCTCCTGCACCCATCTATGGGGTTTCTCTCCTTCTCCCACTGCCTGAGTTCAAAGTCGAATACTGCCGCTACAGGGCAAAAGGTTTGTGTCGAAGACACATAGTCCGTGATGAGTCGCCATCTGGTAATTAACACACAAACAAATCCTACATATATTATATATGATATGTTATATACGGTCATCTCATGAGAATAGAAAGTGATAGAGCTGCTTTGAAAGTTTTCATTGAAACCCCTTTTGGGGTTATTGAAAACCTTACTTTTGGACCACGACCAAGGGGAAGTCCGAAAAAGAGATGGGTTGACTATTTAAGACTCTGATCTTAATATTATTAAGATCAAAAACTGGAGGTCCACGGCCAAGAAGAGAACATCCTAGCTGGATCTTTTAAAGAAGGTCAAGGCCCACAACAGGCTGTCGAGCCAGTTATGATGATGATGATATGTTATATATATATATATGAACCCCACGCTGACAGAAAAAAGATTTAAAATTAGAAAGCATTGAAATAAATATTACAAAGCATTATTTAACTATTTATTTTCTTACTGGACAAACCTAGAACATTCTTCGTATTCTGTCACATCGAAATTGGGAAATTCTTTTAATTATTAAGAACTTTATAATACTGCAAAGAAATACTGCAATAATTTTTTATAATAATTAAAAAGGAATGCAAATTATGAAATACCAATGATAGAGTACTTTTTTTTCAAATTAAAGAAATTTAATTGAAAGTTTGGAATTGAACTTTTGAATTAATTGAACTTTTGAATTCATTAATAAGTGTTGATGATATCCAAATTTTTCAAAAAGCTAGCTATCTGATGCGACAATTTCTCTCTATATTTACTGATCTGGGTAACCTTGATGGCCTTATTCAAGAAATAAGTACTGCTCAAACTAAAGCAGATAAACTCCAAGCATTTGCTAATGGCCTGGCATCTCAATCACTTCCAAATGTATCGTAATGGTTCAATGGCCTATTGGGCTTTACATTTGCTATTGGAATGCTTGTAGTTTAAAAAATAAACTTTTTGACTTTGATATTTTTCTTAATAACTATAATCCGGACATTGTACTACGACAGGAAACGCTTTTAAAATCTGATCATTCTCCTAATTTTTCTGGTTACATTTTCTATCTCAATGACGGACCACAGAGTCTTGTCTCTGGTGGCCCTGATATTTTAATTAAGAATAGTATTCCGCATATGCCCTCCCCAATTCTCCATGCACTATTCTCCATGGAAATTTTCCATCTCTGACTGTTGCATGCGTTTATGTTCCACATGATGTAACTTCCTCTAATTTCATTCATGATCAAAATGTTCTTTTTTCCTATAGTAGTAGCACCATTTTGGCTGGGGATTTTAATGCTAGACATACTCAGTGGGGTTGCTATAATAGAAACCATTATTCTGTCTCTACCATTGACCTTGCAGTCACGAAAAAGTTTCGTTTTAACTACATCATTTCCTCTCTTAATTAGTAGGATAGCTTTCCTCGGATCATAATCCTGTAATCATTAAATTTAAACTTTCTTATCCTACTATCTCTGTTAACAGAAATGTTAGAACTTGTTGGAAATTTTCTTCTTTAATTGACTCTAATTTTAATTAATTTGCTCATAAACTTAACAATGCTGCTGAAATTGATGACGCTACTGAAAATATGACGAAAATAATTACTGATGCTTACAATGCAACCTCGAAACAAATTATTATTAACAATCATAGTTATCTTCTTCTGCACATTAAAACCTTAATCACTAACAGTAATCATACACGTAAAATCTGGCAAATCTTTTGTGATCCGCAAAATAAGACTAATTATAATCACTCGCAGGCTTTACTGAGACGAGTTATTGCTCTTTATAATTATGAAACTTGAGATAGACACCTGCAAACTGCAAACTGAGAAGATGGTTTTTTCTGGTCTTACTCCGAGGCTTTTAAATGTAAACGTACTCACATTAGAATCCTAGGCTCTAACAATTCACTGGCTACCACTGACAATAAAAAAGCTGAGGTTTTAGCTAACAGCATTTAGGAACATTTTCTTGAGAACAATATTCATAATCATGATACTAAAATTCTCGTTGAGTTCACTATCATTAATTTTATTAATACTTATCAAAACTGTGAAACGCCTATCACTAAAGTGTCTTTCATTATTAATTGTATTTCCTCTCTGAACAAAACTCCTGTTATAGATAAAATTTCAAATAAAATGTTTTAAAAAAAGGTTTCTTTCAAAATAATACTTGAGATTTGTAAAATTACTCTTAGGAGGCTTCAGAACAAAATTCTTAGAATATTAACGAATTCAACCTAGTACTTTCATAATGACGATATTAGACGCTCTTTAGATTCCAAGACTGTTCACAAAATTTCTGCTAAATTCTATAATGATATGAGAAACATAAATTACTTACCCTGTTTTAATTTCCTACAAAATTACCTATATTTCTTCCCACAAACATAACAAAAGACCTCGCAACGTTCTAAATATTTTAAATTAATTCTTAATCCTGACGATTTTCTCCTTCCAATTGCGCTACGTCCCCCCATTGCTCGTCTGTTTATCCATTTATCCTGCTCTGACTAATTTATTACCTACAACTATCTAGACGAAAAAAGTACATTTTTCTCCTAATTTGACCTTTGCTCATTTTGTTTTATGTTTGACGATAATCAATTTCCACAATTACGACACGTTTATTCTACTTCGAACGCTTACTACGTTCTATTTTTATTCTAGCGGGAAAATTCCCTTTTTAACAGTGAAAGTAGAAGTCGTTCAATTTGTATTCCATTTTACATCAATAGGTGTCGCTACATCACTCCCCTACCAGTAACAAAGTTACGTTACTTTGAAAATGGTAGACGAATTAATATATCAATACAAATAATAGCGAACAAATACACATTGATACAAATTGAAATTGCACAAAATAATTACAAATACAATTACATATAAACAATTACATACAATAAATCAAATTAATTTTTAAAATGGAATGGATGAATTATAAGTTTGAAGAAAAGTCAATAATGTCATTGAAACGAACAGGAAGTTTTACTTGTCTTCCACAACGTGTTGTTGTATTTGGTTGTGCAACTTGCTGACTTGGTATAAATGTTTGTTCACTCGGCAGAGATGTATGATCATTTAAGGACGTTGGATTCAGAAGTTCATTAGGTTGTAACACATATGCCGGTTTTAATCTATCCACTGAAATATTAACTTGTTTATTTTTAATTGATAGAAGAAAGTTTTTCGGGGATCTTTGCAATACCAAATAGGGTCCTTCATATGGGGGTTCTAAAGGTTTTTTAACTCTGTCAATTCGCAGAAATACATGTGAGCATGTGTACAAATCTTTTGGAATGAAGATCTTTTGTTTACATTTGTTTTTGGATTGGTATGGTTTTAAGTCGGCCATCTGTTTTCGGAGATTGCTTACAAAATTATCATCAGATATTGGCAATCTGGATTCTTCAAAGAATTCGCCTGGTAATTTAATAGTTTTGCCATAAACCATTTCAGCTATTGTATACTTAGAGTCCTCATGTAGAGCAGCTCGCAAACCCATAAGAACCGTTGGTAATGTGTCCGTCCAACGAACGTTGTTATGACATCTAATAGCTGTTTTCAAGGTACGGTGAAGACGTTCAACTTTTCCATTACTCTGAGGATGGTAAGAAGACGTATGGTTTACTTTAACACCACATAGCGCAGCTAAACTTCGAAATAGTTCTGAAATAAATTGAGTGCCTCTGTCAGTAATAACACAAGTAGGTACACCAAATCGGGTAATCCAATGCTCATAAAAAGCTTTTGCTATACTTTCTGCAGTGATATTTGATAACGGTACCACTTCCATCCAAGAGGTAAACCGATCAATACACGTCAAGCAGTATGTGTATCCATTAGAAGGTGAATAAGGTCCAATTAAATCTATATGAACGACACTAAATCTCTCATCTGGTGCTTGAAATTGTGAATATTCTGATTTTGTATGTTTAGTTATTTTATTTTTCTGACAGTTGATGCAAGTTTGAGTCCACTGTTTAACATCTTTTTTCATATTTGGCCAAATGAATCTTTTAGTTATTTCTTTTACAGTAGTTCGAATTCCAGAATGAGCTAAACTGTGAATTGTATTAAATATTGTCATTCGAAAATTTTTGGTATGAATGGTCTGATACTGGAAGTAGAGGTATCACAATACAAGAGCTTTCCTGATGGCAATTGGTGTTCTTTAAAATGTAATGATTTGGAATGTAATTTCAATTGTTGCAGTTCATCATCATTAATTTGTGCATCTGCTATCAAGTCATAATCAACAATAGGTGAATCGATGTCCTCAATTCTAGACAGTCTGTCTGCTACCACATTGTTTCGACCACTGATATGGTATAGGTTAGTAGAGAATTGTGAGATATATTGTAGATGTCTGAGTTGTCTGGGGGAGGCTTTATCATTGTTTTGCTTAAAAGCAAATATTAACGGTTTATGATCAGTATAAATATCAAAATCTCGACCTTCAAGTAAATGCTTAAAATGTTTAATGGATAAATATATACCCAAAAGTTCACGGTCATAAACGCTGTAATTTTTCTGAGCATCATTAAGTTTTTAGAAAAAAATGCAATTGGCTTCCATCCATTTGGTTCTTTTTGTTGAATAACTGATCCAATAGCCCAATCAGATGCATCTGTGAGAAGTGCCAGAGGGTAATCCGAGTTGGGATATGCCATTAACGCTATTTGAGCAACATCTTGTTTGCATTTTTCAAAACTTTGTCTAGTTTCATCGGTCCATGGTATTTTGCGTCGATCTTTTTTGTAGATCCTTTCAAAAGTTCATGTAGAGGGGCTTGAGTTTTTGCGGCATTATTTATATAATTACGATAAAAATTGATCATTCCTAAGAAGGAACGTAATTCGTGCATAGTTTCTGGCAATGGATATTCTATGATAGCTTTGATCTTTTGAGGTTGAGGTAGTGAACCTTCCGCAGATATTTGATAGCCTAAAAAATCTATTACAGGTACTCCCAAAACTGATTTGCTAATATTAATCCGTAGACCATATTTATCTAAACGCTGGAAAACTATTTTAAGATGTGAACGATGTTCTTCCTCGCAAGAAGAGGCGATCAACACATCATCTAAGTATGGAAACACAAAGTCTAGACCATAAAGAACTTCATTTATAAACCTTTGAAATGTTGCAGGGGCATTTTTGAGACCAAAACTCATCACATTGAATTGATAAAGTCCAAAAGGTGTGATGATGGCAGTTTTTGCCTTATCTTCATCTGCTACAGGAATGTGATAATATGCTTTAGTAATGTCAATTTTAGAAAATATAGTTTTATTAGTTAAAATATGTTGAAAATCCTGGATTCGAGGTATGTTATATCGATCAGGTATAGTTAAATCATTCAATCTTCTATAATCACCACATGGACGAAAAGAACCATCTTTCTTTGTTACTATATGTAATGGACTTGCCCATTCTGAGCTAGATGGACTAATGATGTTATTGTCTAGCATATATTTAAATTCTCTTTTAGCTATTTCCAACCGTTTTGGATCTAATTGTCTTGCTTTACAATTTATAGGTTGTCCTTTAGTTACAATATGATGTTTTACATTATGTTTAACATTTGAAACAAGAAAATTTGGTTTTGTTATATTGGGATACATAGAAAATAAATCAGAATATTTACATAAGCTGCTCGTTGTATTTACACTTTCATTAATAGAGATGGGTGCAATGTTACCATAAACTGCAAGGTTAGTTACACCATCAATTAATCTTTTATGCTTTATATCAATTAATAAATTGAACTTATTTAAAAAATCTGCACCTAGTATAGGTTTACTAATTTTGGCCACAATAAATGGGAATTGAAATTCTCGGCGTAAACCTAGATCAAGATTTAAAATTTCTGTACCAAAAGTATCGATTGCAGTATTATTTGCAGCATATAATTTATAGTCACTAATAAATTTGTGTTTAGAAGTATAAGGAATAAGACTTACGTCCGCTCCACTATCAACCAAAAAGCGTAAACCCGTTTTTTTGTCGTTGACAAATAGACGGAATTGACGGCAATGTGTTGTATTTTCAGCAGCAGAGTCTGCCGTTAATTCTGTTGCTGATTCTGGTTTTCCGAAGGATTGTTTTTCCATGCACATGGAGCTTTGCATTTATCAGGAAAACATTTTTCTCGAAAACGAAAATGGTAATAACAGTATTTGCCAGAAGTATTATAATAGCGATTGCGAGACTTACTTCGATGAGAAGAAGAGTATCGACCGCTATTTGTTGTTTGGGAACGAGAGTTCCTTGTGACACTCAGTTTTTCAAGTTTATTTTCCAAAGATGTAATTTGTTGTTGTAACTCAGTCATGGCATCTGATCCTGATGAAACATTATTGCTTAAGCGGTAAAGTTCTTGTTTTGGTTGCATTTCAAGAATACGATCCGCCATTAATGCCAGTTTTTCAATTCCTTCATCACTAACTAGTAAAATATTCCGTACAGAATCAGGCATTTTTTGTAGAAATAATGTTGTTAGTACCTTATCAGTTATTCCATCAGTAGCCAGGTTTTTCATTTTTTGTAAAAGTTGACTGGGTTTAAGATCTCCCAAATCAAGTCCTGTCAGCAGTCTCTGAAGACGCTTATTTTCGCTTTCTTTAAAAGTATTCAGCAAACGTTCTTTAGCAGCGGTATATTTTGTTCTATTATCATCACTTATAATGTCCCACAAACTTTCAACAAACTTCGGTTCTAATTGCGAAACTAAGTAGTTGAATTTTGTATCCTCGGCTGTTATTCCACAAATTGAAAACTGTGCTTCAACTTGAAAGAACCATATTTCTGGTTTTTCTGCCCAAAAAAGGAGGTATTTTGACACTTACCCGCGCTACTTCATCTTTTTTCGCCGATTCATTAGATTCAGTCATTTTGTAAATAATTCACTGTTTGCAAACAATTCACGGGTCACCAAGTATGTGGCGGTATTGTAAAGGTTGCGTAGTGTTATTAAAATCCAGACGGCAAAATAAAAGACGATAATCAATTTTCACAATTACGACATGTTTATTCTACTTCGAACGCTTACTACGTTCTATCCCAATAAATATTATGCTTCATGAAACTTATCTTAAACAATCAGATGGTATAAAACTTAAATCTCTTACTGAAAGGTAACTTATTTTATAATGAATTATTATTTACGCCAAATTGAACAAGGGAATTCAAATCCTCTTGTCATTGAATTGACAAAAAAAGAAATTGTAATTGGCAAAGATACATTTCCAGTTTTAAATCAGTATGTTCAAGTCTTACCTCATCATGTACTGTTGAAAAGAAATGGTAATCAATGGTACATTAAAAGCCTACAGACTTCCGAAAGAGTGTATCTCAATGAAGTTCCTCTCATAGGTTTTCGGTTAAGGCAAATAGAAATTGGTGATCAAATTGCTTTTGGAGCCCCAAAAAAAGGAAGAAGATTTGTCTGTTGCTTGACTAATATAGTTTCTAAAGCGTCATCATCTTTTGTAAATTCTATTGAATTAATAGATTTATCTAGGTATGAAGAACCAACTGTAGTTATAAAAAGAGAACATGGTATTGAGGATTTTGAAGTTACCGAAAGTAAGTCTGCTACTAACAATGTTTCTTATTTAACAAGTGAAACTGGGGATAACAGTCTTCGAAGCAACATAAGTGAGTATGCAAATAAAAATTTTCTTACTATGAAAAGTGAACCTATGAATCAAGATCGACCAAACTTAAAATATGAGCTTATAAATAATAATTCTTCAGTTATTATTAAGTCTGAAAAGGCTGACAATTATATAGTAAAGAGTGAACCTGTTTTTAATTATGATGCAGCAAAAGTGCAAACAATTATGAATGAAGGTCTACCAAGATCTACTATGAATCAAGATCTTCCAAACTTAAAATATGAGCTTATAAATAGTAATTCTTCATCTATTATTAAGTCTGAAATGGCTGACAATTATGTAGTAAAGAGTGAACCTGTTTTTAATTATAATGCAGTAAAAGTACAAACAATTATTGAACCTACAAATTTTTCATCCAGTGTTGAATCAAATGAAAAATTGGTAAAAAGTTTTAGTGAAAAAAAATCAATTTCATCTCAGCAATGTTGTGAAATGAGTGAAAATACTGGTAATGTTAATAAGCATTCTAAATCTAAAATTGATTCTAATCCAGTTTCAAATGTAAAATCATTAAATTCTGATATGAACAAAAACCCAGTTCCAATTTCGATTTTGTATAAGGAAACTAATCCTGGTTCTCCAATTAGCTGCCCTTTTACTCGTAGCCTTTCAAATTTCTCTCAAAAAATTCTTTCTACAATCTCAAAAGAAAACAATGATGACAAAAACGCTATTGAAATACAAATGCAAAACTATGGTTATTCTGAAATGGATGATGTAATTACTATTTCTGATGATGAGGCATATTTAGATTTTAGGTCATCTCAAACAATAAAACAACAACATTTTGATAGTGATTCAAATAAAGATAAAGGTTTTAAAAATTCTAAATATAATGATACTGAGCCTCTAAGAAAAAATGATAAAATATTACTGATTGATGAAAATTCTTCAATAAGTAGCATTAGTGAATCTATTAAAGACCATGAAGAAAAGGCTGAAAAACTTTATGGGGGAAATAAACATGATACAAATGAAATGAAAACTTCTTTTACAAATTTCAATCTAAATCAAAATATTCGAAACAGAACTAGTAATTTTAGTGTTAGTAGTCATGATGATTTTATTATTCCTTTTTCTAAGGAAAAGCTATTTAAGGACATAAATAAGGAAAATTATGAAGCAAAAAAATCTGCTATTTCTTCTGATAATAAACCAAAAAAACAAATTTTACTTACTGAACCCAAGCGAATGAATCACCGCCCAAAGCAATGTAAAGGAAGAGAAGAATGGTTCGAAGAAAAGAACATAAATACTTCATCATTTCCGAGTCGGGAATCAACCATAACATCTTCTGAAGATAAATCTACTCTCTCCAAGTTAAAAAAAAAGTCATATTTGAAATCTCAGCAATCTGCCAAATTCTTCAAAAAAAAGGATGGTTCTCAACAATCCAATAAAACACATTTGGGAGCAGTTGTTGTAAAACCACTTTTAAAAAATGGCGCTCTTTCAAATTTTAGAATTCCAAAAAAAAATAATAAAATATCATCTACTAAAAAAGCAAAGCTTGCGCTTTTGGCAGAAAAAGAAAAACAGATGAAGATAACTGAAGATAATAAAAAAAATTTGCATGACAAAAAAATTCCATCAATTGCTAGGAAACCAAATGAAAAAACTTCACGATCAAAATTTATCATATCAGATATGTTAGCTGAAAAGAAAAAATCTCAAAAGAAAAAAACTATTCCTTTATCAAATAAGGATGTAACAAGTAATAGAACATCTGCTTCAAATACATTAAATGTAACAAATTCTACTACTAAATCTAATTCTATAAATGTGAGCGATCAAAATGACATTGTAGGAGCAACTACTCCTATAATCACTACATTAAATGTAACAAATTCTACTACTAAATCTAATTCTATAAATGTCAACAATCAAAATTATATTGTAGGAACACCTATTCCCACAATCACTATTGCAAGTCGCCCTATCCCTATTGTAAGTAAATATGTAACGTGTAACTCCAGTAATTTAATAAAACTGAGTCAAGATTATCCATCATCATCATCTTCAAAAAAAGAAATCATTTCCATAAGAAATTCATCTGATAATAATACAAACCTTTCATCGCTGTCAGTTAATAGTATTAATAACACAGATGAGCAATTAAATGTCATGAGTTCTTCTGTACTCAATAAAAGAGAAGCTACTATTATTTCTGAAAATAATTTTATTCAAGGTAATAATGTAACAAATGAATTAAATCAAGAAGGTTCAAATATTGATCAAAGCAAACAATTAACCAATAAGAATATGCAAGAAGAATGTGCCAATATATCATCAGTTAACAATAATGTTCAAATAATAGAAATTAAAGATAAAGTATTAAACTTAAAGATTTCCATGGTTAAAAAGATTGTAGAATTGAATGTAAAATGGCTTTTGGAGCAAAAAGTAATGTCTAAGCCTCCTCCTATTCTTATGGATCAAGTCTCGTATTTGCCTCTTTTTTTCAACAATTTGGATCATTACATTTCATCATTCATTCCAATGCTATTATTGGAAATTTGGGAAAAACTGTTTCAGGCTTCAGTATCAATTTTGGAAGATCAAAGAAGAGTTGCAAAAAAATTCTATTTCATTATTGTTTCTATACAAGACAAATGGGACATGACAGAATACTATTGTGAAGCAATGGTAAATAACTTATCTTTTGCACCAGAAATCGGAAATGTGGTCATCTTAAATATAAAGAATAATTATAGCATAAATTCTATACTTGGATATATAAGCTCTTGTGAAGTTCATAATAATAACAATTATATAAAGCCAGAGTGGGAAACACTTGATCAGATGTGGATGAAAAATGCTAAATTGCATACATTTTCTGTCCTTGTTAAAAAACGTCCATTTTATCCTATCCTATATCAAATAATGAAAGGAAATAGTGTGTGTTCCATTTTGAAAGACATAGATTTAGTTAATGGATTTCAAGATCTTCATTTCTCACCATTTTGTCAAAGCATTCTCAGACCTAATATATCAACTTTTACTGCAATTCATCCTGTTGTTTTTGCTTCTACGAAATTCAATAGTTTGCAAAATATGATAATTGAAGGAATTAGTGCAGAAATTCAAAACCAAATATCAGAGCCTAAAATATTTCTTCTTAAAGGACCTCCTGGTACTGGCAAAACGTATGTAATTACTGGATTGTTGAAGAAATTTATTTTCAATGATGATCCAAAGTTTAAAGTTCTGGTAGTGGCACCATCATCTACAGCTATTGATAAAATTGGTTCTAATATTATTGAGCTGAATAAACAATCGAGTTTTGATTTTAAGGCAAAAAATATATTTGTAAGATTTAATTGTAAGAGTGAAACTAGTCAAGAAATGAAACCTTTTACACTAGAGGAATTGTATGCAAAACATATCAATCATAAAAAAGAAAAATTAGAAAAAACAAACATGCATATTCAGGAAATGATAAAAGGCAATCCTGTTTTACAAGAGCTAAATAATCTTCTTGAACAACAAAAACAAATTAGGGAGGAAATTAATCGTCTTTATTCAAATGAAAAGTATAGTTTGGATTACCAGTCTCATTTATTAAAAAATTCTCAAATTGTACTTACTACACTTGATTGTTGTTCCTCCTCCTTACTGAAAACAGCTTTTGGATCTAATTCTGAAACACCTTTTTCATGCTGTATTATTGATGAGGCTGCACAATGTACTGATATAGAACTTTTGCAGATCCTATCTTTAAGTTTTGATAAATTAATTATGGTCGGGGATCCTTTTGAACTTCCACCCACAGTACATTCAAAGATAGCTGAAGAACATTATTATGGAATATCAATGTTTCAGAGATTCTTACACAATTTTCTTTTTCAGAATCAGGACCCTTCTTTTACTTTATATGAGCAATATCGTATGCATTCTGAAATTTGTTCTTTTCCTTCAAGATATATTTATGACAATCTACTAACTACTGCTCCTGAAGTTGACTTAAAATATGAAAAATTTCCCATCTATCCGTATACGATTTTTCACATAACAGATTGTGATGTCATCATCAAATGTGCTGATTGCATTGTCAAAATTTGCGTTCAATTGCTAATGTTGGATCCTAACATTTCAATTGGTATCATAGTACCTAATCAAATGATTCAAGATGTATTTTTTAGATGGATTAGTGTTCTAAAAATTAATCAGAAATACAGATTGATTGAAGTTAATACAGTTGAAAATTTTCAAGGAAAAGAAAAAGATGCAATTATATTATGTTATTGTGATGTTGATGATTCAAGAAGTTTTATCTCATGTGGAAGGAGACTAAATGTAGCTCTTACAAGAGCGCGTCATTGTCTTCTAATATGTGTGTTTACTACTAATTTAACACAACCCGGATTGAAGGAATTATTGGAGGATGCATACTATCGTCAATTGTACTTTTCAGTTCCAAAATATAAGGAAATGCAGTTGTGTTTTAAATTATTTTAAGCCTATAATTCACATAGTAAAAAAAATCGCAAAAATTCGATTCACGCTCTTGTATTGATTATTAAATGCAACAAAAATTATAAATTTTGCATGGTTTTAAGCTTTTTTTTATTAATTAAAAATGATATATTATTATTAGGGGAAAATCGTAAAAATTCATTTTTTATGTTGAATAATTTTGTACATATTTTTAATTTTTATAATATAAGTCATATGCTATGCTTTTCTCATAAACGGTTGCTTAAAATATTATCATTTGATTGAATATCATAATTATTTTAAATAATGTTTGTTTTATTGTGTAAATAAATATGTATGTGCTTCAGTATATATTATTTGTTGAATTTTTTTAATGAATTAGTGATATAACATAAGTTCAATGTTATATAAAAATTCTATCATATTATTTCAAGTCAAAGTGTGTAAAAAAGATTCATCTTTTTTTATCATACTTATATTGTTCAAATGAAAGTCAATGTATCTTTTATAAATTATCTAAAAAAAATTAATCAATTTGTAGAAATTCAATTAACATGTCAGAATATAAATTCCTATAATTCTCTAATGTATAAAATGCTATTTTTAAGTTTTTTTCATTATATATCCTATAGTTTTATGAATGTTAAAGGAAAATATTACATAATTTTTCCAAACAGAAAAAAAAAAAATTGAATTTGAATTTGCTACATGACTTATTTATTTTTGTGGAAATTGTTTGAAAAGTAATAGTGACTTTAATATATTATTTTCTTTAATTATCATGACCAATATGTTTTCCAAAGATGAGGTTAATCTGTAATTATTCAAATTCGTATGATCATTATTACTTTAATGTTTATAGCCAATTAAAACATTTTTACTTTAAAGATCATTGAATTTCTGTAAATATGTTAGGGTTATTTGACTTTTATATTTTCATTGATTACTTTTTTTATTGTATATATATATATAAATGTGTGTGCTTGTATAATATGTATGAATTGTATTATTTTACAATGAATTAATTACTAATTCTAAATCAAACATTTAATATTGGCATATCATAGTTTTGTATAAAAATTGCAAAAGAGAATTCTTCAGTTTTTCCTTTTATCAAAAAGTTTCACATTTGTAGGACTCCATTAATTTGTATTAAAAGGCCACAAGAAAATGCTTCAATTTGAGTTTTTTATGCATATTTGTAGATATATCAAGTTCTTGAACATTGTTTTATAATCTAAACCTTTTTTAGACCATAGATATTTTCCGAAAAATTTTTACATAAAAAGAACTGTGGATAATTTCCCAGTGTTCTTCATTTAACTCATATTAGACAGAATACCTTAAGATAAGCAAAAGAAAATTGTGTATTTTAATCACAAAGATGCATTTGTAATGCAATAAATCTTTTTTATTCTTAATAATAGAATAGTTTCTATAAGATCATCTTTCAATGTTGAGGAAACTCGTAAAACTTTCTTCGTTTAGTGCAAAAAGCAGTAACTTTTTTTGCTGCTGGTTATATTAATGAATTGATTGCTTTAACATTAATTACTAAAAGTCTGGAAAAATAAAAACTGTTTTTATAAAAGACATAAGGGAGTTGGAATTTTTAAACTGGCTCCCAAAATGACCAATTCCGACTTTAACTTCCCATCTCCGCTATTTAGTATGTGAGATTTAGTTTATTTTGATGCTCTACAGTCATTTTGTGCACACTTTAGACCGGGACCTACATTTTAATACGGGTTCTGAACTATTAACAAGCATCTATGCCACATCCAGGGTTCAAACCTGAAGCCTGTGGTACCAAAGGCCGGAGCGCTAGCCAATTGGCCATCAGGCCGCTAATATGCAAGAGGAAATTGATTTGATTCTTCTGACGGCAGGCGCTACTATCAACGTTTTAAAAAGCAAGTAAACATGATGATGATATCTTAAATTGACAGTCGGATTATCTGACTAGAGTTTTCAGGGTTTTCTGTAACACAACAGGCAAAATGGTTGTTTTTTTTTGTTTTTTTATGGATGTATTGCTTTGTGACATATTCTCTGTGTTGTAATTTGCAGGGGTGGAAAATCTGCGCGAAACTGCTGTAAAATTCATGCCTTGCTACATTCTGCTACAAAAATGGCAAATTTTACATTTCTGTGCCAAAAATGAGATATTTCCTTTATTTAGTAACCCTGAAAAATAGCCTATTATGGATGAGCTTATCTTATTAGCGATCGTTATTAGAGGGGGTAAGAATTAACCAATGTAATGAGAGTTCTGTTTTTATGACTTTTTCACTGGCGTTAGGATTTATTAGTTATGTCAACATTTCATCATAGAGGGAAAATTCTTTTAATTCGAGACGATATTGTGGCGCCATCTATTTTTCTTTATAGGAAGAAATAGGATAAATAATTTAGTTGTGAACATATGCTTCTATAATAAATGTATTAAATTTAAATTAATTCCAATTTTTATTAATATTTTACATTTGTAAATTATTCACCAAAAAAACATTTCTTTTTTTAAATTTCTAAAAAAATTTGAATCTTTTCTCTACAAATGTGTTTTATTTGTCCCTTTTTTATCTTGTTAAATAATATCCAAATTTTAAAATAATTTTATTTTTAATAATAATTTAAAAATTATCTGTAATCTGTCATTTGAAGGATTACAGCAATTCATTTCCCATTTATTACTTGAATTGAATTTCTTAGGCATATATATATATATATATATATTGCAGAAAATCTACAACTATGTTATATCTTGAAATATTAAAATTCCCAAAAATAAAATTTTTAAAATATTTAAATACTTTTTTATGACATTTATCTATATGTAATTATTGTTCATTCTCATGCATGATATATTGGACTTTTTTGTGTATCATTTGATACATTTTTGTATTTTTTCTAAAATGGGATACATATAATTTTAGATTTAATTTTGCAACTAAAAAACACCATTTTGCTTATACAAATAGAAATAACTTATTTTAAACATATAAGCATTTTGTTTCTTACTCAATCAAAACTCATATGTCATTTGATACTTTTAAATTTTAAATGAATCTTTTATTTCTTACTACTATTTATTTAAAACAATTCATATTTTAATTAACATATTTAATGTAAAAATAGCATGCCAAAACAAAATTCAGAGAAAAATTTAATGTATTTTTTCTATTAAATAATTTAATAATCATATTTTTATATGAAATTCATTAAAAATTAGTACAATATTTCCATTAAAAATATTCATTGCTAAGAATTCCAAAATATTTGAAGTTGCAAGAAGGACAAAGAAAAATTGTTAGTCGTTAAATTAAAAAAATATATTAATATAATTAACATCCTTTACTGTAATGTGTCCAATTCAATAATGGATGTGTTTATTAATGTACATTAAATAAAAAATTATTTTATTATATATGTATTAAATAAAAAATAATTTTTAACATTCGATTCTAATTCTATTGTATAAGTATCAATATATATATATATCAATCATATGATTGCTAAATAATATAAAATTAATTAATTTATGCTTTTATATCTGACGAATGTCAATGTAAAAATATACTGCTATGAAACCACTGAGAGAGAGAAAGCTACTACAGAAATATAAACTGCAATGCTACAAAACCACTGAAAGCTGTTACAAAAATGCAATTTGCCCTGCTATGAAAATCATTTTTCGATTTTCCACCCCTGAATTTGAGTAGTATTAAATCTGCTTCTTTCTATATCACCGTTGAAAAATTAAATCCAAGTGCCTTGTAATTAGAAAATATCTTATTTTTGTTCACGAAATATATTAACACAAAAATTAAAATCTAATTTTTTTTAATTGATCGTAAAATGCATGTATAATTACTGGGAAAAGATGTGCAGTTAATTCATTTGAATAAATTAAGCAAAATAGCTATTGTTATTAAACAGAAAAGAAAAATCCTGTGTGTGATGTAAAAGTATTTAAATTATAAGTTTCTCAATTTTTTAGATTTAAAATTAGTGCACATTTTTTGCCTAATATTTTTTAACTATATTATTTTATTTTAATTATTCTTATGTTATGTTTAGATTTATTAGTTTTGTCGAAAATAAAAAAAAAATTTTACTCTAGGATTAATTTTATGGTCTAAAAGATATTTATACTTGTTGCATGTTAACTCTGAAATTTACTGATTGTGCTAACAAAACATTTATATTATGTTGACATTAAATGGAATATTTTTATTTTATATTTCCATTGTATATTGCTATTTTTGAAACAAATTATGACATTATTTGTATTTATGTTTAGATGAAATAAATATAGCTTTTATTATATTGTTATTTTTGGCTGATGTTTTTGCATTTTTGTTATTATTATTTGCAATGGCAAATAGCTTAAAAATGTATTGAGCTTAAAAATGTGCTCTTATTTTATTTAACTGACCAGAATAAAAACAATTTATAAAAAAGTTTCTTTTTTTATATTTATTGCTGTCTTTTTAATTAAGTACTTAACTAAACTTGAAAAAAAAAAAAAAAACAATAATTTAAAAAACAACAAAATTGTTCTCTAATTGTAATCAGTTTAATTACCTTAACTGTAATGATAGCATTTCTTTTAAACTACATTCACACAATTTACTTTCATGTATTGTCAATAATAAATGCAGCATAATTTCCAAAAGATTCAATAAAAAATCCTATTATATTACCAATCGTGATTTGGCATCAGTAAAGGATGGAAAAATGTTTTTACTGGTACTTTTTTAATACGCTTTTATTAGCTTCACCTGTATGTTTGTATGTATGTATGTAACTGACTTTTTCCCCTGGAGATCTGTTTCTCCTCATATACACTATTTAAGCTTCAAAGAAAGCTTTACAGGCATCTTTCAGAAAGAAAACAGTTGATTCTTTTTAATACGCTTTTATATTAGTTTCACCTGTATGTTTGTTTGTTTGTTTGTAACTGACACTTTGGGCTCAATTTTGCTCTACTTTAAGCGATAGTCTTTGTTTTACTCACAATTACATTATTCTAAGAACTATAGTTCCACTCCTCCATACCGGAACCTCATTTAAGTATTATAGTTTTAAAACACTAAAAAACATGCTTTTTGCGTTAATTAAACTAAAAAGTAAAAAATAAATGAATAGTTTAAAAAAACTAAAAAATCACGCCTTTAGAGTTAATCAAACTAAAAAGTAAAAAATAAATGAATAGTTTAAAAAAACTAAAAAACACGCTTTTAGAGTTAATCAAACTAAAAAGCAAAAAATAATTTAACATAAGAATAAAATGACTGACGAGAAAATGAATGTCACTGTTCTAAAAGCGTGGGATGCTTTGTATGACATTTTTAAACTAACTCTGCATTTCGGAATGAAACTAGTGAAAAATTATAAGGATTGATATCGAGCACCCCACGCTTTTAGAACAGTGACATTCATTTTCTCGTCAGTCATTTTATTCTTATGTTAAATTATTTTTTGCTTTTTAGTTTGATTAACTCTAAAAGCGTGTTTTTTAGTTTTTTTTAAATTTATGGCAATAGCTCTGCAAGTTTTTTGAAAAAATTTAAACATAATTTGTTTTTGTCCTGTTCAATGGGTATAAAGAAGTGCATTGATCTCTGGCGGCGTGAAGTATGTATTAGATGAAAAATTATATTTCATTATTATGCATTCAATCTCATTGGTACCCAATGTGGGTCCTATCTGTCTGAACAGGAAGTATCATTTCCTCCTCTTTTAGGTTGGCTTACTACTGTGTTCAAAAAGTAAGACCGATTTTCAATTTAAAATTCCTGTGGCTTATGGAATTTCAATTCTGTTTTCTTATTTAGGTTGCTGGCACTGTCCTTGAAATCTGCGTGAAATTTGACGTCAAAATATACATTAGTGTTTGAGTTACGCTTGGCTTTGTGAGACGCTAAAACTGATTCCGGCGATTTTTGAAATGTCTCTTCAATCGACTCAAAACCCCTGGTAGATCATCAGCCTCAATCGACGAAGCTCACGTCCAAAAAATTAAAGATTTGGTGCTTGCAAACCGTCAATTTACAGTTAGAGGCCTTGCTGCTGATGTTGGAATTTCAAAATTCCATTTTAAAAGATGTTTGGGGCTGCAAACGCGTCAAATTTTGATTGGTACCGATAACACTAAATGCGCCAGCTCACACTGCATTGATTCTTCGTGACTTTTTCGCCAAAAATGAAACCCATATCGTTCCACAATCACCGTATTCACACCGTGCGACTTCTGACTATTCCCTAAACTCGAAAGACCACTCCGGGGACACCGTTTTGAGTCGATTGAAGAGATTCAACGTGAATCGCCGCGCGCTTTGTAGGCTGTCCCTGCTGGTGACTTTTTACCCTGCATTGAGGATTAGAAAAAAAGTTGGTATAAGAGCATTGTGTCCGGAGGCGATTACTTTAAAGGCGCTGAAATAAATTCGGAAGAATAAATAAAGAATTTTTGAAAAAAAAATAATTGGTCTTACTTTTTGGGCACGGTATTATGTCAATGACTCCACCGACTACACTCTAGCGCGGAGGTCTCCAAACTTTCCATCCTTAGGGACATACTGTTTACTCCAGTAAATACAAAGGGCTAAAACCGTTTTAATTTTTCTGCCATTATCTATAATTTCTGGACTAGTCGCCGAGTACGCGCTCTGAGCGAGCATACGCTTGCTAACTACAAACTACTGTCAGTGAAAAATCACAATTATATAAATCTCATTAGTATTTTTTTAAAAGTGGATACCCCGCGGTTTCATTCTCGTTAATTTAGCTTTTCCGTTCCTGAGGGATTTTCAGGATAAAAATCATATGCTTGATTCAGGATATATACATTCCAAACATCGATATACATACACATGCGATACTCTTTACCCCAACAGAACTACCGAGGGTAACCATGGTCACTAGTTTACAATGTTAGTGGGATTCATTTCAATTATTTGTTTGTTGTTATGCTTAAGTTAAATTTTCTGTGTATTGTGCTTGTCATTAAGCTTTACGTAGCAAGTAAATAAAACCGACTTATCATTCTCTGTTTTTTATCCAACTTATTACAGCAAAAATAAGCTATTCGCTTTCGCGGGCCGGATTGATAACACTAACGGGCCGGATTTGGCCCGTGGGCCGTAGTTTGGAGACCCCTGCTCTAGCGAACATGATCAGTACAGTTTACGGAAAGGTGCGAGATCCTCGTGGAAGATGACTGTTCCTTCTGTAGAGTGTAGCTTTCTCGGGGCCAAGAAAGGGAACGACATACTGGTGTTCCAACCCGAGGACAATAAGGAGGAGGTACACGAATCCGTGGAACATGTTGTTATTGACCTGAGACGTAACTTGTCAGATAAGCTATGTCTCAAAAAACACTCTTCAATTCACATTGAATTTCGAGTAAAAGTATAGCGAACAGTCTAGCCTTCTGTTCATACTCTCAGATATGTGAGAGTATGGACAGGATACTGGTCTAACAGATGTGGCCCGCAAGGTATAAAGGTTCTGCTCATTAACCTGGCGCGAGCAGGAGAATATATGATTTGTAATTGCACTGAGTGTCACCTACGGATGGCTGTGAAGGCTGGCATGTCGCAGTTGATACATTTCTTAATGACTGATGGATATCACAATGTAAAGAACTGGAAATGAATACTTTTTTACTTTAAAAAGAATACTTTTTTTACATACCATCTTTTGTACAAAGGGCTTGTGGGCCGAAGGGCTGGCGTTTGGTACCACAGGTATCGGGTTCAAGTCCCGGCGGTGCCATGGATGTTTGTAGTGGTTCGGAATCCACTTTAAACCGTAGGTCCCGGTCCTAATAGGACCGTAGAGTGTTGCGGGGGCATTGTTACTCCACGTCCGTGGCTTACCATCAAGTTACACGCGCCCCCCGAGTAATGCAAAGTGAGTAACGTCTGTGCAACGCTTGCATTAAGGCATCCAAGACGTCCATGTTTGTTTGCCAGCTGCATTAGAAAAAAAAATCTTTTGTACAAAGATTTAAAACGTCTACTGGAGTGCAGAGTGAATTATCGAATTTCAAATTATCATGCGAGCACATTTGTTCAATATTGGAAGAAGATCAATCAGTTTGAATACATACCACTTTTTATACTTTGATATTAAAAAGAAAATTGGACCTAAAAATATACCAATATTTAATTATCTCACACAATTCCCGAAAAATTTATTAATCCTCATATCGTATTAAAAAGAAAATTAGACCCAGAAATTTGCAAATGTTAAGTATATACAACCAATAAAGAAGATATTAGTCCCAATATTAAAAAAAATAGACTCAGAAATATACCAGTGTTCAAATAATCACATACTACATTCCATGAAAACGATATTATTTGCGATATTAAAAAAATAGTGTTATACAACTTTAATATATTTCAAAGTTACTGTTTTATGGCACTAAACAATATAGATTTAAATCAATTGACCCAGAAATATATCAAAATTAAATTATTGAATACAATTCCTCAAGAACAGGGGTCTCCAAACTTTCCAGCCTTAGGGCCATACTGTTTATTGCAGTAAGTACCAAGGCCAAAACAGTTTTAATTTTTCTGCCTTTATCTATAATTTTTAGACTAGTCGCCGAGTACGCGCTCTGTATATTATTATCTCTATATTAATTTTTTATTTTTAATGCAATGGAATTTAAGCTAAAGTACCTTCTCTTTCATATGCAAAAAGAAGCTAACGGTTACCTAGCAACCAAGCAGCTCCGTCAACCTACAAATCGTCGAGTACGCTCTCTGAACGAGCATACGCTTGCTAAATACGTTGGTTCAATTACTACAATTATTATTACCGTGACACTTCACGACATCTAGCGGGATGTTCGCTAGTTTATAATGTTAGTGGGATTCATTTCAATTATTTGTTAGTTGTTATACTTGAGTTAAATTTTCTGCTTATTATGCTTGTATTTAAGATTTACCTAGCAAGTCAATAAAACCGAGTTATTATCATTCTGTGTTTTTTTATCCAACTTATTACAACAATAATAAGCTATTCGCTGTCGCGGGCCGGATTGATGACACTGGTGGGCCGGATTTGGCCCGCGGGCCGTAGTTTGGAGACCCCTAATCTAGAGGCTAGTGCTTCCCATATATATTTATATAAAAGGGAATAATATGCGCATCTATCTGCGCATGTCGTAAAATTAGTAAAGCGTCTTAGTAGGAGAAGCAAGAAACCCTTCAATAATTTAAGAAAGCAAATTTAATATAAAATGTAAAACGTACAAAAACCATACTTCCGGTTTTAACTTAATTAGGATTCATCTTGAATCATATTGTCTGCAGCCAGTCACATCACACAAAACGTTTCACGATTTCATGAGTTTTATACATCCAATTCCTCCTCCTAACATCTTTCTCTTTAATCAACAAATAACTTGGTCTACTAACGCTAAGTATCTGGGAGTCTACCTTCTTAAGTTATTCGCCGTCGCGGGCCGGATGGATGACACTGGCGGGCCGGATTTGGCCCGCGGGCCGTAGTTTGGAGATCCCTGCTCAAGAACATCAAGATATTAAAAGGAAGAAGTCATGGTGTCATAAAAAATTTCTAAATCATGTAGCTCCAGAAATATAATAAAGTTTAATCATCCTAAATAAATTACGAAGGCATGAAGATTAGTCTGTCTTCGTAATTTATTTAGGATATATGTATTTAGTAAATATTGTAAATAGCTCTAGAAATATACGAATGCTTAATTACCAACGAAATTCCAAGAAGAAACTGTTGCGTTGTGGGGGCATTGTTACTCCGCGTCCGTGGCTTATCTTCAAGTTACACGAGCCCCATGGGTAATGCAAAGTGAGTAACATCTGTGCAGCGCTTGCCTTGAGGCATACAAGACCAAGCTGTCTAAGTGTTTGCCAGCTGCATTAGAACAACAACTTCTCTACGGTTGATTTTCCTGGTGCAAAGTCCGAATAATGTTTATCAAGCCAAGCCTTGGCTTCACGTAATTCCTTTTTATCCATTTTTTCAAACTAACAAAAGTTGCTTCACTAAAAATGCTATAACTCACATACTAATAGTGCAACAGCTGTCAAATTTATACACGTGTCTTTTGAAGGTAGGGCTAACTAAAAATCATATGAATTTAATACTAGTAGCGACATCTATGCGTAGCCTACGAACATGTCAGCCCAACTGTTAAAACATTAAGAAGTAGTTAAGTACGATATTACAAGAAACTAGACTAATTTCAAGGGTTTCAGAAATATATCGACGCTAATTAAATCTCGATAATTTATCCCCAGGATTTTTTTAATTCAAAAAAAATAATAATAATAAATAAATAAAAAGAAAGAAAGGTAAAAAAAAAAAAAAGAAAAATAAAAATCATAAAAATGAAATATTTGTAAAAAATTTTGTAATTCATAAAGCAATGCAAAATTTTAATGTTCTAAAGTTGTATATTCCCTTTATTCAATTCCTACTATTAATTCACACTCTCCCTAAATATATCTTGTTAAAATTTTTAATCGTTAATAAAATACTTTTTATTCATCCACTCAAGTTCAAATACATTTTTTTTTAAATTTGTAGTGGATGACACTTGATGTTAATACAATTTTTTCAAATATTAATTCATTAGTTAAATTTAATTAATTAATTTTAGGGTTTTTTTAAATTTAAGTTGCATGTATCTACCAATAGATGGCGCCAGATGTAAGATGAAAATTTCAACTTTATTTATATAGAACTTTCTGCAATATAGTGAAAAAAAAGTAGGAATTGACTTAAAAAAAATTTTTTTTTTTTTTTTTAAATATTATTTGGTTTACAGATTCAGTTTTTGATAACATCATGAACCGGGGCAACATCATGTTCACACATAATAAAGCACGGTTTTTTTTTTTTTTTTTTTTTTTTTTTTTATTGTTTCAGTTCATGTCAAGGGAAATTTTTTTTTCAGTTCTTTGCTGCAGTAGGAGTTTTGCAACTTTTTTTATTATATATCCATCATCCAATGGAAAACCGGCATGAGGGGAGTTCTAGTCCCAGAGCAGCTTATATTTCTCGACACAATCGATTCAACTAATTTGGTCTAAGTGTCGGTGAATTCCATCTCCACTCAACCGAACGCTTTTCGTATGCCTCTGGAATACTTTTATGCGACAGTATTTATGCCCCTTATGTCTATGGTCGCCTGAACAGCAGTTGGCCACATTTGGCACAGCCGATTCGACAGCATTTAAAGTTTCTTATCAAAATATTCCAGTCTTACAGGTGAAGAGATCTTCATGATTCAATTACTTATTGAGATGAGAGAATTTCCGGGAACTACGCATACTGGAATGCGTAGTTCCCGGAAAGTTAAAGTATTCGAAAGAAGGGTCGAACGAGGAAGACATTAAAAATCTTTAAAAGGAAAACGAATTGGCGATAGATTAAAGAATGTGTTGGAATAAAAAATAAGATGCGAGAAAAGATAGAATGTAAAAAATGCATGAGGAGGAGTTTGAAAAAGACTGAGGAGGAGATGGAAAAAAATATTTAGTCGCAAGGAAACAGAAAGAAAGAAAAAAAAAAAAATTTGTATTCTCTGCTGATTTGATTCTGATCAAATGAAAATATTTTTTCTATTTATGCCATAGTATATGTCTGAAAATTATTTACATTTTTTTTTTCAAACTTGAAAAACATGCACCTATTTCCAAAATAGTTTCATATTTGATTCTATCCTTTCCTTACGTGTCTGAAAAACATCTCTCTGTAACCAAGTTCATCGTTTTCTATTACCATGACTTTTTTTGCCACGTGTC
The DNA here is from genome assembly GCA_021605075.1 of Caerostris darwini. Lineage (NCBI taxonomy): Eukaryota > Metazoa > Arthropoda > Arachnida > Araneae > Araneidae > Caerostris > Caerostris darwini. Next base: position 42,500 of record BPLQ01011449.1, read on the forward strand.
CCCATTCCAAGGATCTGATTTCTCACAAGCTTGTATTGTTTTTGTAAGCTTGCCAAAGCCTTCCACCTCGGTGTTTCAATTTCGCCCACATGTCTCGGGTTTCAAATCGTGTATAAGCCTCAGCTTTCTTCGCTCCTCATCTTGCGACTTTCTTTTGTATGATACCTTACCCACCAAGTGTCTTATCGTATGCTCCCCATTCAACATTCTAAAAAGATGGATATATCGGAAAATTTGGCAGTACAAGACCGTGTGATGGTCTTCATTACCTATGTGTAGCTTGAACATGGATGCATTTTTCAGCCGATTTGGATTCCTCCTGGGCAGATAAATTTAAATATATATACAATATGAATCATGTATGGCTGGAATTACAAAAATGCAAATATTTTAATCCCAGTGTATTCAGTGGGATAAAGTATACAAGCCATAGTTTATGTCCCCCTACCATCATCTTAAAACTCGGATATGCAATTGGGATTCAAGTTGGACAAATTCAAAATCGTACCTCATTAAAGCCAACATTTCCTTTGGACATGTATGTGTTCATGACGGAGAAGAACATATTTTCAAATTTACAAAATTCCCATGCTGCTCTACAAGTGACCTGGAAAAGTTTCAAATGCAAAGCCGAGCCTAGTTTATGTTGACGGAGTTTTAAGCAGCACAACCAAGTGGCTTATGATCGGTATGTGTTGCTATCTCATACCTGTTATGTCTTGCAGGCTGGGATGCAATAGGTGCTGCTCATCGTTGAAAAGACATTGTTTGATTTCAATTCTATGCCAAAGTGGAACAACCCCAACAACCATAGTCTCCTTTTAATACGCACAAAATGCTTAAGCGGGATGAGTATGCTGTGTCATCTCCCAGCATCTGTTGAAATGCTTCATAAAAAGAAATGCGTAATATATGGTTGGGGTGATAGTTTCAAGCTATTCGATACCAACCCCCCTTTCCAGAGCTATTGGATTCCTGGACACCTCTCCATCTGCTGAACCTAAAATGACACCCTCACCAGATTTATCTCCCTCTACCTTTACGCTACGGTCATTTGAATTTTCTACATTTGTATTGGAAAGCCTCGCCATTCCCTCATCCCTATGAAATCCCGATGGTAGACACCTTATTTGATACCTATGCCATCGAGCCGGAAGAACTTCAGAGGTGGAGGAAAATCTTCCAGAATATCACACGTTGGAGACGATGTCTGAACAAAACACCAAGGATTTATTGAATTTGGAGGACTTTTAGACCAGCGGACCTCTACCAAATTATGTGCAGCAATTTTCACAAGAATTGTGTGACTACAGCCAAGAAGAACTCTTAAATTTATGCCTTAAAAAGGTGAAACGCTCAAAAGCCAAAATACAAACAAAAATTGGCTTTTGTACCAGAGGTTTCATTGAATTTATGCGTTGAATATAACAATGTTGATCAAAATTGAGGCCTTTTTTTAAGACATGGCACACACACAAATTTAACTTCCAAGATCCTCTTTTACCTGTCTTCAAGATGGAACGAAGATTCTGAGAGTTCATATTTTTATAACCACAAAAAGAGAATATTCTACATTCTTCCTAGTTTTATATCTGTAGTTTATTACTTTATCTTAATTCGATTGTATAAGTCCAGCATTTTTTAAAGATATCATAACTTTAATAAATAGAGAGCCAAGAAGCAGTAAATTATCTGTATTCATGGTATCTGTCCTATTATTAAAAAAAATCATTGTTTTTTTTTCTAAGAATAAAAATAAATTCAAAATAAATTTTAATAAAGATCCAATAAAGATAAATTCGGCTTGACGCATAGAAAATTTTCAAATTTATCATTAGTTTAGTTTGATAATTTTTGATTTATTTTAAAATGGGTGATTAGAACTTGAAGATAAAATAGAAATTCTATAGATAACTTACAATACAAATAACAATACACAAGGCCGCCATAAGTAAATATAGAATATAAATCCAACTATGAGTAAATAAAATTTCATATCTTCCGTAATGAAAATAAATTTACTATATTAATAAAAAAAAAATTGTATAAGATTCTTTATTTTAATATGGAATATGATTGTTTATTATTTTTATTTATTATTTTAATTAACTTCTTGATCATTTGATAACATAAAAACAATAAATAAATTAAAATTATTAATGTAAATATTATTTATCTTCGTTTACTATATTTTAAACGTAGGTAGATACAACAAATGTCATGAAGATATAACAAAGGTGTCTAATTTACAATATCTTCATTTACCTTATTTTAAATCATAGGTAGATAGATACTACACAAAGTTTAGATAGATACAACACAAATTTTAGGTAGATACAACTAAGATGTCTTATTTAAAATATCTTCATTTACTATATTTTAAATCAAAGATCAACACAACACAAATTTTAGGTAGATACAACAAAGTGTCTTATTTACAATATCTTCATTTACTATATTTTAAATCAAAGATCAACACAACACAAATTTTAGGTAGATACAACAATGTGTCTTATTTACAGTATCTTCATTTACTATATTTTAAATCAAAGATCAACACAACACAAATTTTAGGTAGATACAACAAGGTGTCTTATTTACAGTATCTTCATTTACTATATTTTAAATCAAAGATCAACACAACACAAATTTTAGGTAGATACAACAAGGTGTCTTATTTACAGTATCTTCATTTACTATATTTTAAATCAAAGATCAACACAACACAAATTTTAGGTAGATACAACAAGGTGTCTTATTTACAATATCTTCATTTACTATATTTTAAATCAAAGATCAACACAACACAAATTTTAGGTAGATACAACAAGGTGTCTTATTTACAATATCTTCATTTACTATATTTTAAATCAAAGATCAACACAACACAAATTTTAGGTAGATACAACAAGGTGTCTTATTTACAATATCTTCATTTACTATATTTTAAATCAAAGATCAACACAACGCAAATTTTAGGTAGATACAACAAGGTGTCTTATTTACAATATCTTCATTTTCTATATTTTAAATCAAAGATCAACACAACACAAATTTTAGGTAGATACAACAAGGTGTCTTATTTACAATATCTTCATTTACTATATTTTAAATCAAAGATCAACACAACACAAATTTTAGGTAGATACAACAAGGTGTCTTATTTACAATATCTTCATTTACTATATTTTAAATCAAAGATCAACACAACACAAATTTTAGGTAGATACAACAAGGTGTCTTATTTACAGTATCTTCATTTTCTATATTTTAAATCAAAGATCAACACAACACAAATTTTAGGTAGATACAACAAGGTGTCTTATTTACAATATCTTCATTTACTATATTTTAAATCAAAGATCAACACAACGCAAATTTTAGGTAGATACAACAAGGTGTCTTATTTACAATATCTTCATTTTACTATATTTTAAATCAAAGATCAACACAAGAGGTAGATACAACAAGGTGTTTATTTACAATATCTTCATTTTCTATATTTTAAAATTTTAGGTAGATACAACAAGGTGTCTTATTTACAATATCTTCATTTACTATATTTTAAATCAAAGATCAACACAACGCAAATTTTAGGTAGATACAACAAGGTGTCTTATTTACAATATCTTCATTTACTATATTTTAAATCAAAGATCAACACAACGCAAATTTTAGGTAGATACAACAAGGTGTCTTATTTACAATATCTTCATTTTCTATATTTTAAATCAAAGATCAACACAACACAAATTTTAGGTAGATACAACAAGGTGTCTTATTTACAGTATCTTCATTTACTATATTTTAAATCAAAGATCAACACAACACAAATTTTAGGTAGATACAACAAGGTGTCTTATTTACAGTATCTTCATTTACTATATTTTAAATCAAAGATCAACACAACACAAATTTTAGGTAGATACAACAAGGTGTCTTATTTACAATATCTTCATTTACTATATTTTAAATCAAAGATCAACACAACACAAATTTTAGGTAGATACAACAAGGTGTCTTATTTACAATATCTTCATTTACTATATTTTAAATCAAAGATCAACACAACACAAATTTTAGGTAGATACAACAAGGTGTCTTATTTACAATATCTTCATTTACTATATTTTAAATCAAAGATCAACACAACACAAATTTTAGGTAGATACAACAAGGTGTCTTATTTACAATATCTTCATTTACTATATTTTAAATCAAAGATCAACACAACACAAATTTTAGGTAGATACAACAAGGTGTCTTATTTACAATATCTTCATTTACTATATTTTAAATCAAAGATCAACACAACACAAATTTTAGGTAGATACAACAAGGTGTCTTATTTACAGTATCTTCATTAATGGATTTGTCTGATATGTAAAATATGCATCATCAAGAAGAATCCGCAAAATTGCAAAATGATGAGTCAAGTAAAACTTTATTTAATATAATCCAAATTCAGCCAACTGTGCAAGAAAAGTATTGTTAATGTTACCATCTTCATATTTAGTTAGAATGTCGATTCAGTGCCATTAATGAATTTGTTGCTAAAAAAAAAAATCAGCTGGATACTGCTCAAAGGGGACACTCGAGAACAAATGATAATTAAATTGTAACTGAACATAAAATGCCTTTACAGCAAACGTAAGGATCTTACTAAATTTAAATAATAGAATTGCTAATAATTAAAATGATATAAAACAATCTCCATTAAAATTATTTCGTACTTGAATTTAAGTTCTCCATTATATATTTTAAAAAATTACTTACCGTATTTCATCAACATTTTTTTTTTTTTTTTTTTTTTTTTTTTTTTTTTTTTTAGTTATTTCTACCTGAAGCTCGTTATTTAAGTATAAGTATTCAGTTTCTTTTCTGCTTTAACAATGCAATATTTGAATATTAAAAATTATTTATGTGCTACATAGGGAACTTAAGAATTTTAGAAAGATAGGGGGTTGTTGCAAAAAAAAAAAAAAAAAAAAAAAAAAAAAAAAAAAGGTAGGAAAACATTGGATTAATGTAAAAAAAAATTGGAAGAACTATATTCTTATATCTATAAAACTGTGTGTAATAACAAAATTTCAGTAACAAATTTGGATTTCTAGTACAAAAAGTACTACTTCTTAAAATATGTAAAACATACCAATGCCTCTGCCCAAAAACATTTTTCCGTACGCCTATCATTGAGAATAGCTATTACACATTCCATAGCTGTTAAATTAAAACGTTGGGATAAACCATTTTGCTCTGGTGAATAAATATTTGTTTTTCATAACTAAAACCCTGATCATTTAAATATTTTGTAAATTTATTGTGACAAAGCTTCATATCATTATCACAAAACACACTTAAAATTTTACTATTCAACACTCTTTTAATATTAGCTTGAAAAGTTTTGAAACACTAAAAAAATTTGGTATTTTTCCTTAAGAGGAAAGCTAGTCACCATTCTCGAAAAATCATCAGTAACTGCCAAGAAAGTTTTGGCCCCACCACAAGATTTAACTGGTATTGGACAACACACAACCACATGTATCAATTGTAATAGTATAATACTTCTTATTCGACCAATAGGTTTAAGTGAAACTCTTGTAGGTTTAGCCAATTTGTAGTTTTCACAATATAATTTCTCATTTTAAAAATTTGTAAATCATTTATTGCAGAAACTTTACTAAACGGGCAACGGGCGTACCTGTTACGGAGTTCCTAGGTGGTTTTAAGAACCACAATACCTCCACATCTTAAATTAGTTAAAAAATTTCATTAAAATGTATTTGCTTCTGAATCAATAATCAACATTTAAGTGGCACAATTTTTTATACCAAAGCATAACATTTTTAGAATGACAATTGTTTATTTCTTTTACATTTGAATTTTCTACATTTTTATAAAAATTTTAAATGTCATATTTAGGTTTTAAAAATACAGATCATTGCACCTTTTTGCAAAAAAAAAAAAAACAAACAAAATAAGATCATTGCAAGAAAAAAAAACAAAACGTAATAACAGTAATTCAGTCTGGTGAAAATAACCACAGGCTTCCATTTGAACATTTAAAATTACAGTTACTACAGTTTAATTCAGGAGTGGCCAACCCAAATGATCTTGCGGGCCACTTTGGAAATGCATCATAACTCCGCGGGCCGCATATAAAATTATATGTAATATTCCATATAGACAAAATTATATGTCCACCATAGACATTTTGTAGAATGAAAAATTGAAACATAATGAGTTATAATTTTTGTGTTTACTATTATTCTTACATGTAAACATAGATAATATAATAATGTTGACACTAAACGCACACTGTAAAGAAATATACACTGAAGTGACAAAAGTCATGGGATAGCAATATGCAAATTTTCAGATGGCAGTAGCATCGCGTAGAACAGGTATAAATGCGCAGAGCTTTCATTTCTGCTCAAGTTATTCATGTGAAGAGGTTTTGACGTGATGATGACCGCACGACGGGAATTAACAGACTTTGAACGCGGAATGTTAGTTGGAGCTAGACGCATGGGTCATGACATTTCGGAAATCGTTAGGGAATTCAACTTTCCCAGATCCACTGTGTCAAGTGTGTGCCGAGAGTATGAAATTTCAGGCATAACATCCCACCATGGACAGCGGAGTGGTCGACCGCCTGCACTTAACGACCGAGACCGGCGACGTCTGCAAAGAGCAGTAAATTCTAACAGACAAGCAACACTGCGCCAAATAACCGCAGAAATCAATGTGGGACGTACAAGGGACTTGTCTGTTAGAACTGTGCGGAGAAATTTGGCTTTCTTGGGCTATTCCAGCAGAAGACCGACTCGAGTGCCTTTACTGACAGAACGACATCGCTTGCAGCGACTCTCTTGGGCACGTGAGCATATCGGTTGGTCCCTAGATGAATGGAAAACCGTGGCCTGGTCCGATGAGTCACGATTTCAGTTGGTAAGAGCTGATGGTAGGGTTCGAGTGTGGCGCAGACCCCACGAAGCCATGGACCCAAACTGTCAGCAAGGCACTGTTCAAGCTGGTGGTGGCTCCGTAATGGTGTGGGCTGTTTTTTCATGGCATGGACTTGGTCCTCTGGTGCGACTGGACCGAACATTGACTGGAAATGCTTATGTTCAGCTACTTGGAGATCACTTGCAGCCATTCATGGACTTCATGTACCCAAACAACGATGGGATTTTTATGGATGACAATGCTCCATGTCACCGGGCCACAACTGTTCGCGATTGGTTTGAAGAACATTCTGGACAATTCCAACGAATGATCTGGCCACCTAGATCGCCCGACATGAATCCCATCGAGCATTTATGGGACATCATCGAGAGGTCTGTTCGTGCCCAAAATCCTGCACCATCAACGCTTTCACAATTATGGACGTCTATCGAGACAGCATGGCTCAATATTCCTGCAGAAGACTTCCAACGACTTGTTGAGTCCATGCCACGTCGAGTTGCTGCACTTCGCCGGGCGAAAGGAGGGCCGACACGATATTAAGAGGTATCCCATGACTTTTGTCACTTCAGTGTATAACACTAAAAAGGAAAGATAAAAACATATAAATATAAATGAAATTATTAAAAAATATTTATTCTAGTAGTGCGATATTTGTTTCTGAACTCATCATGAGTTAGCAGAATATAATTTAATTATTCTGCGAACTCATAAATGAAACAGGCAATATCTGTCATATATTCGTAAGAATATTATTTTAAAATTAAAGTTAATTTTTTCTCATAATTTCGAGTTACTTTTTAAATAAACGGATGCACACATAATGTATTTTTTTAATACTTTGGTTTTCACTACTTTGGCCATTGTAAAATAAATATATTTTGTAAAAGTGTGATACATAATAATAATGATTATATAATAATAATGATACTAAACGCACATTGTAAAGAAACATATCACTGAAAATGAAACATAAAAAATATATAAATATAAACGAAATAAAAAATGAAATCTTTAAAAAAATATTTATTTTTCTAGTGCTATATTTATTTCTCAACTCTTTCACTTAGTTTTTGCAAATCGATCTTCATTTGGGTATTTGTACATCGTAATGGGTATTGCAAGTCAGTGCCCGTTATGTTTGAGCGTGTTTTGTGTTGGATCAATTTCATTTTAGAAAAAGAAAACGATTCGCAGGTGTAAGTTGAACGAAAAGCGCTAACAACTTCAACTAAGAGTCTGGTTTGCTCTGCTATCACCAATCAGCTGTGCGTAACTAGGGATGGTCACTGTGTCACTGAGGTCACTTAAAGCGAAACATAGAACCGGTTATATTAGATGTTCCAAGATGCACGCATGAGTTCGCAGAATATAATTTAATTATTCGAATTCATAACTATAAACTCATAAATAAAACAGGCAATATCTGTTATATATTCGCAAGAATATTATTTTAAAATCAAAGTTAATTTTTCCTCATAATTTCGACAGTTAATTTTTTAATAAATGGAAGCACACATAATGTATTTTTTAATACATCAGTTTTTACTACTTTGGCCATTATAAAATAAATATATTTTGTAAAAGTGTGATAAATCTCACGGGCCCCAAAAATATTCAAGGCCGCGAGCTGGCCATCCCTGGCTAAACGCTTAACCATTCTCCCGATTTTAGCTATGAAAATAGCAAGAAAATCTTTCTTTGTGTCAAATTTTATCTGAAAAACTTCGTACAATAATTCGATTTTGGCTGGAATCGAACTTGTAGTGCATTCCTGGCTTCAGCTGCATCTTTCAAACTTCATATCCGAGTCTAGTACTGATAGCCAATTCCATAATATATGATTAAAAAAGTAAGTTCTTGTCGTTTCTTATATTCCGATATTTCACGTCATGTTGAGTTCACCTCCAATTTCAGCCAACACATGTTTTCTTTCCATGTTCTCCAATTTGATTGATTGAGCAAGGAGAAAACGTTCTGCTCCAATAGGATCCATATCCAAATTAGTAGACAGAAAGTCACGCCAGACTGCCGGCCCCCATCACAAAAATATTGATTTCTTAATCGTGAAAAATTTTGCTTCAGATTCATAAAACTAGCATTACTCTACTAGGCTGCTGCGCCTATAGCCACTGTCGGAAAATTAGCAAAGTGCCGTGGTGCACAGGAAGCAAGAAACACTTCAATAATTTAAGCAAATAAATTTATTATAGATATAAAATGGGGCCTGATGGCCGAGTGGCTACTGCCACAGGTTAGCTATGAACCGGTGCCATGGATGTTTGTAGGGGTTCAGAATTCACTTTAAGCCGTAAGTCCCGGTCTCATATGACCGTAGAGCGTCACCGAGCCCAATCAGATTTCTTCTCACCCACAACATTCCCAAACTGTAAAGGGGCAACTCAACTCAAGACACAGTGATGTGGTGTGGTGTAGTAGTATAGATATAAATTAAAATTTGTAAAAACCATATTTTTGGTTTTAGCTTAATTATTAGTCAATTCCAAAGGAGACGCTCAAAACAGCCCCTTTGTCCAGTTTTTTTTTTCTCTATTAAAAAATCTATTTAATTTTTCCCTTTCACCTTTCTTAGGTGCAAGAGGCTACAGCTGAAAGAATCACAGCATTTTTCTCCACTCCGAGCTATTACTTTCCTTTGTGTGTGTAGTATGAATTAATTTATATCATTATTATGAAATTAAATATGCATAATAAATTATATAAATTAATTCATACTACATTAACAACGTTAAAGTTTACAATTGTTACAAAAAATTATAAAATACTGAGAAATAAACGAATAACACAAGCATGTTGCACTTAAAATAGCAACGAGGGATTCGAGAGATGTTTACAGTTCGACTGCCGCGATCAAACTGACGCAGAGAGTGTTTTGCTGTTTCCTACCTTCTGTATTCCTCCGCGTAGCGATGTATCACACAGCACTTTTGTATGCATCTTCTTTGTTTACGTTTCGCCGTGGGATCGCTAAAGTATGCTATGTATTTCTGTTGAATATTATTTTTATTTTTAGCATATATAACAAAGGAATGGATAATAACCATGAAAGAATAAAAGAATAAAAATTAAACTTGTATTAATTAATACAAATTAAAAGCATCCAAAAATTTTTTTTCATGTTAAAAAAGAATTTTAAAAATGAACTTATTCGTGCTAAAATTTTCGTGTTTAATTTTCGTGCTAAAATAATGTAAATAAATAATGTTAATAAAATAAAATTGTATGAAAATAAAAGTTAATAAATAGATAAAATAAAAGAAGAAAGTAAGAAAATTAAGTTTTAAAAGAAAAGAATTTTAAAATTAAATTTTTAATGACAATTAGAACTAGCTGCAGATGACGTTATTATGGCTAGTGTAAAGAATTTCTTAAATAAATAAAAAGTCACTTTCTCAGAATCTTAAATTTCATATATTTTGTCAGATTTTAATTTTTTCTCCCCATCATCGTTTGTCTGCAAAAATCTATGATCAAACCCAGTTATTTTCATTCGTCTGTCCATTGGTAGGCTAGTGCGAGTATTATAATGAAATCTAAAACCTGGCACTCAGATAGGCAATTAAATTACTATGATGGATTGTAAGCGAGATAATTGATACTAATTTCGAACAATCTAAATGTCTCTTAACAGAAAGAAAGCACTCGAAAGAAACATTTTAGAGGACTCGTACTAACAGCAATGTAAAACAATTTATTAATTTAGCATCACATCATAATTATTTAAGTATCTCATCAAAATATGTATGGGCAATTTTTGTAAAACGCTAAAATAAAGGAAGTATTGTTCTTATCTTTAGTTTTAAAACACTTCATTCAAATTAAAAAAAAGGTAAAAAATAACTATAATTAGATTTCGGTAAGTGGTCGTTCAAAGTATTCATATACGCATATTATTGACAGATAGAACTACCACAGAACATAAGAAAGGGACGGATTTTTCAGAATAGGAAGGTGCTGTTTTCAGCCTCTCCTCATCCACTCTCATCTCAAAATCATGTTTTCTGCAGCCAACCAGAAATTTAATGTTCTTATTAAATCAGTGTTTCTCTTTATACTTTTCGCTTTTGCATTTTATTTCCCTATGAATTATTTTATTCATTCCTTTGGGACTTTTCCCTTCCTTAAATTGCACTATTTTTTAGATTAAACTTTCTCCTTTATCTGTCTTTAAAATAATTTTTTTTTCTTTTATTAATTTTAATCATAAAAACAAAAACAAAAAAATACTTTTTCCTTTTTTAATTCTTTTTTATATTGGGCAAGCTCTCCGTTTAGTCTTACCATTTTCTTCTCAGCAATGTGTTCTTCATTCTTCAAAGGACTATTACCAGATCGGAGCTAACGGCTGATTCGCAGCCAAGGAACGCCACGAAATACAAATAGTGTCGTCGTGCAGCCAACCAGATCACACCAAACATTATATTATTGGTGACTTGATGGAGTGCCTTGGTCGCACAACGACCACACCTCCACTTGGCGAATGGTGAACAGTGACTGGTGGTCGAGCCCTTTGCCAATTGTAAGAAAAATTAAATAAATCAGAGAAGGAGTAATAATTTCTAACATCAGAGAACAAAAACATTACAATTAAGACAGAAAGTCAAAATTACAAAAGAAGAGTAAAAGTAGGAAAATTAAAAAAAAAAAAAAAAAAATCATCCCATAAGCAAAAATATTAAAAAATTAAAGGAATAAGCACTGATGATAAATCCAATAACAAAATGCAATAAAAAGAAAAACATTAACAAGGCTACAGCGAAACCGAAATCGAAAAATCTCCAGAAAGGAGGAAATTATTTGTTAATGTTAAGAGTATAGCGAGGTCTTTTGCGATTTCTGGGTAGAGTGACGTCATAGTCGTATATTTTTAAATAATTTAGAACAGGGTTAGTGGATCGGGAAAGGGAGTCATAAAAGTTTTTTGCAAGTTTCTAGACGAATGCGCGGAAACTAGGAATATCAAGAGAGTGCCGAATATCATTATTTCTGAAATACCAGGGTGCATCAAAGATCATACGAATAATTTTATTTTCGAGTCTTTCGAGCACGAGAAAGTTGCTATTGGCTGTAGAACCCCAAACCGGACTCGCATATGCAATGACAGGTCTAAGATAAAAAAGGTAGATTAATTTTTTTAGTTCAATTGTTAGTGAGGAATTTCTACAAATTACGGGGAAGAGTTTTCTTAATTGATTATTGAATTTAGTGCATAGATAATTAATATGAGATTTATATGTTAATTTGTTGTCAAGTATTACGCCAAGGTTATTTAGTTTCTTTGGACCAGGAAATATTAGCATTATAAATAGTTATGTTAGGGGGAATTAGTTTATTTTTCCTGGTGAATAGCACTGCTTCAGTTTTCGAGACATTAAGTTTTATTTTCCAGTTAATGAGCCAATTTTCAAGCGTGTGTATGTAGTTTTCTAAGTTTTTCCTGATTATGTTTATGTTTCCCCCTGTGTGATAATAGCAGTATCGTCCACGTAAAGTGTTAATTTAATTTTGGAATCTTGTGGGATGTCGTTGGTGTATATGTTAAACAAAAATGGTCCCAAGACCGAGCCCTGAGGAACACCGGCAAGGATATGACAGTTTTTAGAATCAGTGTTATCTACAGAAACAACAAAATTTCTGTTTGTAAGATAATTGTGTATGGTGCGGATTAAGTAGGTAGGATATTGATATTTTATCATTTTATATATTAAACCATTGATCCAAACACGATCGAACGCCTTAGCGACATCCAGGAAAACTACTGCAGTGTCGAGTTTCCATCAAAACCCTTCAGAAATATTTTCTGTGATATTATAAAGTTGATGCGTAGTTGACAAGTTTTTGGTAAACCTGAATTGCTGCGAAATTAAAATGTTAAATTTATCAGATTCTTCATTTAGGATGTTAACAATTACGCGTTCAATTAGTTTACTTAGGCAGGAGAGTAGAGAGATCGGTCTGTAGCTGTTAGGAGAGGTTGGATCTTTGCCGGGTTTAAGGATTGGAAGAATGCGAGCAGTCTTCCAATTCTTAGGAAAGTGATTAGTAGAAAGGATAGCATCGGTTATTTTGTAAATTTGTAGAACAATTTTAAAAGGAATATTTTTGAGCATTTTGTTAGTAATACGATCTAAGCCAGGGGTTTTACCGATTTTAAGATTAGTGATGCAGTTTATTATTAAGGAAACTTTAGTGTTGGGAAAATCATCGTTATTGTGAGGTTGGGAGAGAAAGGAAGTAATGATGTTTTCTACTTCAGTTACAATGTTAGTGTTGTTAGTCTCATTTTCTTTAAATTGATCCTGTAAAGTCGTAGCTAAAACTTCAGCTTTATCAGTGGCTATTGCAACAGTGGATTGCAAAGTTTGGAGAGAAGTTATTTTAGTCCTTTTTTTCCTAAAATTTTTACAGAAATTCCACATGGATCCATCTTCAATATTGACGGTTTGCAGTTTGCGATCCCAACAGTCATTTTTATATGTGGCAATTGCTCTACGTAAGATATTTTGATGATGATTATATAGATTTTTACTATGAGGATCGCGATAAATTTGCCAGTATTTACGAGCGTTATTACGGTTAGTGATGAGTATTTTATTTGGAGGGGGTAAATAGGTACGGTTATTAGTAGTAATAGGCTTAGAAGCAGCATTATGGGCAGAAAGGATTTTATCAGTTAATTCAGAGATAGCATGTTCAATATCAGAGGGATTAGTTAATGGGATGGAAGAATAGATGAAATTAGCATCAAGAATATCTGAGAATTTAGACCAGCAAGTGGTGACACTAGAACTAATGTTAAAATTTAGATAATTAAGTTTATAATCAATAATAACTGGGTTATGGTCAGAGGAGAGCTCATCCAGTGAGGAAATAAAATGAGTGAAGTGAAAATTGTTAGTTACTACAAAATCAATGATAGATGTGGTGTTAGTTAAAATTCTAGTAGGGGTGTTAGGTGCAATGATTTCAACATTAAAGTTAGAAGCATAGTTATAAAGAGCATTGCCAGTACTATTTTTATTGTGACATCCCCATGCAGTATGATGCGCGTTAAAGTCGCCAGCCAGAATGACGCTATTGTTAAGTGAGAAAAAAGTGTTAAGATCAGTATTACGCTTAGTAGTAGCAATGCCGTTGGGAACATAAACAGAAGCTATTGTGAGAGGGGGAAATTGAGGAAAATTGAGAGAGACTATTGTGGATTTGATCCCGATGAATTGAGGAGTAGGAAATAACGGGTGGGGCAAAGAGTTTTTAATGAATATACCAGTGCCACCAGAAACAGGATTTTTTGGACCATCATTGCGGTAAAAAGTGTACCCCATTAAGTATGGTGTCTGTGTGTGCTTAAGGTGTGTTTCCTGAAGCAGTACTAAGACTGGATTATAGTTATTAACAAAAGCAGTGAAGTCAAACATTTTAGTCCATAAACCACAAGAATTCCAATGGCAAATGCGGAGTCCAGAAATCAACTGGGTCATTACGGAGCATTGGTGGGAGTTTGAGATGCCAGGCCCTTAATGAATACCTGGAGCTTGTCGGCTTTATTGTTGGCGTTACTTAATTGATGGAGAAGTCCATCCATGTCATTTAAACTGGTGAATAAAGAAATGAATTCCTTCATTATGAGGAGAGATTTTTGAATAAATTGGGCGGGGTTTTTTAAGCTCAATAGTGGTCGCAGTTGATTTTGGGTGACATCAGTAAAATTAGAGTTAGTATTGATTGGTTGTGGAGTAATATTCTTAGCAGCCGTGGCATAGGAGAAGTTAGGTGTGACCTGTCGTGCAGGGGTGAATTTTGGAATGGTAGCGTATTTGGGGGAATTAGTCTTAATCTTGGAAAATTTCGCACATCCCCGCCAGGCAGTAATGTGTCCTGACTCACCACAGTTGATGCATTTGGGTATTTCAAGTTTTTCTTGAAGTTAACAGTCCTTATGAGAATGTTCCTCTCCACATTTAAGGCATCTAGCTTTAATACCACAATTACTCGAACTGTGACGAAAGAAGTTACATTTGTAACATTGTAGGATGAGAGGACGTTTGTTATACTTTTCAACAACAATGGATAGAGTAATTTGGTGAGCTGAAAGATTTCATTATTTTTATTTGACCGCGCGAAAGTAACCTGAAAAATTGGTAGGGGTTGTTTATCCTTACCCCTGGTTAATTGTACTACTTTTTCTACGATGAAGTCTTTTTCAGCAAGAGCTTCCTTAATTTCCTCAGTGGAGGTGTTCTTTGGAAGGCCTTTAATAACCGCTTTGAGGGGTCGAAGAAATTTTGGCGTTATTACGAAATACTCAATTTCATGCTGATTAAGGTAACGAGTAATTTCCCTATGTTGATCTTCATTGTTAGGGAACATTTTCAACATCTCCCCTGCTAATTTAACATTCACATTACCATCATATTCTTGATCGAAACGTTTAAGCATTTCGTTTAAGTTTGATTTCGGCTTAACCATAATAGGAGGCATTTTTCTCACAATTTGGACGGATTCCTCTACTTCAACATTATCATCAGTGCTCAAGGTATCAAATTTGTTAGTAGTCTTAACAGAATTTTGAGTGCTAGGGATGAAGCTTGCTTTTGCAATACGTTTTTTATTACGAGTTTTAAACTCTTGGGCTGCATTAGTTTTATCATTTTGATTGGTTAGTTCGTTAACAGGTCTTTTAGATTTCTTAACATTACTATGATGAATATTACAATTGGCAAGAGGACAAGGAACTCGACTCACCCATTCCGCCAACAGTTGGCGCTTTTGCATCAGATTAGCGTTCATCTGATCATAATCACTTTGAAGATCAGAGTTCTTGGTTGTGGCAATAATATCGTCCAGAATCTTCATTTCCTTCTTTGCAGTAACTAACTGCCGACACGTATCCTCTGGGGAAGCTTTCTTTGGCACATTTGTCGACACATTCGCTTCAGCTCCCAGCAATACTACTCCCTCCGGGGAATAACAACCGTCGGTCACTTCCATCTGCATCATGCTTGCAACACCAGCAAAAATACTCATCACATCATATACAATGAAAATAGTTCAACTAAAGTCACAAGATTGTAAGTATCTAGGCAAAATTCAATCACCGAAATAATATACTTCGAAGAACCTCAAGGATCCAAGACCAAATATCAACTTTCAACTCAAATAAAAATCGCTTAAGACAAAATATATCACCAATCAAAGGCAGACGTTTTGAAAAAAACATCCAATATCTTTTGCAATGATAACTCAAGTCGATGTCAAGTTCGCAAAAACTCAATCATCATCACACAAAACATTTTATTATTTCACGAGCTTTATACATTCGTGCCCGATGTCACAACGAGTCATATGGTTTTTGGCATATGACATCAGACTCGGATAATAAAAGGATAAAATAAAATTTTTGAATAACAAACAACAAAAGAATTAACTTGCCAACAGCGTACACGAAATAATGAGCGAGACACAAAACGAGAAAAATAGTAGGTGAGGCCCTCAGATGCTGGTACGAAAATTGGCGATAAAAAAAAATTGAACATTTCCTTAATCCTGCAGAAAAACTTCCCTAAAGACAACTAACTGTCATTGATAGTCTAGATTTTAACAAAGGGAGCATTCCTCTCCTTAACGATCTAAGTTCTAATTTCCAAACTGTGTATTTACGAACTTAAAAATTTCGTCCGTGGAGTAATAAATCGAAACAATATATTAATAATTGGTAATTACAATTATTTTCTTCATTTACTATACTGCATTGTGTATGAATCAGAAGAATATACAACAAATTACGTTCAGAGAAGATTGTTGCTGCCAAAAACATTTATATTTGTGAGTTCTACCTAAATCACTATGGACTATTATTTACGACAAATAGAACACAATAAATCAAATTTAATTACGATTAATTTAGACAAAGATGAAATTATTATCGGGCGAAAAGCGTACCCAATGCTAAACAAATATCTGCAAGTTTCTCGAAACCATGCACGTTTTCGTAAAATAGATGATAACTGGTTTGTTGAAGATATGCATAGCTTGAATGGCGTGTATTTAAATGGGAGGAAAATTAGTGAATCTTTGGAAAAAGTAGAGATTGGTGATCATATTGGATTAGGAGCACCAACACCATCAAGTGATTGTGATGTATTTATTTGCACCTTAACCGTGAGAACAGTAAAAAAAGACATTGTTGTTATAGATTTATGTGATGAAGATATTCCTGCTATTAAGAAAGAGCCACCAGATGATTATACTTCTGATATCAAAGTTGAAGATCCCACACATCATTTAAATCTACCTGTTGATATTTTTAAATCATCTAACAATGAAAATGATTCTGTTAAAGATATTAAAATTGTTCATGATTTGAAAAAAACTGGGAATGATGTTGTATCTTACCCATCAACTTCTGATGAATCTATTAAAAAAACAAATCTTTGTAACAATGATTCTAGGTTAAATGATATAAATTCTTCACAAAGAGATTCTTTATGTCAAAAGAACAATTTTAAATTGCTTACAGATACCACGACTCAGCTATCGTCTGTTAGTGGTAATGTAAACAATCAACAAAGCAATAATTCTATCTCTTTATTCAATAAAGAAATTAAAATATCAAATAGTCAGGATTGTTTTAAAAAATGTGATGACAAGCAATTTAAAATTCATTCTGATGTTAAACATATATCTTGTGAAAATGAGAAAGATATTCAAGGAGAGCAGAACAGTGAAATAATCATACCTCAAAATGAACTGTTATCATCCTTAGAATGTAGAAAGAAACCTGATTTTCCAGAATTACAAAATAAATTGAATAAAGGCATTGATTTTGAAATCTCAGAAGATTGCATTAAATCTAATTCTAATCAAGCCAAACCTATTGCTAAAGAAAGCATTATAAACTGTAAGTCATCTGCTAAAATTTCACATAATTTAAATACATGTAATTCAAATACACAATGTCTTCTTGAAATAAAAAGTCTTGACAATGCAGAACAATTTAGTTCTGAATTATCTAAAAACCCAATTAATGTTCAGAAAAACTTTATAAACATTAATCTCTCTGATGATGAAAAGAAAAAAGATGATGTAGATAACAGTGGTTATTCCATAACTGAAGACGAAATTATAATAATTGATGATGATGATTATATGGACTTTGCATCTTCTCAACCTGTGATAAAACAAGAACCTTTAGATGAGGAGGAAATGGAAATTCACTATGAAGATGTTCCAGTTGAAATTCCAAATCAGGCTCCAGACATTTTGGAGGAGGATGAAAATTTTTCTGAGTCAATAGAAAATATACAGCGATATGTGCAGTCTACAGCATCTACATCCAAATCAAACATTGATAATATGTTAAATAAACCTCACGTATCAAAAGGTATAAATATTGAAGATTTTTTTCCAATGTCTCAGCTTTATAAAAATAGTTCTGATGAAGAAGATGTAAAATCATCAAATTGTATTGTTAAACCTATGGAAAGTTCTTTACCAAATGACAGCAATAGTAATTCCAGTGTCAGCAGTCATGATTCTATCATAATTCCATCAAAATTTAAAAAAACAACAGGGACAGATAATAAAGAAAGTGCGATAAAGGAAAAGGCATCTAAATCAATAGGAAAAGCAGTGTTAATTGAACCTCTGAGAATGAATCATCGTCCCAGTAAATTGCGTGGGAGAGAAGAATGGTTCGAGGATAAGAGTTCTGAAAACATTTCTACAGTTCCAATCCAAGAAGCTAAAAAATCAAAACGTGAAAGAATTAAAGAATCTAAAAAACAACCCCAAAAATTAATTAAAACTAAAAAAAATTCTAAACAATCATCGGTTAACAAACTTCATGATGTAAAAAGTAAAGGGAAAAATAGTGCTAAAGCACATACTATAAAAAAGAAAGAATTGAAACCATCTGCTTCAGTATCTCTACCTCCTAAAGTTGAACTTACAAAAAGATCATCTCGTTCAATGAAAAAGAATCCTGCAATTTCCCGATTACCAGGTAAATATGCTTCTC
Source organism: Caerostris darwini (assembly GCA_021605075.1). Classification (NCBI taxonomy): domain Eukaryota; kingdom Metazoa; phylum Arthropoda; class Arachnida; order Araneae; family Araneidae; genus Caerostris; species Caerostris darwini. The sequence continues at coordinate 61,506 of BPLQ01011449.1, forward strand.
GATCAGCATTTCTTGTAGAACCTGTTAATGAAAGAAAAAAGCTATTATCTCAAAAGAAACAATTATCTTGTAAAAAAGAAAGCCCCTGTGAACCATCTAATAAAACTAGTGCTCCAGTTCTTGATAAAAAAAATGAAACAACTTCTAATTATAAAAGAAGACCAAAAAGAAAAGAAGTTCCATCTATTGCTAGTATTTCACAGTCAAATATGATAAAGGAATCTGTCAGTATGGTGTTTAATATTACTGATCAAAATAAAATTGTACCAACGGCACGTATTCACCCATTGACTACTACTACTACTTTCCCTTTCAATAATAGAAGTTTTCCAACTACTGCTTCACGGCCTTTGGAATATGCCTCAAATAGAGATCCTCGTTTATTTCGCAAATTCAGTTCTGAATATAATACTAATTCAAATTTTCCTGTTCAAGTTCAAATACCTCATATAAATCATTCTAGTCACCAGCTTTTTATGAATGACGGGCATCAACTACCACAAATGATTAATAGAAATGTTAGTTGCTTAACTCAACCCCCAGAGCTTCATGGCAAAAGTTCAAATCAAAATCAGTGTTCTGCAGCACTTAGTAATTTTAGATCTCCAGTTCCATCAAGTAATTATCAGTCATCTGCAAACGTTAAGCCTTTAAGAGAACCTCAGAACCAGACATCTTCACAGGTTGATTTTATAAGTGTAATAAAAAAAATTGTGGAGTTAAATGTTAAATGGCTTGAAGAACAACAGAAACTAGATAAACCACCTCCTTTAGTGAAGGCTGGGTCAGCTCCTTTGCCTCTATTTTTCAATTCAGTAAATCATTATATTTCTTCATTTGCACCAATGCTTCTATTAGAAATATGGGATTTATTGTGTCAAGAAGCCAAACCTATTTTTCAGAATTCAAAAAGGGTAGTAAATAAATTCTACTTTAAAATTATTTCCAGTGAGAGTAAATATGGCATGATTGTGTATAATTGTGAAGCAATAGTGAATAAAGTATCTTTTTCACCTTCAGAGGGAAATGTAGTCATTATGGAAATATATGATAAAAGTACCAAAAAGTGTTTTCCTTGTTTTGCTTATGTCTTTGGTCATGGTATCGAGGAACTTAAAAACGATATGATAACTGACGAATGGAAAAAAGTTAATAAAATGTGGCTTGAAAATGCGAAATTCTGGCAATTTTCTGTCTATGCCAAAAGCAAAGAAATTTCTCCACACTATGGTCATTTAATGAAAGGTAATGGCATTTGTTCAATTAGAAGTAAAGTTCGTTTGATAGATGCTTTGAAAAACCTTGAACTTTCTCCTCTGTGTAAATTTATCCTCCAACCAAATGCAAAGGATTTCTTTGTGAAATATCCAAATGTGTCTCCAGAAAAAGAGTTTAGTAATTCTCAAAATATGGCAATAGAAGGTATAAGTTCTGAAATTTTAAATTCTGACTATAAACCAAAAATAATTCTTCTTCAAGGACCACCTGGTACTGGTAAAACTCATACTATTATTGGTTTGCTGCAGAAATTGATCAGATCAAATACAAAGCTTAAAATTCTTGTTACTGCCCCGTCTAACGCAGCAATTGATGTGATTGGTTCTCGATTAATTGACTTAAATGATCGCTTAAGTTGGAGAAGTCAAGAAGGTCAAATGAAATTTGTCAGGGTGGGATTACCAGATCAGATTAATTCGAAATTGAAACCCTTTACTTTAGACGCATTGGCTTCTAAGTTAGCCAAAGATTATGATATTAAAATAACTGAAAGCAGAGAGAAAGAAATTGAGAAATTACAGTCGGAACTCGATGCTCTCAAGAAACAAAAATTTGATTACAAAACTGAGCAGAAAATTAAATTTCTTGCAGACCAGCAAAGAAAAATAAAGAGACTTCTTAAGTCAAAAAATTATGGTGGTCTGAGAAACTGTAAATATCAAGTTTTGAGAGAGTCAAATATTGTTCTCTCTACTCTTGGAAGCTGTAGACAGCCTCCTGTTTCCTCATTTCTCAAGAGTAATAGTTTTTATAGTTTTTCATGTTGTATCATTGATGAAGCTTCACAATGCACAGAAATTGAAGCACTTATTCCACTAATGTTTGGGATTAATAAGTTAATTATGATAGGTGATCACAAACAATTGCCAGCAACTGTGAATTCTAAAATTGCTCTTGCTTGTAATTATGATCGTTCCATGTTTGAAAGGTTTCATCTATGTTTTTCAAAGCACTGTCAATTTAATCCTATTTTCATGCTAGCCGAACAATTTCGTATGCATTCAGAAATAGCCTTATTCCCATCGAAAAACTTTTATGAAAATTTGTTAATAACTGCACCCCATAATGATATACAATGTATAAATTTTCCAATTCATCCTTACATAGTGTATGATATTGTGGAGAGTCAAGAATCAGATACTTCAAATTCAAAGCTTAATTCTATTGAAGCTCTTGCTATTGTGAACATATGTGCTCAACTGTTGACTTTAGTTTCACATGCATCCATAGGTATCATTACACCCTATCAAGGCCAAAGAAACCTTTATTTGAATTCTTTAGGTCATAATCCTAAATATAAGCATATAGAAGTAAATACAGTGGACAGTTTCCAAGGAAGAGAAAAAGACATTATCATTTTATCTTGTGTTCGTGCTAGTCCTACTGGTGGAATAGGTTTTCTCTCCTGTCCTAAAAGACTCAATGTTGCCATCACCAGAGCTTGTAAATGTCTGATTATTTGTGTGCATTCTAATACTTTAAAACAGGATGAAAATTGGGCGAAACTCATCGAAGATGCTAGGGTAAGACATCTGTGTAGAACTGTAACGTCTTATAAAGATATACAACTCATATTTCATGCAACAATGATAAAGAAAACATTTACACACTGATTTGAATGCTTCACATTTATTTTCTATTTTATTCAATGGAGTAATCAAAATTATTTTTTTATCATTAATTAAATATAATGTAATTCATATCTTTCAGTATTGTATTGCAATTGTTTGAATTATGTGGTTATTTATTTCAAAGGACTTTCTCTCTTATATATTAAAGCTGTTGGATCAATATACTAAAACACTTAGAAGAAAAATTGGTTGTAATTCAAACTGTCATTTGATATAGCTGAAAAAATATTCTTTGGATTATTTTATTAAGATCAAATTGACTCTTATAATGTGCTAATATGTAACATTGTTATAAATTCAACATAGCCTAAAATATTCCTGCATTTATTTTTAAATATTTACTAAGGAAATATATTGCATTGTTTTATAAGAAAGGGATTACTATAAATTCATTCCTAGGATATTTGTTGTTTCCCATCAAGTTTCAAATTTAAAAATTAGATTTTTACAATGGAAAAACCTTGCATTTCACATCTGAAGATAAACATTTATATTTGAATTTTTATATACTACATACTTAAAATTGTTTTCTTTGTAAAAAATACTTGTTTACAATATTTAAAAATTTTATAAGAAATGCAAATGTTTTAAAATATAAATTTTTTTCTGTATGTGATTATTATATGTATATTTGAAAAATCATTTGTTAATTTTTTTTATGGGAAGTATAAAATAGTCTTTTATATTTGTTTGCATTCTGAATTTGTTGTGGCAAAATCTAGCATTATTTTAATTTTACCTTTTATCAAATAAAAAGCATTTAGTGGATGATAAAATTCTTCCATTATATATATTCCTTTTTTGTTTATAATACTGTTTTCCAATATTGAATACTTTGAATGAACAATTATCTATTTTTTAATTTTAAGAAGAGTATATAATGTACCAATATATACTCTTATAATCAACCCTATAGATTATACTCGATCTATTTTTTTTTTTTGTCCCCTGGCCGAAGATTACACCTGGTGATTACATTATAAGCAGAAAATTACAGTAAATGAAAAATTAAGTGGAAGATCCTTTTAGATAAACAAAAATATTAGTTACTAGGAACTTCAGACATACTAATAATTTTTAATGTATGTTTTTAAAAAAATACATCTTGTATAATCTGAATCTATGACATACTATAAAAATATTTTTTTTATTGGATTACTATCATTTCACTTAATGTATTTAAATATACTTCAATATAGCTTTTTCAAATGAAAATCTGATTGTAATAATTCTTAGAAACAAACAACTCATTTCATTGATAACTTATAAAATCACAATGTTTTTTTTAATAAAAGTAAAAAATAATATGTGTAGACATAAATATTTTTTAGTTTTAAAAACCCTGCTCTTAATATATTTCTATATAAAATAACTGAATAGACCTTCAACGCTGCTGTGATATGCTATATGTGACAAAAATAGAATTTCAACAAAATAAATGTCTTCTTATGATTGATTTAAACAATGATGAACTATTTTCAATTTTAAGAGAGAGAAAAAATCCTCTGAAGGTCATATTCTTAAAATAGTTATGATTAAATACATTTTACATACGATTGCCTAATTGTGAGAGAATATAAAATAAAGCACTATAAAAGAAAAGATTAACATATTTTTATAGTAAGGTAACTATTTTATCATTATTAATTAAAGATCCTGCTTAGGATAGCAAAAACTTATTGCTTCGCAATGTGGTTTAGGATTTTTCGAAAGATTTCTGTTTTGACATGTTCAGAGTGGCAGGAATTTAATTACTACAATTCTCAAGAATTAGAAAAATCACATGAGCTGTTATGTAGAGTATGACATTGCAGGGAAATGGAATTTTAAAATGTTTTGAGACAAGGGTTCTTTGCATAAGGAAACCTCGAAATTAACTATCCCCATCTGTTTACAACAGGGGTGGCCGACCCAAATGGTCTTGCGGATCACTTTGGTATATCATAACTTCATGGACCACATATAAAATTATATATCCCCATATTAGATTTAGACCCACTATAGACATATTTTGGAGCGAAAAATTGAAATTTTGAGCGAATATTTTGTGTTTACTGTTATTCTTACATGTAAACATAGATAATACAATAACAATGATACTAAATGCACATTGTAAAGAAATATATAACACTAAAAATGAAATATATATACATATAAAAAAAATGAAATCATTAAGAAATATTTATTTTACTAGTGCGAAATTTGTTTCTCCACTCTTTCACTTCTTTTAAAAATCGATCTCAATTTGGGTATTGGGTAATTATTGGAAACGCCATAACTTTTCTTAGGTCTTCATCTTTTCCTCAGAGATGCGCTTGGGGTGGTCTCTACTTCTGTAAGTAGCTTCAGTGCTGAAGCATAATTAGTTCCAATTGGTGTGTCAGGACTGTCTAAATTAGCAAATGTCACTGGAGAACTTTTGAGTGAACATCACATTTTGCCATAAATTTCGATGTTTTATTTTTATGTGCTTTGCTGGTTGGATGTAAAACAACCCAAACCTTTTGATCAGGAGTAAAATGATTTTTTTTTTTTTACCATTCTTGTCATATCGGGTTTATTTCTGATCTTGTTTTATTTCTACACATTCTTTAACAGTTTTTTGAGATAATGGCATGATCTTGGGAACAAAATTATTGTTGCCTAACACAGCTTTTAATTTTCTAGATTAAGAATACTTTTGACAATATTTGTAAAAATTTTTACCAAATTATAAAAAAAAAAAATATTATTATTATATAACATTCTTGGTATATAAAGAGTTATAAACGTGTCACTTGTCAGTAGACCTCATTTGCTGTAAATGTTCACAGTTGCCAGTTATCGTCAATTTGGACAATCATCTAATAATTAATTTCATAAATACTCTTGTTAAAAAAAATCTCAATTCCGAATATCAATTTAAAGTAGCATGTATGGTATCATTATCTGAACTGAAAGATTTTATTCAAACTAAATTTTTGTTTGATAATCAATTCGTGATAAAAAAAAAATAAGCTTAGAAATTTTAGAAAATAATGAAACAATGGAAAACTTTATTGATCACTTATGCTATGTATCATGGGCAACGGGCGTACCTGTTACGGAGTTCCTAGGTGGCTTTAAGAGCCACAAAACCTCCACATCTTAAGTTAGTTAGAAAATTTGCAAAATGAAATTGCTTCAATTAAAAGAATGCTAATAAAATAAAAGAAACCATTAAAAAGTTAGGAAAAACATCGCTTGCCTGAGAACAATTAAGGCAAGAGATCGGAAAAAGTTAAAACTATAGGTACAATTAGGGGTCCGTTGACGATGCCCAAAAAAAAAGATTAAAGATACAATAAAAATTACAAAGATACAAAAGAACAAAGTATAATACATAAAATGAGAGAAAACAAACATTCGTTGACCGGCCCGCCAACAGATGGCGCCACCAGTCGGATGATCATGGTAATACCCGCCCGAAGGCGGGGAAAACATTGTGAATGGATGAAACACAGTGGGGGCTATGTATCATGAAAATGCATCCATCTGCATATGAAGAATTATATAAAATTTTTTAAATACTGGTCTGTTCATCTATGAGCCACTTGAATTACATTACATTACACTTACATTAGAGTGCTATATAAATATCTATTAAGAAATTTATTTTACATAATATTTTATTATCATTAATTACATTTATTAATTTAAAATGTGTATCTGCCACTTTGGCAAACTGTCTTGGAAATGATGGGGCTGTTGTGCCAATGAAAAAGAAGTGGAATTTTAAATATATGTAAATGTTTTGTAAAAAAAATTGTATATTAAATGAAAACATTTTATTTTTTAAAATAATGTCTCAATATTTATTTTTCAAATACTAATAATACACATTTTTTAAGTAATAATAATATACATTTTGTTAATACATTTTTGAAATAATAATAATATACATTTTCATAATGCATGTTTCAAAAAATAGTATACATTTCCACAATAAATTTTTTAAATAATGGAGTACATTTTTATAATGTATTAAATTGGGATGTCATACCCAAACAATACAATTTTTTTCAGTCTTTTTAAAAATGAAGAAATGTCTCTTCTGACATAGTATATAGTATTTGATGGTTACAAAGAGCAAATTGGTTCTTTCTTTAAAGTCCATAAATTAAAGTACTTTACAGACTTTTCCATTTTTTTAAAAACTGTATATTTGAACAATTCTTCATAAAATATTCATAGAATCATCACACATAAATGAACTTGCTTTTACAAAGTTTAATTTATGGCAAAAGTAAACATGCCTAAACCTGAATGAAATCAGTTAATCCAAAATGTTTAGAACAAATTCAAAATTTATATAAATTTTTTTTTTTTAATAAGTAATTATAAAAGAGTTTTAATTATCGACAATTGTTTTCTCCATTATTAAAACGTTTTCCTCAAAAAAAAAAAAAAAATTATTATAATTTTTCTAGAAAATTTTTAGTAACAATTTGTTGAAAAGGTTTAAGGAAAGTTCTAATTTACTATAAAGATTTGTGGCTTGGTTTGTCGCTCTATTGTCATCTTGTGCACACTTTGGGCTAAACAGACCGGGACCTACAGTTTAAAGTGGATTCCGAACCACTACAAACACCCATGGCACCGCCGGGACTCGAACCCAAAACCTGTTGTATTGAGCGCCTTACTATAAAGAATCTTGTTAACAGGTTAAAGTTGTTTATTAAAATTCTTGAAAGTGTGCCAAAAATATTTTATGTACAATATTTTAAAAATAAAAAAATATTTATTACATTTTTATAAAATTGGAATGCTTTATAAGATAATAAGTAACTAGAAAAGGCCTAATAAAACATATATTAGTTCCAGAGAAAAATTCTGCAAATTTTTTCTTTTTTTAAAGTGGATGCAAAAATATGAAGTAATGAAGTGGAAAAATTATGCATGGTCGTGAAGAATTTATAAACTGCAATATTAATAAAATTTGAAAATAATTTAAGTTTAATACATTTATGTGAAATAATTATTGTAGAATCATTTAGAATTATGTTTTCGCTCAAACGAATTATTTATTTCTCTAAAGAACGATAGATGGCGCCTCAATCCTCGCGGAAATTCTCTTTGATGTGATTGTTCTTTTTCGGATTGTTTGAATCTTTAAAATTAACTCTAAGATCAGTTTTAGTGTAGAATGGTTAGAAGATTTTTCGGAGAATATTTCATTTTTATCTAACTCTTGAAAAGAATATTGATCTTCATGGTTTTTCAGACGCAATACTTGATCGGGGTTTTGCAGTAAACCGTATATAGGGAAAAATAAATTAATTTATTAAGGAAACATAAACATGTTACGAAGCAATTCTGAAAATTCCGAAAAATGCCTGCAATTCTTCATGTCACACATTTTATTTAACTATTTACTTACTAAAGATAACGTAGTTATAAGAAATGTTATTTTGTTTATAACTTTGATAATTTTGTATGAAATATAATAAAACATCACAAAAAGTTCATTTAAATGAATATTTTATTTTTCTAATCATTTTGTGGAAAGTAATATCACAGAAGAAAATTTATTAACAGAATATAAGGGCTAAATATTTAGAAAAATAAAATCTACAATGATTTACAACTAAAAAAATGAATAATTTTTTTAAAAAAATCGTTGTATGATAGTAGATCTTTCTCTTTGCACCAACAGTGCAGAGTAGAAATAGCCCACAGTACAGATAGCTGACAAAAACTTCCAAGCTATCATCTCATACTATTGTGCCCAAAAAGGAAGACCAATTTTTTTTTTTTTTTTTTCCTCAAAATCTTTTTATTTATTCTTCCAAATTTATTTCATCGCCTTCAAAGTAATCCCCACCGGACGCAATGCACTTATGCCAACTTTTTTTCCAATCCTCAATACAGGCTAAAAAGTCATCTGCAGGGATCGCCTTCAAAGCGCGCGGCGATTCACGTCGAATCCCTTCAATGGACTCAGAACGGTGTCCTCGGAGTGGTCTTTTGAGTTCAGGGAATAGTCAGAAGTCACACGGTGTGAATCCAATGGTTATGGAACGATATGGGTTTCATTTTTGGCGAAAAGTTGATGAAGAAGTGTGAGCTGGTGCATTCAGCGTTTTCGTACCAATCGAGATTTGACGCGTTTCAGACCTAAAATGGAATTGACCAATCCTTTTGAAATTCCAACATCATCAGCAAGATCACTAATTGTAAATCGACGGTTTGCAAGCACCAAATCTTTAATTTTTTAGACGTGAGCTCGTCGGTTGAGGTTGATGGTCGAACAGAGGGCTCTTCGTCATCAACGCGTTCTCTGCCTTCTTTGAACTGCTTATACCACCACTTCTAAACATTTTTTTCCGACGTAGGATGCTCGCTGAATGCCTTCTGCAACATTCTATACGTTTCCGCAAACAAAATTTAATGCAAGTTCTTTGCTCAATTAATTCAGGCATTTCAAAAATCGCCAGAATCGCTTTTAGCGTCTCACAAAACCAAGCGTAACTCAAACACTAATGAATATTTTGACGTCAAATGTCACACAGATGTTAAGGACAGTGCCAGCAATCTGAAAAAGAAGAAAAAAAAATGAAATTCCATAAGCCCCGGGAATTTTAAATTGAAAATTAGTCTTACTTTTTGGACATAGTAGTATGTTAAACACAAACCCCTGAAATGCATGCCTAAAACTAATGTTAATTCAGTCCAATGTATTCGACAGTGCAATATAAGCTAATTTTTACTCTGTAATGCAAGTAAGCAAAGTGACCAGTCGCGTATAAATTAATGGCAGAATGACCATGAAAGTGACCAGCCATTATTCCTGACTGTGAAACGAGAGCTGTAAATGTCACGTGAGGTGTATGATCAGGTGAGGATCATGCTTGTCCTAAACTGGCAACCAAATGCGTACTCTATTTTATTATTACTCAGTGAAGGGAACCTGGAGTTAATCAGAGTACGTTGGTCCTAAAACTCGAAATATGAATTTAATAGTAGTTAAAAGTAGAAAACTTGGCGGGAAATTAAAAATTAAGAGATGTCCTAAATACCAAACAAAAGTTGGCCAATAATTTCAGTAAAATAGTGCAGCAAGTCAGATGGTAAATGTCCAAACAAAAAATTAATATAAGAAAACAAAAGATGCCAAAAAGGAGTGGAATAGCAGTTGCAAATCAGCAATGAAAATATTTAAGGGTATTTATAGTTAGAGAAGGGAAAGTGCGATTATAAAAAGGAAGGTTTTGAATCTCATAGTTAGAAATGTTGTTAAAGTTATTATAGAAATTGACGACATTTTTAAGAATAAGCATCTTGGCACTGTCGTTTAATGAGGGGGTATAGCATGAGAATGCAAGAGTCAAATATTTTCTTAAAACAATTGATATGGGATTTGAAATTAAAGATTTCTATAATGAATAATACCCAAATATTTAGCCTCATCTGACTAAATGATTATAAATAGTGATGCAAGGTAGTTAGTTTACTTTTCCTAGTAAAGAGTACAGCTTCGGTTTTATTAGCATTAAGCCGGACTTTCTATCAGGTTCAAAGCCAAGTTTCAAGGTTAGTAATGTAAATTTGAAGAATTTTAGTAAGAAGCTGTTTATTAATAGTTTTAAATAACATTGGCAGTATCATCATCAACAAATATATCAACAGATCAACATGTTAATACTGACCTGTTAATACTATATAACGAGCCTGACCTGTGACCTGTGAGATGTCATTGATATCGTTATTGAAAAGAATGGGCTCAATGAGTGAACCTTGTGGAACTCCAAAAATTAATGATTTTAGAAATGGGAGATACATTTCGAATTTTGACAATGAAATTCCTGTTGGAAATAGGAGAGAATATACAACGAATAAGATAGGAAGGAAATTAACTTATGAATGAGACTTTCGATTCAAACACGATCAAAGGCTTTTAGCAATGTCGATGATAATGATTGCAGTAATAGATTTGTTTAAGAGGCTTTTAAAAATCATTACATTGATTCTAAGAAACTGATGAATGGTTAAGAGATTAGGCGTAAAACCAAATTGTTGCAGAATCGTAAAATGAGGGGCATTGAGTAATGAATTAATTTTGCTAAGAATAACAGAGTCAACAATCTTGCTTAGATTAGAAAGAAATATTGGACGATAATTCGTGGTATTAGAAGGGTCTTCGCCCGGTTTCTGAATGGAAGAATAATTGCAGTCTTCCAAGCATGGGGGAAATAAAAATAAAATAAAAACTGCCTAATAATAGCGTCGATGAGTCTAGTGAATAATTTTTTTGAATAAGCATTTTATTGGTGATGTAATCAGTACTGTACGTTTTTATAATTCGATGCTTATTAATGTAATAGATCATAGAGGCGCCGGTATGAGAAGTTTTAGCTTCTATAAGAAATTTGACATTATTTAATGACGGAAGCATGAGCAATTTCATTAATAAGAGGATTAGTAAAATTGTTAGGCTGAAACTGATCCTGAAGGCAGGTTGCCATAAACTCAGCTTTTCTGATTATCAGTGATAGCAAAAGTGAAAGGAGAATTCGGATCTTTGACAACAGAGACATTGGAAGCTTTGCGTTTACATCCATTAGTTTCTTTCCATATTGTACTGTACTCCGGTGTTAGATTCTGTAATCTTTGATTCGAAGAGTTTTAGGTAAAGTTGCGAATGCCATGCCTTTTTCATTAAAGTTCACATGTAGTACAATGCGGTGTATATTTTCTATTGGCTCTTTGTAGCCTATATTCCGACAGGTTTTCTGTACCATTGATGTAGAATTAGAGAGAGTCCTCTAGATTTAAAAATTTATTAAATTAATGTAATATTAAGCATCCAATTTTTATGCACTTTTTACTACATTATATAGCGTATAGAGAAATGAAACGAACGTAGGTTAAATAACGTGTGTGAACCAGCTGTTAAGTTTCAGTGAATATATGTAATTCATGAATCTGTACATCTCTTCTCGAAATTGCACTCAATGTCAGATAATGGTTATTAAATTAGGTTCTTAATTTACCAGGTTTAGTTTTTAAGGAAAACACAAATGGATAAAGTTTCATTAATTATAGGTAGAATCAGTCTCGCAGTTTCGTAATAAGTTTGAAGAAGTCAGAAATGATATGATAACAAATTGAAAACATGAAGAGAATACTTGCATACATAAATAATTAGGACACTAAAATAAGATAAAAAAAAGTCCAGGGAAAAAAAATTACTCGAGCATTTGAGTAACAATCTAATTTATCGCTCCAAATCTCTAAAAAATGCGTCAAATTTTTGGAAAAAAAGATGCTTAATGTTGAAAATTTTGTTCGTTTCTCTCAAATCCGCGTGATCATTCTAAAAGTTCAACAGATCCTGGAATTCCATTTGTTTGTTGTACATCAAGTACTCTTCAAGACATGGTTTATGATTCCAAGTTCCTCAAAGTAGTCTAATTCACACGTTAGAAGACACGAACAAAAACATTTTAGAATCGAAAACGCACGCCCAAAATTCAATCCTGGATTCTGCTTTTGAAAATCCACACACGCATTTATAGCTATGGACACGAACTTTGTGATCCATTTCTTGTAATGTGAGTGAAAAGAAAGTCGACTTATTTTTAAGCGGCAAACCAGCTTATTAACCTATTGATAAAAAAAAAAAAAGAGAATAAAATGCGCTAGTCTGTTCATAAGTGAAATCGCACTTTGTGTTTCACATGCGAGTTAAATGTCTCGAAGGTAACCCTGATTTGCTAGCAGCAAGGCGTGACGTAACCTCGTTTCAAAACTCAAACAAGAAAAAGAACTCTCCATTCTTTCTCTTGGAAGAATTTTTAAGAGCATTCGTTCTTTCGTCTTGTTTCATTCCATCTATCCACTTACGAACACAACGCACGTTCTGGAATCGTTCCGCGGCTATTCTGAACCAAAGTAACCAATCAGATAAAAAGAAAAATTTCGATTCAGACGACATCAAATAAAACAAGCGAGAGAGAGGAAAAAAAAAAAAAAAAAAAGAAGTGGAAGCGTAAGAACATAAGGAAAGAAAATCTTTCAGAAAATATTCTCTCTCTCTCTCACACACAGTCAAGCTCGTTTTCTTACCAGGTAGATGAATATTTAAAATGGAAGGACTGTAGACAAACTGCGCGTTGGCTGCAGAACTGGAAAGTCCTTCAAGCACTCATTTGACCAAGGACGTTTCGCAAAGCGGACTTTGACATTCTGTTAAAAAAGTCAACTGAATATTTTGCAATTTAAAAAACTTTATGATAGGAATAGTTGTTCCCTTTTGAAAGGAATTTCTTTCCCCTTACCTGCTGATATTCGCTCTACATATTTTCTAACCAGCAATTAAAGGAATTGGCATATCGTTTGCGGACTTCATAATTGAATCTCAGAAACTGGCAGCATGCCTCGATATATTTATGCGCTGTGGCAGAAATCTGTACACTTCTGTCAGATTGATACTGAGGTAAGTGGACATTTTATATATAATATTCAAAATATTCTAATTTTTTTATTGTTTCGCATTTGTCATTGTGTTATAAAATAATAGATTCATTAGAAAGTTGTAATTAAAAATAGAATTTTTTTGTTAATTAGAATTCCATTAAAAAATTAATGATATGATAATAAAAATTTCAAAGATTTTTTTGAGTAAATTTGATTTTGTATTTGAGTAAATAATTGGTCTATATTTTTTCGTTCTGATTCAATCACATCGATTTAGTTACATTCAAATTTAATGTGCTTTATATTTCTATTTCGTTACTTATTTTTTATACATGAAATATTTTATAAATAAAATATTTTTATTTTTTATTGATTGTGTTAAAGTTATTTATTAAGCTTTTACATAGTTCGTAAGTTCTGTTTTTAGTGCTTTGTTTAATATGCAATAAAATAATATTTGAATTTTACGAAATAATTAACGAAATTTTTAATAAATACGAAATTAAATAATACGAAATAATTAATGAAATAATTAACTGAATTTTACAAAATAATTAACAAGTGTAGAAAATAGGATTGCTATATTGTGTTCCAAAATTATCTTAGCAAATAATTTTCTTAATAATAAAATAATTTTGAATTTACAAGTCACACATGCATGAGAAGAAACAATTTGTAAAAATGAACGAAATTGTAAGATACAATAAGAAATTTTAAAAACAGAATTTAAAAAATAATAAAAAGTTGCTACTTGCATAATTTTAACTCGAAAATAACTCGTAAAAAATCGAAATTGAAATCAAAATTTTAACTCGTGAAAAATCAATAATTGGTTCTTATTCCTCATCTCTACATTTGCCATAATCTACTTAAATTGCAAAAATTATGAATACTAATTTGTATTTTCTGTTAGTCTTATTAATTTATATTTAATTTATTCTTTTGTGTTAACATCGATCTAAAAAATATTGTCAGCATATATTGTAGTTTCTTTTACGTAAAAAAAAATCGAAATATGCTCATTGTAATTTTTATTTTGAAAGTCTAAAACAAATTCACTTCTATAATATAAAATAAATAAATAATTCCTAACTGAAATTATTCGAAAAGTAATATTTACTATTATATTATAATTTAAATAATAAATTTATTGAATTTTATAAAATTTGTATCATGTATAAAAAACACTTTTTTTTTTTTTTTTTTTTTTATATTTAAAATTTTAAAACTCTCATAAATAAACTTTAAAATCTCTAGAATTTAGATTTATAAAGAAAAATGGCAGTTTATTCTCTTAAAACTTTAGCGTTTTGTTTATTATTCCTGGCTTGTTATTTATGAGATGCCAAGCATTTAAGTTTGGAATTTTTTCATATAATTTTAACGTCTAAAATTTATTAACAAACACATTCGAATTTATAAATGCGCGGTAAACTAACTGCTCTGTACTGCTGAGAAGCTTAGTTATTAAAACTGATTCTAAATCTTTTAAATTTTGAAAGTTTTCTACTCCATTTTAGATTTTATAGGCTAAATTTAAGCTTAAGCTTATTTTCATGCTTTTCATTCAGTATTCTGAGTTACTGTATTTTAGAATTATATTATTCTCAAACATATATTTACGGGAAAAGCATTTTGGTTCCAATACCTTAACGCGAAATTAATTTCTTCATAACTTCAAAATTAAGTATGGTTAAATTGTTTTTTCTTAATATAGAATTGGAATCTTTTCAGTCAGAAATATATCTCTACTTATAAAAATAAAAGAAAAAAATTCTGAAGAATTTTCCGTATTGTTTTTTTCCTCTTCTATATTTTATGTATATATATATAAAAGAATTAGATTCCGAAAAAAAAGAAAAACAAAAATCTATGCAATTTTTTTTAAAAAAAGAAATTTGTTTGTCGAAATAATTCATATTGTTTACTTTGTCTTTATTACGAAACATCATTAAATAAGGGCGTTTCCTTTTTACAAAACATTCTCATTTTATCAGTTTTCTACAAGAACGTCTTCCGTTTAGCACGAAAAAAGTAATCAATGCAATTTACTTACTTCCTAAAACTTTTTATAAATTATCACCGAAATTCCCGAGCCATATATGGGTATAGTTGCATTTTAAAGGAATTTTTCAAATTATTGAACCTGATTAAAATGATGCTTGTTGTTGGAATGTTGAATTACACTGGAATTACTTGCAAAGTTTTGCAACTAATTTCCTAATTATTAAAAAAGATACAGAAACGAAAAAATATTTATTCGCATTAAATTTTTATGCCATGAAAAAAAAATTGGAAATAATATATATATCTTTTATGAATCATAATTATGCCATCTCATATTTTATACAAAATGTCCATTTGACGTGATGCGTAATACTCTCCTGTTTCTTAGAATAAATTTAAATATGCATAATAAATGATGTAAGAATATTTTTGTCCTATTTGTATTCATGAATAACACATTCTTTTAAGAGTTAGATGTCGTTTTATTATGAGTAGTAAATTATTCTTAAAAAATGTGATGTTTCTTCAACGGGTCTTTGTGTTTGATTGTTTTGTTCGCAAGTAATGGGTTTTTTTTATGACAAAACAACTCTAAAGAATTTCCTTCACATAAAAAACAAAATACTTTCCTTTGAAATGTTTTTGACTGTATTGCATAGGTGTCACTTTGTTAAATTTAAACTACACAGATTTTCGTTTTCGTTTTGGTTTTCTAACTGTTTAGTTAAAAATGTATCTTATTTTTTTTAAATGGAAAAAAACATTTTCCAAAAATTATCGGTTATAATGTACCAAAACCATTTTCATAATCGATTTGTTTGTCCCCACTATTATTATATTACTGCTCCAATACATGTAAAATATTCCGCCATTAGAAAAAGAAACATTTTAGATGTATTTCAGTTAATTAGTTGATTTTTTTGTTAATTAATTTAATTTTCTACAAATTCTAACATAACGGAATTAGTAATATTAAATGCTAAATAAGTATTTGCCTCAAATTGTGAATATTAAATGAAAATGACAAATTTAAAATAACTTCAGAATTTACTGGATGTAGATCATTTCTCTTATAACGAATCCAGTTCAATGTTTGTTTTCAAACAGTGGGAAGTGATCCCCAAAGAAGCTATACATATTCCTGCTATTAAATATTATATCATTTGATATAAATGAAAAATTAAATAATAACTCGAACGAATATTTAGATGAACTTAAATTTTAATGAATATGAACAAATTAAGTTCAGTCTCTGACTGATAAATTCCAACTTTTAAATCTAGAAAAATAAAAGCTTCCTTTCGCATAATATAGACGAAAGTAAAATGTTTGTTTATTTTTGCAGTGCAAGAGATTAAATAATTATTTGGAGTAGTTATTATTACAGTTCAATAAAGTTGATTATTTGCTTTAAGTAACAATATTCGTAATATTTAATTTTGAGTTAAAATAAATCTTGTTATTTATATATTCCTAAAATAGATTTAATTAAATAAGGCATGAAGGCTATTACGATAAACATGAAAAAATAATCGAAAGGAGCCAAATAATTTCACCTTGCTAAATTAAGTGAAAAAGTTCGAATGTCAGTACAGCGATGATACATTCGTTAAATTATTGAACGTCATATTTAAGCTATACCTTTTGATATCCGAAAATCAATTAATTTGATATAAGGGTGAAATCTTGTAATTTACCGTTGGAAAAAATAATATAATTTGATGTCAATTAATTACTGGACCAATTTATTAATCAAATAATTCTTCCTTTTTTTCTTTTGACTTATCATTGCAGTCATGTTGTTGTTGTTCTAATGTAGCTGGCAATACAGAGACAGTTAATATTTATGCCATAAACAAGGGCTGTACCTCTGTTACTCATTTACCACTACCCTTACGTTTAGCTTGAAGATATGGTACAGGACACACAACGCTGTACGATCCTATTAGATTATTACATCCATGGCATCGCCGGGACTGAAACTCCTGTGGTACCGAGAGTCAGAGCGCTAGTCACTCGGCCACCATGCCCCATCTGAACCAAGTGTAATTATATTAAAAAAATGCCCTTCCAAAATTTTTATAGTTATCGATGAATCTTCAGTTTTTTAATGTTTAAATTTCTTTATTACATCATGTTTTCTTTCCCATCTGACATTACAGAAGTTTGAACCGGGCACAAATATATTAAAACAGCGTTCTTGCGAAATTTTGATGAACAATCCACTTTGTATACTTGCTATTCATATTTGTGGGCAAATTTACAGAAGCACAGTTCAAAGTTTTCTCAAGTACTATCGTAACTCATAAGATCATTTCAGAACGTTGTACTGCTTCTGTTTAATAACAAACGATAGTTCATCGATGCCACACAGTCTTGCGTAATATGTATCAGCACCTCGTAAAACATTGCCACCAGCTGTGAAGTAATCAATGATTTCCTTTCTTTCGATATCAGTTGCTAAAATCACCCAAGATTGAAAGTATTAAAGAAAACACGAAAATAAAAGTGACGATGAAATGGTAGTGACAAGAGCCTATATTCATGTTTAAAGCCATTGATCTTTGATGTCCCGTGGTCCTATTTTTACGCCAACAGTTTGTGTTGATTTTATTTTTCTTGTATAAGTTAGACAAACAGTTTTGTGAAAACCTACTTTTTAAGTTGACATATCAGTATTGTATAGTAATTCTAAATGAATTAATATTATTATAAAGCCAGTGACTTCAACTCTTTGCACTCTCCTAACTTTTATTATTATTATTATTATTATCATAAAAAGTTATTTTAGCCTTGATATTTGCTATTTTTAGTTTATTTTTATTTATAGAAGCTTTTTGAAACAACAACATTTAGTATTTAGAATATCCGATTCCGAAATAATCAACTTCATTATTTTTATTTAAGCAATTAGTGTATTGAAAAAGACGAAAAGTAATAAATATTTAATATAATAATCTCGCTTGCAAAAATAATTAAATATTTAAACGTTATTGGCTATCTACGGAATGAAAGACCCTTTTTTTCAGAATTTTTTCTAAACTATCTAATTTATTCTCCATTCTAATGATCTTCTTTTGCAATTTTTTTAGTGTTTGTTAATTATCCAGTTGATTTAAGGTATAGTTGAACCACAGATAGCGTGGAAGGGTAAAAATCCGGCTTATCGGCGGAAATAGATGAATCCATTATTTGTGAGAGGTGCTAGTCATATACACTCAAGAGCCAAAACATTATGACCACCTGTCAATAACGAGTTGGCCCACCTTTGGCGCGCAACACAGCTTCAACCCGCCTTGGCATGGATTAATACCACCAGTTGAATACCACTTCCACCTGATCACGTGCCTTCCACGTCATCCAGGCGAGTTCATAGCAAAATTTAGGGGTGGTCATAATGTTTTGGCTCTTGAGTGTATAAGAGACGCAAATTTGCTTTGGAAGGAAAAAGTATGATACTTAGTGTAGAATTTTTATCATCTAGTTATTCTTTCAATATCTTATAATGTAAAATTTTAATTATCAAAAATTAAAAGGATTTTTATTGCACTTAAAATCATTCCTAAATGACATTTCCTCCCTATGATGCTGCTCTTTTTAAATCCGCCCGACTTGGACATTTGCCAATTTCAAACATGATCTGTAGATTTAATCCGTATTATACTGATAATAATCAGTATCAGTATTATTATGTTCTATGTTTGCATGTACGAATAATAGCAAACACAAGAAGAATAACTTATTGTGTTTCAATTTTTCACTCCAAAAAATGTCTATAGTGGGTCTAAATCTAATATGGGGTATATAATGTCATATGCGGCCCGCGGAGTTAGGATGCATTTCGAAAGTGGCCCGCAAGATCATTTGGGTTGGCCACCCCTGGTCTAAAAGATTCTAGTATTTCTCTGTACATTTAATTTTCGGTATCATTTTAATTTTATAGACTTTTTAAATTAGTCCTTTCGATAAATCTTATCAATAATATTTAATTAATTCAGTCAACAATTGCATATTGTACTTAATAGTAATTATTTCAGTTGAACTGTTTATCTATTCGATCATATTTATAAGTTATACGAAAGAGAGATAAAATCTAATAAGAGGTGATTTCTAATTAGTATAAATGTAGACACGAAAAAGTTGCGGAGTCCATTTAAACAGTATAACTGGATACATTTAATGGCGTCTCGTCAAATAGATCAATCTGGTGAGATATATTTCGACACCTGGTGTACAGGGAAGAGAGTTGCAATGATTAATAGGGATACCATCTAGTAGATGGAGTGAAAGGAGGAAGAAAATAAAAAATCGGGGACGAAAATGACTGATTAGGCGGTCGTGATAATAGTTACAAACAGTCACGCATGGCTGGTAACGGAAGTTTTTGAATGAATCGCGAACCAATCTCTTCCTCAACGTAAGTGAACTTAATTCAATAATGCGACTCGTAGAGGTGGCTTAGAGTCAATCAGTGCTCCGTATTAAGACATCAAATGAATATTTATATCAATTCCAAAAGGCTAACGACTCAGCGGAAAGCAACTGAGGATTAGATGCAGTGATGCAATGAAACAGGATTGCTAAGATACTCGTATGTCGACATCGTGAACTTGCTTTATAGCTACATTTTTCAACTTGTGCGATCATGGATCAATCTTTCTCTATATATCATTCACATACTTGCCGTTGGTACAGTAAATAGCAAAATACATGCAAATAAGTGAAATTCAATAAATGTGATTTTTTTTCTGTTTGAGAGTTGTTGAAATCAGATGGATGGAAATAAAATATAAGATAAGAATAAGTGTTGTGCTCATAAAAGACTTTTGAAATTATCTAATATATTACATGTTCTAAGAAATGTACTTTAAGCAATTGCTCCGATTAAGAGAAACTGAATTATGGAGAATAATTGTAATCTCTTATTATGAAAAGTATTCCTGGCCATTTAAATGTTCTTATTGAGAAGAATTTAGAAAATATAATTCTAGATTTATAAAATTTTGTCTTTTTTAACTAAGCATTGCATAGTCATTATAAGGGAAAGACGAAATGCAATTGCAGGGGCAATGGCAATGGACGTACCAGTTACGGAGTGCCTATGCAAAATTAATTACGAAAAAATCCTCATCTGTGAAAATGAAAAATAAGTATTAATGTAGCCGCAGAATTTTACAATAGTAAAAATTGAATTAATTTAAATATAACTTTAAGTGAGCAGTGAAATTACTTTGAGAGAAATGAAAAAGAACGATCGACATCGGTTTTAAAAGCAGAGGAAAGAACGCTCTGATATCTAATTCATTGAGAAATGGTAGTAGTTCTCTGGTGCCATTTAGTGTTGCCAAAAAATACTAGATGAGATTTTTGAATTAAACAAGTAATATAAAAAAAAAAAATTTTTTAAGTCAATTCCTACTTTTTTTTCACTCTATTGCAGAAAGTCCTTTATAAATAATTTTCATTCATTTTCTTAAGTTTATCTGGCGCCATCTATTGGTAGATATATGCAACTTAAACCTAAAAAAACTAAAATTAATTAATTAAATTTAATTACTGAATTAATATTTGAAGAAACTGTATTAACATCCAATGTCATCCACTACAAGTTCAAAAAAACTTATTTGAACTTGAGTGGATGAATAAAAAGTATTTTATGAACGATTGAAAATTGGAAAAAGATGTATATAGGGAGAGTGTGAGCTAATAGAAGTAATTGAAGAAAGAGAAATTTTTAAATGCTGGTCTTAATTTATCTTAATTAATGGTTCATCATGAAACCAAGTTCTTGCAATACAGTTTACTATTTTTCATTCGACATATTAAAAATTGTGTGGTAAATATGAAAATGAAAAGAAATATTTTGTTATTCTTTTTTAAAATATTTATTGTAAATCTTCCAAGTAAGCTAGATCACACATCTGCATAGAATCATTGACGTTGATCTAACAGTATAGATCATCTACGCAGCAGGCTAGATTAAGATTTCATCCAAATTTGCTCAATATTTGAAAACTATGCACACTAAAGAAATATAAGATATTATTGTAAATTGTTTTTTTCCCCCAGGTTAGAATACTGTATTGTTGCTTGAATTGTCATATTACGTAATCGATTGATTGATTGGTTACAAATTCCCGGAATGTGACACTACAGCATTAGCTTTCTTGCTAGTCAGTTCTTTTGAACAATGCAACTGAAATTTATAGTACAATACACGTGTTTTGCCAATTGTGGTTTACCCTTCGCTGGGTGTTCAAGCATTGCGTAAAACGCAGTTGCGAGAATTTCTGATTCTGATACTAAATAAAAAAAGCATTGATGCAATCGTGTTCAGTTTGCTTCATAACCGGTTTAGCAAACATATTGAGGGAAGTAAAAATTAAGAATGTTATGATATGGATTGTTTTGAGGTTCTCTGTAATTTCTAATTTTAAAGCTTGATGCGCATAATTTTTTTAAATGTTTTTTATAGACAAACTTCGCAGTTACAAATATATATATGCCTTTTTAATTTAATTTTATTGTTATTTTCTTTATTTTTTATGATTAATTACCTTTATTTTTTCCAATTATTAGTTCACCTTTATTTTATTATGATTAATTTGCTTAAAGTTTTGCCTTTTTTTTTTTCAGTTTTCTTTCCAATTTTTTTTATATAAATCATTTAATTTTTGCCGTTATTAAAATTACATTTCTAAAATTATACAAATAAAAAAAAAAGAGAAAAATATTAACAAAATATAAATAGTTACCTGGGACGATATACAGGTTACGCATGAAATTTAAAATTTAATGTAAGAACAAAACGCATAACAGCCATCTTAAAAAATAAAAAACTATTGAATACCAAACGATTTTCTTTTCTTGAAAAATCTCATTGAAATAAAATTGTCTTTGCTTTCACCAGACGATCTTTTAAAATAATTTTACAGTACAGTGGTACCTCGACATACGAGTTTAATTCGTTCCGCAACCTTGCTCGTATCTTGAATTACTCGTATCTCGAAGCAAATTTCCCCATACAAAACAATTGAACTACCATTAATCCGTTCCAACCTCCAAAATGTCACCCCAGTTATTTTTGTTACGTGGTTTTGAATAATAAAAACGTATTTATAAATATCAAATATTTATTGCACAAAAACAAAAAAGAGAATGTAAAGAAATAAATTAGATATCCTCACTGGTCTTTGCCTTTTTCGCTACATTTTTCTCGCTTTCACCTGTAGGCCGTTTAGAAAAAAACATGTCCAAGGAGGTTTGTTTCTTCCTCCCTCTCCGCTCATCACAGTTGAAGACTTGCTGAGAGATGTATCGTTGGGCTTTTATTAGATCGGAAAATGTTTTAATGTAATCCTCAGCTGCCTTCATATCTGAACTTGCTGCCTCACCATGTCTGACAACGGAGTGAATACCGCTCCTCTTTTTAAAATTCTCAAACCAGCCCCGGCTGGCTTTAAATGACTCTTCGGATGCCTCGTCGATGGAAGTCTGCGGGGTTTGCTTCAGCAAATCTCCGTAGATCGCTCTTGCCTTCTCGCAAATGATGGTCTGCGTCAAGGTATCTCCTTGGAGCTGCTTTTCTGTCACCCACACCATCAGCAGTTTCTCCATATTTTCATGAAGGGTGGTTCGCAGCTTGGAAATTATCGTAAGGCCCTTAGCCGGCGTTACACTCTTTATCGACTCCTTCCGTTTAAGCACAGAACATATCATGGACGTACTACGGCCATACTGCCTCGACAAGTCAACAACTCGAACACCTTGCTCATGTTTTTCTATAATTTCACGTTTTAATTCAATACTCATCATCTTTTTCTTAGCACTTGACTTTTTACAAACTTTTTTCCGATCCATGGTTATAAAAATAAACGAACTACAACTGTAAATGTAAACGCAACACAAAACGCGAACACAACTACACAACTTATCACAGCGGAAGCACGCTGCTAACTGATCGTGATGGCGCGACTGCGTGTTACTAACGAACCGAACCGAACCGGACTCGTATCTCGAATTTCGCTCGTAACTAAAAGCAAAAAATCACTTGCTCGTCGGCTCGTATCTCGAAAAACTCGTATGTTGGGGCACTCGTATGTCGAGGTACCACTGTATTTAATTTTTGTAATTAAATAGTGTAAAATTGTTTTAAAAGATCGTTTGAATTTTGTCTAATTTCTTCTATTTTTTAATTAATAATGTAATCGTCTGAATTTCGTCTAAGTGATCGTCTAATTTTCATAATATAATTATTAATTCTTGAAAGAAATTTTTAAAAATGAATCAATAAAAAACGTTGATATCGGTTTTGGCATGAAAAAAAATTATCAAGGAAACGAGAGTCCGCTGTGGAAATCAATATCCATAATTTTATGGGGAGTAATTCTCGCAAGATAAAAATAATAGGTATAAAAATCATGAAGGATTCGTCTGCATGTAAATCTGTTTTGTTGTAAAGTTGAATAAAATTTTAGAGCTATCTATTAATCTTCTCAGTAAACGAATCGAAAAATATTATTTTAAATTAATGATTCTTAGAAAAAACTCATTTTCAATTTGAAATAAAATTGTAATTTCTTTCATTAGACGATCTTTTAAAATAATTTTGCAATATTTAATTATTTCATTATGTAATTATTATCTCTTAAAATAAATTTTAAAAAAGTTAATCAATAAGAAACGTTGAAAGTTGTCAAGGACACGAAAAGAATTTATCAAGGAAATGAAAGAATCCGCTCTCGAAAAAATTATTCATAATTTCATGGGGATTAATTCTCGTAAGATTTTTTTTTTGTTCTAACGCAGCTGGAAAACACTTAGACAATTGTCTTTGATGCCTTAAGGCATGCGCTGCACTGACGTTACTCACCTAGCACTACCCAGGAGTTGCGTGTAGCTTGAAGATAAGCTACTAACGCGGATTACAATACCCCTGCAACGCTCTACGATCCTTTTAGACCGGGACCTACCGTTTAAAGTGGATTCCGAACCATTACAAACATCCATGGCACCGCCGGGACTCGAACCCGAAAACTGTAGTACCGAGCGACAGAGTGCTAGCCACTCGGCCATTCAAGCCCCTTCTCGTAAGATAACAAAGTGACAGTAATTTGCATAAAAATCGTGAAAGATTCGTCTGCATGTAAATCTGTTTTGTTTGCAAACTTGAATAAACTTTAGAGCCATCTGTTAATCTTCTCAGTAAACGAATCATAAAATCGCGAGTAGTATTCTAATAAAACGGATGAAATATACAATGATAAACGAAGGAAAATTAAATAATGAACAAGTAGCTGGAATTCTGACAAAAGGCAATGCAATAAAATTCAATTGCTGGTATTTTCCCACTCTTTCCATTCTGCACTGAAACCATTATGATGAAGAGATCTCTTCACCATCCAATCGATTTCAGTGGCGTGGGATTCGGGACACACCATCCCTCCTCCCTACACGATGATTCATCCCAGACGGGGGAGCTAGCTGGAAGAAAAAAAGAATGTTACGAATTCGCCTCTCCCCTCCCTTTTGTAGATCCCGTATGCCGTGTTGCGCGTGGGCCCTGGTTTCTTGTTTCGAATCATCTGTCTGTAAGCGGACGCACGCCCTTTTTGTCTTCTGGTGCCATGGCAGCGTGGGACAGGTCTCTAGGTTGGGAAGTTCAAAGGATTGGCAACGAACTGGGATAATAACAAAGGCGTCACGAAGGACGAAAATATTTGTGTTATGTTAGTTGTGAATCTGCGAAAAAAAAAGAAAAGAACTTATATCCATTTAAAGTAAACAATATGAGCAGAGAGAAATTTTTTAAATTATGAAATTTGATGAATTATGTTACTATACTTCTTGAATTCCTTTTCCATTTAACAAATAAATACAGTACATCTTAAGCCAGAGGTGGCCAACCCAAATGATCTTGCGGGTCACTTTGGAAATGCATCCTAACTCCACGGCCCGCATATAAAATTACATATCCCTATATCAGATTTAGACCCACTACAGACATTTTTTTGAATAATGAATAATGAATAATGAATAATGAATTTTGAATAATGAATAATAGAAACATAATCAGTTATTCTTTTTGTTTTTACTATTATTATTACATATAAACGTAGATAATATAGTAATAATTATACTAAATGCAAATTGTAAAGAAACATATAGCACTAAAAATAAAATATATGAAAATTAAATAAATATAAACAAAATAAAAAATGAAATAATTAAAAAATATTTATTTTATTAGAGCGATATTTGTTTTTCCACACTTTCACTTAGCTTTTGCAAATCAATCTTAATTTGGATAGTCGCACATTTTAAGTGGTGTTGCAGGTTAGCATCCGTTATGTTTTAGAGTGATTTGTGTTTAGTCAATTTTATTTTCAGGAAAAAAATAATAGTGTATATAATAATAAGGAAGCATAGGGTGGACTGTACCATTCGGAGCTTTAAATTTCATAGCAAATAAACAGTGCAATCCTAAGCAATTGACGCTTGGTCGAGACCCTATTCATTACCACATAAATTGAATTTAATATTACTAAACTGAAGTTATTTCATTAATAAAATACATGTGGAATGTAATAGTAATATAAATAAATAATCAAAAACAGGGGTTGAACAGCCTTGTACAGACCTCGGGCCACATATAGTTACTACAATTTTATACCCCAAATCGCTTAAAGTTAGAAAGTTATTTCCATCTTTGATTTTTGAGATAAAACGGAATTATGATGAGATGGACAGCGATCTAGGGAATGACTGATCTAAAAAAAGTGTAAAGGCCTCTCTTTCATTAAACTGCCCTTGGCCGCAGCTTATGCTGTTATTGTAACCAAATTATGTAAATAGAGCCCGACAGCGAAATTTTTTCTCAGCATGATCAATATCAAACACAGAAATGGAATGAATATTCAGTATCCATCCGTCACATTTACTGGAATTTGTTTTACACCTGCCTAATTATAGCACGGTTCGTTCTTCCTGCACTATCGCCTGTTGTAATCGAATCCCTAATATAGCCCATGATTAAAGTAGTATCGAAACCGAGTTCTTTCCTCAGTCACAGCTGCGACATCGACATTGGAGAGAGGAAATAAAGTGCTTTTTTCGGTAACATTACTCGTGAAGGTCACCGTGTCAAACAGGATGGTTTTTATCTGGCTTGATAAGAGCGATCATCAGCCCTGATGGATGCAGAGCGGCCGAGGTCGTTGCGAAAGCAGGTTAGGTTTAAAGGAAGACCCATTTGCAATAATTCATGATAATGCTAAATGAATTTTTTTTACCATTTATTTTGAAGGAGTGATTAAAATTCTGGAAGATGCCTTCTTGCCAGAATTGATGGAAAATAGTGATTTGGGTCAATAACGATTTTGGATTTATTGGATAAAGTTAGTAAAGTCACAAGAATAAGAGATATTTTTTTTTCTTTCTAATGCACCTGGCAAACACTCAGACAGCTTGGTCTTGGATGCCTTAGGGGCAAGCGCTGCACAGACATTACTCACTTTGCATTACCCAGGGGGTGCATGTAACTTGAAGATAAGCAACGGACGCGGAGTAACAATTCCCCCGCAACTCTCTACGATCACGTTAGACCGGGACATATGGTTTAAAGTGGATTCCGAACCACTACAAACATCCATGGCACCGCCGGGACTCGAACCCGAAACCTGTGGTACCGACGGCCAGAGCGGTAGCCACTCGGCCATTCAGGCCTTCAGAATAAGAGATATTGAGATATATATATTCTTGGAGATATGAGGGCGGGTCAGTAAGTACTCACAAAAAAAAGAAGAAATATTTTTTTTGAATTGATCTATTTTTATTTTTCGACATAGTCCTGTTTCACCTCTATACACATTGTCACACACTATCCCAAAAAATACGATTTAGGAAGATCTTCAAAATTAACATTGGTTTCTCGTTCCCAGCTAGCCACTTTAACATATTTAGGAAGAGAGAAGTAAACACTTGGGATAACAACTCGAACTCCAATTCGACCATTTCGAATCAATAATGATTGTTTTTTGCTTTCAACCGTGAACAAACACGGTACCCACTTTGCCGATATTTTGCTTCAATCGATCGTAAAAAATAGAACCACCCAACGATTGAGATTGAAATGGCAGTAATATATCGTGAAATTGTACTGATCAGAAATAAACTTGCTTTGATATTAAGAGTGCCTTCTCTGCGATTTAGTAAATAATTTTTGCGATTCTGTAGAAATAAAAGTATATTCTGCCAAGGAAAATAGTGTATAAATTCGCAATTTTATTGGTGGAAAAATTTCTAAGTATTGTTTTTGATTGTGCCATTCTGCAAAATATTAGATGTTATATATGAAACATAAAATATTTGTTTATTAAAAGATATATTTTTATCCTCCTTGTAATGCATTATAAATTAATATTTCGTATGCAAGGATATTTAAAGTTATATGGCTTTCATCAAACTTCATTCAAATCTAATATGCCCATTTCAATACATTACAAAATTACTTAAAAAATCTAACTACAAAAGTTTGTAAATTTTGATGTTAGATTCCATGGTTGCTCGTTGAATGTTAAAGTGATAATAATTTTTTTGACAAGTATCTGAGAAGTTAAGAATTAATAGTAGTTTAATACTCTGCTTCAGAACCTACAAATGAGTATCAACTTTTTATGGCTTCTACAACTGGTTCCTAACTGTACCGAATTTTTAACTTAAATTCGTTTTATTTTTTAAATTTTTATTATTATTTTTGTATCTTACTTTTATTTAATTTTAAGGTTTTTTTTCAGAGTACCATTTAAAAATTTTTAGCAACTTTATTTTTTTACCTTACTAACACTTAAGAAGCCAATTATTAATTGAGATTAAATTTATGAATTAAGATGAGGAGGTTTAGATGTTTATCCCCATGGGTACACCATAATCTGTACGCCAGTTGCCAGTTGTCACTATGAGAGACTATGAAATCTCACATTGAAATTTATAAACTTCTGTAGTTACATTGTAAGTTAGAAAATACATTTAATTTCTATCATTAAATATTATTATTATTATTTATTAGTTTATAATATTGAAATGATTTATGCCATATTGTATTTTATTACGTTGATAAGTATAAAAAATAATGACCCAATTCAAACCAATACAGTAATGTATCATTCATTTATGAATATAAATCGACGTAACTCAAATTATTTTTAACTATTTGAATGACATGTTTTTAATTCTTTTTGCAATTAACAAATTTCAACTATTAAACTCAATTAAAAATAACCTTGTGGAAAGTTTATGTTAATTTTCAAACACAATAGTATTTCGAAGAAATAACATTCAATTAATTATATCACACACAAGTCACGTTAGTTATTATGGTTACAGTTAATCTGTATCTAAACTAGCGACTAAAGATTGAGATTTAAGATAAGATTTATTTTGTTTTAAAATGCATAGCACGTCTTATATTTTTAATTAGCATCTACTAGTATTCATTTTGACTGTAAT